>SJYQ01001033.1:107165-132542 GCA_006410935.1 Redunca redunca
TTTACAATATTGTATTGGTTTTGCCATACATCAACATGAATCTGCCACAGGTATACACGTGTTCACTATACTGAACACCCCTCCCTCCTCCCTCCCCATACCATCTCTCTGGGTCATCTCAGTGCACCAGCCCCAAGCATCCAGTATCATGCATCAAACCTGGACTGGCTATTTGTTTCATATATGATATTATACATGTTTCAATGCCATTCTCCCAAATCATCCCACCCTCGCCCTCTCCCACAGAGTCCAAAAGACTCTTCTATACAGCTGTGTCTCTTTTGCTGTCTCACATACAGGGTTATCGTTACCATCTTTCTAAATTCCATATATTTTCATTAGTATACTATATTGGTGGAGAAGGCAATGGCACCCCACTCCAGCACTCTTGCCTGGAAAATCCCATGGATGGAGGAGCCTGGTAGGCTGCAGTCCATGGGGTCGCTAAGAGTCGGACACGACTGAGCGACTCACTTTCACTTTTCACTTTCATGCATTGGAGAAAGAAATGGCAACCCACTCCAGCATTCTTGCCTAGAGAATCCCAGGGATGTGGGAGCCTGGTGGGCTGCCATCTATGGGGTCACACAGAGTTGGACACGACTGAAGCGACTTAGCAGCAGCAGCATACTGTATTGGTGTTTTTCTTTCTGGCTTGCTTTACTCTATATAATAGGCTCCAGTTTCATCCACCTCATTAGAACTGATTCAAATGTATTCTTTTTAATGGCTGAGTAATACTCCATTGTGTATATGTACCACAGCTTTCTTATCCATTCATCTGCTGATGGACATCTAGGTTGCTTCCATGTCCTGGCTATTATAAACAGTGCTGTGATGAACATTGGGGTACATGTGTCTCTTTCAATTCTGGTTTCCTTGGTGTGTATGGATTGCTGGGTCATAAGGCAGTTCTGTTTCCAGGTTTTTCGTTTTCTGTATATGCATGCATGCATGCTCAGTCACTTCAGTCGTGTCCAACGGTTTGCAACCCCATGGATTGTAGCCTGCCAGGCTCCTCTGTCCATGGAATTCTCTAGGCAAGAATACTGGAGTGAGTTACCACATCCTCTCTAGGGGATTTTCCCGACCCAGGGATTGAACCTGCATCTCATATGTCTCCTGCATTGTCAGGCAGGCTCTTTACCACTAGTGCCACCTGGGAAGCCCTTTCTGTTTATACACATACCTTAATATACACAGAAATTAATGCAACACACAAGTACTTAATGAGTAGGTATATCTAGTATTGTGCTACAGACAATATGGGTTACACAGGTAAACATGGAATGGCTACAGAGCTGAAAGAGCTCTCAATCTAGTAGAGAAGGTAGGACATGTTCATCAGTTCAGTTCAGTCACTCAGTTGTGTCCGACTCTGCGACCCCATGAATCGCAGCACACCAGGCCTCCCTGTCCATCACCAACTCCCGGAGTTCACTCAGATTCACATCCATCGAGACATGTTCATAAATAACTATTAAATAACTATTATGAAAGAACTTCTAGCTGGTGAGGAAGGCCTCATGAAGAAGATGACATTTGTTTGGACCTTAAGGAATAGCATGCTGCTGCTGCTGCTAAGTCGCCTCAGTTGTGTCCAACTCTGTGTGACCCCATAGATGGCAGCCCACCAGGCTCCCCCGTCCCTGGGATTCTCCAGGCAAGAATACTCGAGTGGGTTGCCATTTCCTTTTCCAATGCATGAAAGTGAAAAATGAAAGTGAAGTCACTCAATTATGTATGACTCTTAGCGACCCCATGGACTGCAGCCCACCAGGTTCCTCCATCCATGGGGTTTGTCAGGCAAGGGTACTGGAGTGGGGTGCCATGGCCTTCTCCAAGGAATAGCATATGTGTCTGTTATCTTTCTTGGTGTCTTTCCTCTCTTTTTCTCTCAAATTAATTACTTGAAGTTATCCGTAGGAACAGCTAGCTTGAAATGAAATTGATTGGATTAAGTCTAAAGCCTAGAACTATAGTGGAAGACAGATTTGTTCTGCTTGCATGGATACAGCTTGACCAGAGTGAAAAATTTGCAACTCAGCTGGTGACACCATGGTTTGACTTGGAAGAATCTCTGGCATTGGGCTGATTCTGGAGGCTATGATAGGTGGCACCTGGAAGGATGGTAAAGTGGCCTTAGAGTCCACGGATAGGCTTCAGCTGGCTACTTGATGGAAATTGCAATGACTGTGAACAAGTGAGGGGGTTGTTGAGAATGGATATAGGACAAGAAGGGTGAGCCACAAGGAAAGAGCATTGCTGAGGAGTGTCGTATGCCTGAGGTCACTTGGCAAGGGATTTGGTGATCTGTGGAGTAACTCTTCCTTTCTGTACTCTTTCAGTGTGGGAAGAATGAGTGCAAAAGTAGCTCACAGCATTGGAAACTCTTCTTTATAGCTTGAGGTCATAAGGTTTTTCTCAGCATATTCTAAAGTGATAGTTCCCACCTTACTGAGGTCAATCACATGCTAGCAACTCAGTATTAATACTCCGTAATGATATGAAATTGTAATGGTTTTGTTCAGTAGGCTCCATGATGCTAAATTGTTTCAAGCATTTGTTTTGACTGTTAGTTTTTGTCCTATTTTGTAGGTGTCAAGGTCAAGTTATTCCTAAAGGTAAGGCAGGCAGTCTGAGCATGCATTCAGAGTGTGCAGTGAAGGACGTGTCTGAAAAGGGTTAAGTGTCCTCGAAAGAGCTTGGCTTTAGGATTCAGGTTGGCCTGTGTGCTCCTCCTCCTTAGCAGGTAGCCGTAGCAAGCAGTTAGTGTACCACGCTGTGCTTCAGTTTGCCCATCTGTGGAAAGGCCATAATACCTACTTCACTGCAATGTTACAAAGGCTACATAGGATAATATATATAACAAGCCTGGAGCATATGTCCTAGGCTTTCAGTAGAGTTCCCTTCTTATTGTGACCCCATTTATTTGCCCTAAAGATGAAAAGAAAAAGCTCTAGGAGTATAAATTGTTTTTATAGTAAAATAATGAAACTTTTATGTGGTATCAGCCACTTGTAAAAGTTTTTAAAGAAGTAGCTAGGATAACTGAAAAGGGGGCAGAGGGTGTGTGGATTGCCTGTTTTAGATGCTGCATAAAATAACATTAAACAAGGTTAATTTCCAGGCTTCAGCAGTGAAATGTATCAAGTGATGCCTTTGGTTGTTGTTATTGCTGTGCTAACTGTCGTGAGGCCGTATAGTCGGGTGATCTGAAGGCAGGCATGAAGAAAAGGGATTCAGTGTCTTCTCTGGGAGGGGAAGAGGAGAGAAAGCGAATTATCTGCCCCTGAATTTGAAGAACCAGTAGGAGCTGCTCCCCAGGGCTGGGGTGGGGCCAGGCTCAGAGATGGGGAAATGGCTCTGAGCCCTGCGAAGATGGGCAACATGTTCATTTTTACCGAGGCGCCTTTAAGCAGTCACATGTTGGAACTACAAAAAAGAAAAAAAAAAAATCGCCTGCAACCAGTGCCTAAAACTAGTGTCGTTTCCTCTCTCATGCTGCATGGTTTTTTTTTTTTCTGTAAAGACAAAAGCAATAAAAGAAAACAAGGCTGACCCTTGCTCACATCCTTTTGCTTTTTTGACAAGCTCTCGAAACGATTTATAGTTTTAAAATCTAGGGTTTATTTGGGTGAAAATAGAAACTGTGCCTTTTCATGTTTATATAACCAACCAGATTAGGGGTCTGCAAGGCAGCATGCTGGAAAATGTAAGAACATCGTTTCCCCAAACCGAATGGGAAAGCTGAAAGCTCTGGAGCTGTATTTGCTGTAAGCTAGAATTTCTTGAAGAATTACTTAGTGTCACAAAAGCTTAACTTATTAGTTCCCTGTTGCTGCTGTAACTAACTACAAACTTAGTAGCTCAAAATAACCCAAATGTATTGTTACAGTTCTGGAGGTCAGAAGTCCAACTGAGTCTCACTGGGCTATGACCAAGATATCAACAGGGCTTCTGAGGCTTTAGAGGGTAATCAATTTCCTTGACATTCTAATTTCTAGAAGCTGCCCACATTTCTTAGCTCATGGCCCTGTATCACTCTGACCTCTGCTTCTGTTATATCTTCTCTGATTCTCGTGCCTCCCTCTGTTTAATAACTCGACTTGTGATTGCATTGTTCCCACCCCGATAATCCAGGATCATTTCCCCATCAGAAGGTGAGGTGAGGTGTTAGTCGCTCAGTCATGTCCAACTCTTTGTGACCCCATGGACTGTAGCCCTCTAGGCTCCTCTGTCCACGGAGTTCTCCAGGCAAGAATACTGGAGTGGGTTGCCATGCTCTTCTCCAGGGGATCTTCCCAACCCAGGGATCAAAACTGGTTCTTCTGCATTGCAGGCGTTTCTTTACCACTTGAACCACCAGGGAAGCTCTGAAGATTCTTAACTTAATCACATTTATAGAGTCCCTTTTGCCTTGTATGGGCTTCCCTGGTGGCTCAGAGGTTAAAGCGTCTGCCTCCAATGCAGGAGAACTGGGTTCGATCCCTGGGTCAGGAAGATCCCCTGGAGAAGGAAATGGCAACCCACTCCAGTATTCTTGCCTGGAGAATCCCATGGACGGAGGAGCCTGGTAGGCTACAGTCCATGGGGTTGCAAAGAGTCGGACACGACTGAGCGACTTCACCTTTTGCCTTGTAACATATTCACAGGTTCCACGGTTTAGGATGTAGACATCTTTGGGGAACCTTTATTCTGCCTACTACACTCAATTCCTCCAGTTGAAATGAGGGTAAAAACAGAATCTACTGCAGAAAAAATGCTTAGCATAATGTCATAGTAATGCTCACAATGAGGAAAATTCTCATAGTAGTCACTCAATAAAAAGCAGCACTCCAACCCATGGCCATTGAGCCAATCTCCTGTCCCTACCTTAAGGCTTTGAGAGGCCCTGAAGACATATAAATGTATGTACATGTGTGTATATATATGTGTGTGTGTGTTTGCTGGAGAGAAGCTATAAAAAGTCATTCATATGAAGTTGTGGATTTATTGCAATTAGTTTGGCAGTCACATATTTAAATCTGGGATAAGTGAGTGGGACTGGGATTAAGAAGTCAAGTGTATCTGATTCATACATGGGATCTAATGGACGTGAAGGATAGAAGCAATATACTTGGTCTGAACTGTATAATTTAGTTTTCTAAAAAATGTAACTCTGACAAATCAAATGAATTGTTTGAGTGCCACCCAGTTGTTTAGTAGTTTTGCCTACTAAATAATAGCTGTTGCCTACAAGTTATTTGTTCCTTCAAATGGCTTAGATTTGAGAGTAGCTATCAGTTTAATGGATCCGTGTATTCTAGGAAGATTTGCAAGGCAGCTCAATAAAGATTCTAACATTATCCTATAATGAACAACATTGCAAATGTGATTATACAGGCAATAAATGAAGTGTTCATCCTTGATAGTGCTTTTTCTTTAGAAATGCAAATTTGGTAGGCTTTTTGTGATAATCGAATCACTGAACATTTTGAAGGAATTAAGGGAGGAGAAGGTATGATAAAATAATCAGGAAGTTTTACTNATCTGATTAGAATGCAGAAATATTTTTAGAAGCATTTTATTCAGCTTTCAATGTTTATAACTATTTTATCAAACAGAATAACTGATTTAATAAAACAACCAACATGAAATCCCTGACTTAGGAGCAGCTGAACACCCCCAAACCCTGCCTGAACTCTCTTCCCCATGGATTCTGTGGACAGTGATTCTGTGTCTCTCTCTTTTCTGCTTTGTCCCCTATTGTGTGATCAGGGGCCTGACTGCTGGGACAGCCTTGTTCTCCTAGGAGTGGCAGGGTAGAGACCAGGGCCTGACCTCGGGCAGAGAGTTACCACATGGTCTTCTTTGTTCCTGTAGTATCCTCCCCTACTACCACCCTCAGTTTTGGAGGGGGGCGAGTATTCCAGGCTTTAAGTTGGTCATCCCTGGGGTCCCACATCTAGAGATTTCTAATGCAATACCAGAAAATATGACATTAAGGAAAGTCAGAAAAAGACAATGAAACCATATCAACCTAGAGTCCATGAAAGAATAAAAATAAGAGTACTTTAAGTGCTTTAAGTGTTGGCAAAAGTAGGATGCTTTCCATTCCATTTATTTATTTATTTTTGGTTGCACTGGGTCTTTATTGCTGCTCGGGCTACTCTCTAGTTGCAGTGAGTGAGGCCTACTCTTCACTGAGGTATGTGGGCTTCTCATTGCAGGGGCGTCTCTTGTTGCAGAGCACAGGCTCTAGGCGCTTCACAGCGGAGCACAGGCATGGGCTTCAATAGTTGCGACGCATGAGTTCAATAGTTGTGCCTCCCGGGTTCTAGAGCACAGGCTCAACAGTTGTGGCACACGACATGTGGGATCTTCCTGGACCAGGGATTGAATCCTGTCTCCTGTATTGGCAGACAGATTCTTCACCACTGAGCCACTAGGATAGCCCTTAGATTCCATTTAAAAGTGAAAAAATAAGCTGAATCAAGGCAATTAAGTATAATACTAATACTGGTAATTTGCCCATGTGAAGAAGGAAAGACTTAACTCCTAAACTGAATATTTCAGGGTAGAAATAGAATTAGTGCTCTCAGTCTAGAAATAGGTCCAAAGTTCTCACAAGTCCCTGTCCGAGTTTCCCCTTAAGCAAGCCTTTATCCATAGCCTGAAAAACCTTTTGTCTAAGTCTACTTGTGCTTAAGTCCAAGAACCCCAAGTAAATTTAAAAAACCTATCTTATTAGTTTTTTTTAGGGTTGACAAAGTAGCTTTATATGTATTATTTCTTTTAATTTTTATAACAACTATGGGAAGTATTGTACCATTCTTAGCATAAACTAAAGTAGACATTTGTACATAATAGACAGTGAAGAACAGGGAAGCCTGGTGTACTGTAGTCCATGAGGTCACAGAGTTAGACACGACTTACTGCTGCTGCTGCTGCTGTCGCTTCAGTCGTGTCCGACTCTGTGCGACCCCATAGATGGCAGCCCATCAGGCTCCCTGTCCCTGGGATTCTCCAGGCCAAGAACACTGGAGTGGGTTGCCATTTCCTTCTCCAATGCATGAAAATGAAAAGTGAAAGTGAAGTCACTCAGTCGTGCCCGGCTCTTAGCGATCCCATGGACTGCAACCTACCAGGCTCCTCCATCCATGGGATTTTCCAGGCAACAGTACTGGAGTGGAGTGCCATTGCTGACTGAAAAACAACATAATAGACAGTAGGATATACAGTATTATTGGGACTCTCTGTTTCTATTTCCAGTTCTCTATACTTGTTTGCTTTGTTCTTTGAAATAAGCTTCCTCTGGCTGTAGGGGTCATGGCTACCAGCGGCCCTGAAACTGCACCCTCTAAGTTTCCTTCCCTTAGTGCTAGTTCAAAAAATGCTAGTGTGAGAGTTGGATTCTGCTTACATCAAATTTTCATCCCATGACAAATCATTGTGTCTTAGGAGGGCAAGGTCATGTAGAAAGATAACAGTTCTCATTAGGAACCAATATTAAGATTAATAAGAGTCTCTTAGTCTTTATGGGCTGCTATAACAGAATACTATAGACTGTGTGACTTATAAACAACAGACTTTACTTCTCACAGTTCTAGAGTCTGAAGTCCAAGGTCAGGTTGCTGGCAAATTCTGTATCTGGTGAGAGCTCACTTCCTGCTTCATAGATGGTTGTCTTTTCTGTGTCCTCACATGACTGAAGGGGTGAAGGAGCTCTCTCGGGTCTCTTTCTTAAGGGCACTAATCCGATTCATAAGGGCTCCACCCTCATGACCTCATCATCTCCTGAACACCCCACCACCAAATACCTTCACATTGTGGCTTAAGTTTCAACATAGGAATTTGGTGAGGAGAGGATGTAGAATCTCATGGGAGGAGAGGGTAGTGCAGACATGGCCCCCTTGGGGAGTGATCAGTTGGATAGCCATCCCAATTTGTGTCTGTAATCATTGTTTAATTTACTGATTTAAGCTTGTGCTCCTTTCTTTTCCCTATCTGTGTCACACTCAGTTCTCTTTCCCTCACTTTAGTTGTCATTGTCACTTGTTTTATGTTTTTTATCACCATCTCAAATTAAATTAAAAAAATTTCCACTTTTGAATGTCATTTCAGAGCCTAGGTCTTATCCCTCTATGGAAGTTACTCTTTTTTAAAAAATAGACTGTATTGTTTAGTGCAGATTTAGGTTCACAATAGAAAGTACAGACTTCCCATATATACCGGCCCCCACAGTATCTCACTAATTTTTCTTTTATAGTTTTGCTCAATTGTTAATATTTCAGCATTTCTGAAAGATTTAAAGCATTTTGAGCATATTTTGCTTTAGTATGCTTCAATCTGCTCTTTTGAGGCTGCTGCTGCTGTTGCTGCTAAGTTGCTTCAGTTGTGTCTGACTCTGTGCGACCCCATAGACGGCAGCCCACCAGGCTCCTCCGTCCCTGGGATTCTCAAGGCAAGAACACTGGAGTGGGTTGCCATTTCCTTCTCCAATGCATGAAAGTGAAAAGTGAAAGGGAAGTCACTCAGTCGTGTCGACTCTTAGCGACCCCATGGACTGCAGCCTACCAGGCTCCTCTGTCCATGGGATTTTCCAGGCAAGAGTACTGGAGTGGGGTACCATTGCCTTCTCCAGGCTAATGACTCCCAACTCTATTCCCAGTCTAGGCTTCTTTCCCTCCTCCCTTGTACATCCATTTGTCTGATGGACATCATCTGGTTGTCCTACTAACCCTTCCAACCCAATAGGTCCAGGAATAAGAATCAGTATCTTATCCCTCTCCTGAAAGCCTGCTTCTCTTGTGTTCCCATGTCAATGAGGGTTCTACCATTCACCCAGTTAATTACTCAAGCCAGAAATCTGGAAATTGACTGTTACAGTCATTCTTTTCTCATCAGACATATCCAATTATCATACTTTGCACATTATACCTCCTAAATTCTACTCTTATCCCTGTTGTTGTTGCTATAGTTCAGAAACTCATCATCCCTCACTTGGGTGACTGTTCCAGCATGCAAACTCATCTGTTTGCTTCCTTTCTTGTCCATATCCAGTTCATTCCCAAAGCCAAAGTGATCCTCCTAAAATGCAAATCTAATTATGTTGCTCTGTTACTTGAAAACCCTTAAGAGTCTCCCCTTGCATCCAGGAAAAGACCCAAGGTCTTTCCTGGTCTGGATCCTGCTCATCTTTCTAGCACCATCTCCCATGACAACATCTCTCCACCCCCCCGGCAGCATCTTCCTCTAGCTTTCCTGACTGGGACCTCTTGATGTAATACAGACTTGGGTACCAATTCAGACTTCACCAGTTGAGCCAAGTTATACTTAAACTCTCTGAGGCTCACTTTCTTTATATGTAAAAGCGGATTGCCTAACTACTTCACAGGATTGTTGTGAAGAGGAAATGTGATAATGTTAGCAAAATACTTGGCATACAGTAAGCATTTGAATGTGGTACTTTATTACTTATATCAGGCCATATTATTCCAGCCCTTGTGAATTTTGCATAGGGTCCTTCTTGTCTTTTGCACTCTTTCATTTAACAGTTACTTCTTGACCGCCTACTATATGCCAGTATTCTAAGAAGTTGGGAAACATGGATACACCAGAAAAGCAGCCCGATCCACTTTATTCCTCTTTAGGCAGGTCCTTTTTGACATTCCTAGGTCTAGGATGCTCTGTGCTATGCCTTCCTGTTGTATATTATTCTAATTCCCTTGTTTCATTTATCAACTTATCATGCTATAGAGTAAATGATGCTAATGGACTCTAGACTGTCATTTTCTTGCAAGCTGGGTAGGGACTGTATGTTATTAATTGGTGTACACTGAATGCTAACAGTGCCTGATAATCATTCACTTAAATACGTGGAGGAAACATGTAGAAGATATTTGGTGAATGTCTCTTGGATGAAATAAAAATACAAGTCCACAAAATAGTTTTCTTCCATTGTTTACTGCAGGTATTCAGTATTTCAGCTTCCTTTAGGCTTTTAGGGCTATCCTAGAAATCTGCCTTTTGATTCTGTTTTGCAAGGATTAAAAACAATTTGAGTACAAAAACAATCACGTTTAGAATGAAGCTTAAGAGTATAATTCTTCATAATGTGGGATTGACTTCAGTGTGAGAAAATTTCAGGCCACAAGCACTGCAAGGAACTGACCCGATGACCTTACATTCATTTCATTTCTATTTTTGTGTTTTAAGATGTTATCAACATCCATTTTTTAAGTTTTATCTTCTCAGTGGTTTTTATGACTTTAGAATTTGTTTTCTTTGATTATATATTTTTTGCCATGTGCTCACTTGAGTGCATGTTTTGACAATTTTTTTTCTTTTTTTCCTGTGCTGTTTTTCCCTATAGTCTTCATTCCCTGGGAACTTGCACTTGGTTTTGGTCCTTCGTCCCACCAGTTTTCTCCAACGAACTTTCACAGACATTGGATTTCGATTTAGTCAGGAAGATTTCATGCTCAAATTACCGGTAAGAATATATTATTTAAGTGTTTTGACCCTTTCTCATGAAGAATTTGTATCATGTTGTTGTTATTTTACATGTGGTCACAAGTGCATGTAAAAGAAAAAAAAAATTAGAATTTGTCTTCCAAGAATGTAAATTCAAAATGCCTTAAAGTCTTCTGCCCCTACTGTTAAAATAAAGGAAAAGATTAGTCAATTTGTAAGAAAGCAGTTTGTTTTGAAAAAAGATGTAAATCCCATATGTTATATGTGTGTGTGTGTGTGTGTGTGTGTGTGTATGTATGTATGTAAGTATGTATGTATTTGTGTGTGTGTATAAAATCAGGACATTTTATTTTTAGAGAACAAAATGAATGTGTGTTTTATGTATTTGACCTCCCATGAACTTANAACTTACATCCTGAGCAGTTCAGAGTAGCTTTTCTTTTTTTTCCAGAAGATATTTTTATACACTTTTAGTGTTGGGAATAAGAGTGCTCATAAATTTTGCAAAGATCAGTCCCTCATGATAAATTATAATTTACTACAGAAAGCCCTTCCTTTGTCATGGGCTTAACATTCTTTCAGAGGGTTGACCACGGACAGTGCAAAATTTTTAGGTCAGAGAGAATCAGGTGTTTGGGTTTCTATGGAGATTACTTTCATTTTACAGAGAAATGTTTTGTAAATGAAAACCATTATTCCCTGAGGGAAGGTAGCATATCCATGTGTGTGGGGATGTACAGGAGAGAATTGTTAGAACCATTTATAAAAGATAAATTTCTGCTAAACAAATGCTAAAGTTCATTGTACAGTCGGCTGTGTGGAGGAGTGCTGTGGAGGGCAGTTAACAGTATCTTTCTCGCTTATTTGTATAGGTTGTTATGCTGAGCTCAGTTAGTGATTTGCTGACATACATTGATGACAAGCAGTTAACCACTGAGTTAGGCGGCAACTTGCAATACAGCCACAGTGAATGGATCACCTTCAGAAATGTATGTTTCTTTTGCCCTTACTGTAGAGCCTGTAGTTCATATTAGCTTTGAAATCTAGTTCTAGAATTTTTTTTTCTTCCTTGGGAAAAACAGATTTCTGGGGTTCCTGTTTTTGAAAAATATATAATTCAACATCTTGATTTTCTTGCTTAGGAAATATCTAGAAATGATGAAGAGTCACTGAGGATGGCATTTAAATGAGAGGCCTAGGGAATAAGGAGACCCTACTCTGCCCACCCTCTCCTGTGGCCATGTAGTAACTTGAAGACACCAAGGGTTTGGGTTCAAATCCTATAACTTTGTGCAAGTTGTAAAAGTTTTCTCAGCTTCAGTTTTTCCAACTATACAGTGATTGAGAAGATTAAATGAGATTACAGATATACCATGTTTGACACTGTGCCTGGCCTATCTCTTGCCCTCAGAAAATGAGAGTCATCTTATTAATCTCATCAGTCTAGTGATTCTCCTGGGGGCAGTTAAATTTGTAGCAAAAATGCTTTCTGTTCTAGAAATGTATGGATAGGCAAGGGCTCTGTGCCTCACTAAAGTGAATTTGTCATATAAGGGTCTTCTAATTCCAGAGGTATGGGAACCCTTCTGAAGGAAATAATGATATTTACTTAAATCAGGATTTTATTTTCCTCATCTTTATTTTCATTCAGCAGTCCTGTTGATTTGTATGAAAGTGAGTTGTCAAAATAAGCAGTGGCTTGCCTTTAATAACCTAGAAAGCTAAAAATAAAAGAGCAGACGCCTTGAGTTACATGGTAAACAGAGGGTTTATATAGTCTCTAAATGTTGTCCTTCTTTCTGTAAGTCACTGATTTTGGAAACAAAATAAACAACCAAACCTTACTTGACATTTNGGGAGCAGAGCCTTTGGGGCCATAATTTCAAATCTTCTCCAGAACTTGAAATGAATTATTGTGACTAATATTCCTCTGTCATCTTAGTCCATCAAATGCTAACATTTGTTCATAAATGATGATAAAGTAGCTTTGATGTTCTCATGTCTCTTCAGAAGTAGTTATTATAAAACAATTGTGCAATTCCAAAATTAAATAGAATAAGGAAAATACAATGTTTTGCCAGATAATAAAACAAAGTACTCAGTACATGGCATATTTAAGAAATGGTTTTCATCATTGTTTGAGAAATAAGTACATATGTTTAGATATTCAAGAAGTCTCTTCACCTCACTAAGTTTCTTAGGGGCTTAGATGCAAAGTTAGGGTTCATTGTCAAGGCCAATGCCAACTTTCCTTGCAGAGGAGAGGTCATAGTATATGTCTTTGCTGTCATATCTAAATGAAAATTAATATAGTTGCTGGTCTAGGTTTTGATATGCTGGCCAAGTTACCACAGAATTAAGAGAATCATGCATGGGCTCTTTGCAGGCTATAGAAAATTTTGCCCTCACAGTGAAAGATACGGCTCAGATGTTACAGTCCTTTGGAACTGAACTGGCTGAGACAGAACTACCAGGTGACATTCCTGGAATAGAAGAAATTCTTGCAATTCGTGCTGAAAGGTACCACCTGTTGAAGGTATGTCTGATAGGGGAGACAAACCAAAATCTTGCATGGTCTTTCTTTTGATAGAGAGGTGTTGAGTGTGTCTATTTCACACAGATTGCTGGGTAGGGAGACAAAAAGAGATATTTATATGGTGCAAAGCACAATATTAGAAAAAGAGTACGAGAGGAGGATTTCCTGGATATGTTGAATTTAAGTGACCCTTTTTTTGAAATGGTGCCCCTCCCCCTTCCCTCTTCCCATCTGTAATGACTAGTTCTCTGTTTCTTTTTTCACTAGTTTGTTTTACTTTTTAGATTCCACATATAAGTGACATCATATGGTATTTGTCTTTCTCTGTCTGACTTATTTCACTTAGCATAATACCTTCCCAGTCCATCCATGTTGTTGCAAATGGCAAGATTCTATTCTTTCTTAATGGCCGAGTAGTATTCCATTGTATATATATGTATGTATACCATATCTTCTTTATCTAGTCATCTGTTGTTGGATGCTTAGGTTGCTTGCATATTAAATTAGAACTTTCTACCAGTGAGAGGAAGCTACAAACTGAGCCTTGGGGTACTTGTGCCTATAAAATTGGGGACTGTAAATCAATAAGCAGAGGCTTCTTGGAGATCCTTGAAGCTTTTGGATTCTGTGGTACTGAGGTAGTTCTTGATTTTTCAGTGATGAAAGCAAAGGCTGTGCTAGAACTATTCTATTCTACATCTATTGCTGTATGCTGCCTTCTACCCAGCTTATTCAGAATAGGTACCCAGCAGGCTGACACTTCCTATTTTGCCTTTGTACAGAAGGATATCACAGCTGTAACCAAAGAAGGAAAAATTCTGCTAACAAATCTGGAAGTGCCTGATGCTGAGGGTGCTGTGAGTTCAAGACTTGAAAATCATCAGCAGACTAGTGGTGACTGGCAAACTATTAATAAGTAAGTAGTAGTCTTTGGGGTTTAGAGTTACTTATCTTATACTTTTAAAAGGGAATTATATATTTTTGTGGCTACCTGTTAACCTGCAAAAGTATTCCTGGACCTCTGGCAATCAAGCTGAGAACTCCTCCCCATGTTGACCCACAGATATTAGTTTGCTCATAGGGGAGATTCTGTGGACATTGATAGTCTCTACCTGGACCAAATGTCATGGGCTGTGACTTTGCCTATAATTCTTAACATCAAAATCAGGGTTATCTACCTACCTGCAATAAAATCATTGGTTTAATGATGATTTTGCTTTGTTAAGATTGCTGACTCAAGTACATGATATGGAAATAGCTTTTGATGGATTTTGGGAAAAACACCAACTAAAAATGGAGCAGTATTTGGAACTCTGGAAGTTTGAGCAGGATTTTCAAGAGGTCAGTTACAACTTTTCTTGGGTACAGTTTCTTTCGTTATGCTAGAGGTTCTTATTCCTTGATCATCAGAAACACAGTCTTACAAGATGCAGGATGCCCATGTATACCCCCAGAGAGGTGAAAAGGCGGCAAGTGTGAGTGCACTTTGACTTAGAATGAAGAAAACAGCTATGAAAATGCCAACACTTATACTTCTCTGGCTCAGGCTCATTTCTTATGGGAAAGCACTTAAGGGGCTAACGTAGATGACAGGGGTAAAGTTGCTGTCTACATTGATGTTTGATATTCAAATGTATTTTAGATATAAAATACTTTCAGACTATGAGAAATCTACCAAGGGAATAATACTAACTTCCTTCATGATTTTTAAACTACCATCTACCTATGCTGACCATATTTAATATGATCTAACAAAACATTTTTTTTCTGATTCAATGATTTATTTCTATAAAAAAGCCTGATGGANNNAAAAAGCCTGATGGATGAGATTAAATTGTGTTTAGTTATACATTATCTAAAAGGTTATAAGTATATTCTAGTTCTGTCCTTCTGGAAAATCTATCCTATATGGTCAAGAGACATAGCTTCATTTTTCTTTCCCTTTATAGTTGGCCTCCATGCTTCTACCAGTCTCTGTCATAGTGTTTTTCCAGGGATCCAAGGAAAAGTCACTTCTCTCTCTTACATGTGGTCAGCCTGTTTCTGCCCATGAGTGGCTCAGTTGCCTAGTATTCCATTTGTCCTAGCCAAATCAGTTGGGGGAGGGGACCCAGGGCACATTTATTACCAGCCTTTTCCCTCTGGTGATTCAGATTTTGAAGTGTCAGGCTCTCGGTAAAACTTTTCTTAAAGAAAGAATAGGTATAGAACAGTCTTTTGGACTCTGTGGGAGAGGGCAAGGGTGGGGTGATATGGGAGAATGGCATTGAAACATGTATAATATCATATGTGAAACGAATCGCCAGTCCAGGTTCAATGCAGGATACAGGATGCTCGAGGCTAGTGCACTGGGAAGACCCAGAGGGATGGAATGGGGAGGGAGGAGGGAGGGGGCGTCAGAATGGGGAACACATGTACACCTGTGGCGGATTCTTGTTGATGTATGGCAAAACCAATACAATATTGTAAAGTAATTAGCCTCCAATTAAAATAAATAAATTTATATTAAAAAAATGAAAGAATAGGTCAGATTGCTCTTGAGACTTCCAGATATTGATGTCTGTCCCTCCTCTCTAACCAAACACATACAGCAACATTACTTTTCCTGAACAAACCCATTGTGCCTCTACTTATATGTTAATTTGCCTCCAGGTTACATTGTTATCCTGTGGTTACAGTCTGTTCTGTGAAGTCATTGTTGCCTGTGATCACTATTATTGTTTGTCATGGGTCCGAATCTCACTGATGCAATCTGTCTCTTATAATGACATAGGCTCTGATAGATTCATAGCAGATGGGTTCTGAATATTTAGGCATTTAACTAAATAAAAGCTTACATGGGAATTTAAACTTGCAAGAAAAAACTTGAATATTCTCAAACTTGAGATCCTCTTGAACACACAGAATAGGAATATTTTCTTGCATAATCACAGTACAGTGGTCATATTTTGTACATTTACAAATAATGTGATACTTTTCTATTATCTGCAATCCGTATTCCAATTTTCTCAGTTGACTCAATCATGTCCTTTATATCATTTTCCTGCCTCAGCACAGGATCCAGTTTAGAGGGTCAGGTATTGCATTAAGTTGTCGTATGTCTTTAGTCTCCTTTAATCTCTAACGTTTTCATAGCCTTTCTTTGTCTTTTATGACACTGACATTTTGGAGAATACAGTTCCTNGGAAAAATACAGTCGTTTTTAGAAAAAAATGGTCACCATTTTGGGTATGTCTGACATTGTCTCATGATTGGATTAACCTGCATATGACCAGCAAGAATACCGCATATGTGATGTGTCCTTTGGAGGGTTTTGGTCACCCTGTCAGGGTGCTGTTGAATTTCTCCATACTACAGTTACTTCCCCCCCGCCAACCCCTGCCTGCCCTTGCAACTGGTCGGAAATATTGGGTTGGCCAAAGGTTCATTCAGGCTTTCCTGGAAGATGTTACAGAAAAACCCGAATGAACTTTTTCGGCCAACCCAATATGTGGGGAGAAAATTTAAGGCCATGCAATTATCTTGCTCCTTATCAAAAATTCTTCGTCAGTGTATCATCAGTTGATGATTCTTGCTCCAACCAATCTTTACTATGATAGTTGTGAAATGCTGATTTTTTGTGTAGATATGTCATGAGGTTGTAGCTGTTTCAGGCCCACCAATAGGAACAAGAGCACAAGTCATTTTGAAGATGCTAGAAAAATGTCTGTCAAGAATGCCCTTTAGTACAATATTTATCTACTTATTGGGCTTAGGGCTTCCTAGCTTTTAATTCATTAATGTTCTTAACTGTTCTGTTGTTTCCACCTGGCTGTTGTGTCCTTGTGACATGCCCAAACATTTTTATCAGTTCTTCACTTTCTGGCATAATGAGATGTTCCAAGCTCATCTTATTTCTGTTCTGCCTCAGCCCTGGAATCAGCCAATTTCCTATGAAGCCCCAATTTCTTTTTCTGGAAAATGATATTCAAAACCAAGGTCTGGGTATTAGATGTGCTCGTTGTTACTGAAGGGTCTTTGTTTCTAGAGCCATTCACCATACAGCTAGGGAATATATGTGCACGTATATGCACGTATGTATACCTCAATACATGTCCACATACAAATACCTTCACATGTACATAGTGACATTTTATAAATCATCAGTGCACACTGATGTCTAGCAGGTTAAGTTTTAACAGATTATATTGATTTCTGTGAATAAGATAGCTGAAAACATTTTCCATATGTGTGATTTTTCCATGTTGAAGTTCCTAATTAATAGCATTTACTACAAAGCTTGATTATTAGGTGAAAAGGCTTAATAATTTGCACACTTTGAAGACTTTTTCTCCTCCCCTACTTTTAGCTCGTGAGTGAAGCTGAACTTATACTAAACCAACAAGAGGAGTTGGGAGATGTAACAGGGACTATAGCTCAAGTGAAACAAAAAATTAAAAAGTTGGAAAACTTGGATGAAAATTCTCAGGTAAGATTATATTTTAGATATGCAGTGTATCTAAAGAGTATAATAGTTACATTTTGATGTCTTTTGGTAGTATAAACCCGTATTATGACTAGTCTCTTGTAACAACAGTCTGTATAATTGGCTCAACAATATTTGTCTATTCTGTTCAGTGTGGGCCTGAGATGACCTTGCAGACATCTCATATAGTTGTAACTGTTTCAGACCCATCCATAGGAANGTGGAAGTAGCTCAGTCGTGTCCGACTCTCTGTGACCCCATGGACTATACAGTCCATGGAATTCTCCAGGCCAGAATACTGGAGTGGGTAGCCGTTCCCTTCTCCAGGGGACCTTCCCAACCCAGGGATCAAACCCAGGTCTCCTGCATGACAGGCAGATTCTTTACCAGCTGAGCCACCAGGGAAAGCCCTTTTAAGGTGTATTCTCAACAAATAAGTTGATTTCTCAGTACCATAAGCATCTAAAAACGAAATTGAGAGGCAGTGGTTGTGATGCCCAGTTCTGGAATTATACTTGTAGATCTTTGTGATCATGGGGCATCTTCTATATCTCTTTGGTTTGGAGAAAAAGAGAAGGCAAACTAGGCAAACTGGCTTCATAGCTTTGAAATTTTTGTCTGTTTTTGTTTTGTTTGTTTTCATTATGTCGTGTTTTGTTTTGAATAACTTTTAGTTTTAATTGTGGTAAGACACTCAAAATATAATTCACCATCTTAACCATTTTGAAGTGTATGGTTCAACTGTATTGAGTGTATTTGCATTATTGTGTAACACGTCTCCAGATCTTTTTCATCTTGCAAAACAATGTGAATACACTCAACACTGCTTAACTGTACACTTCAAAATGGATAAGATAGTAAATTTTATGTTTCAGTCACAACACTGGGTTGAGGTAGTCAGTAGTTAGAATGGAGACTAAGCTTTGAGTTCCTTTTTGACAGGGAAACCCTGTGGTGGTCTCTTCAAATCTGTCAAGTCCTCAAAAAAGTGAAGCGAAGTGAAGTCACTCAGTCATGTCCGACTCTTTGCAACCCCATGGACTGTAGCCTACCAGGCTCCCTCCATAGGATTTTCCAGGCAAGAATACTGGAGTGGGTTGCCATTTCCTTCTCCAGGGGATCTTCCCGACCCAGAGATTGAACCTGGGTCTCCCGCATTGCAGGCAGACGCTTTACCATCTGAGCCGTCAAGTCCTCAAGTAGATGCCAACTAGATCTAACAGGATTTCCATGGCTGAGGTGATATGAAATCCCTTAGCTTTCACTTGGCTGGTTTGCATCTCATTGATTATATTTTTTTCTATTCTAAATCTGTACCTCCCAGAAGGAGCAAATCTCATTCACCTTATGGGTGGGATGGTTAATTTTCTGTTTCTGTGACCAGAAGTGCGTGAGCTTCCGATAACACCGCTGCCATAGCTAATGACATTAGGCTTTTCAGGTAGCGCTAGTGGTAAATGACCTGCCTGCTAACGCAGGAGACATAAGAGATGCAGTTTCAATCCCTGGGTTGGGAAGATCCCCTGGAGGAGGACATGGCAACTTACTCCAGTATTCTTGCTGGAGAATCCCGTGGATAGAGGAGCATGATGGGCTATAGTCCATGGGCTCGCAAAGAGTCGGACACGACTGAAGCAGCTTAGCATGCACATGCATGTATAGCTAATGACTATAACTGGAAGCTTTTTTGCAGCTGGCAGAAGTATGACATCAAACCGTATACTTGGCAATATCTCTCTTTGGCTCAACCAATTTCCTTTTTAATTACGTTTTCTCCCTCTCTATTCAGATGGAGATCTTGCAGTTATTATTTTCCTTCTTTCTTATAATCAGGACCTGTTAGTAAAGGCCCGGTTCGTAATAATACATGGACACAGACTCGCAGCAAGTCACCATTATGCCCTGGATTTGATCTGTCAGAGGTGCAATGAACTACGTTACCTTTCTGATATTTTGGTAAATGAGATTAGAAACAAACGGATACAGCTCAACAGGACCTTTAAAATGCATAAACTCCTACAGCAGGTAACGTCACGGGACATGCTGCATTTCTGAAAGAGAAATTATATTTTTTTTCTACCTGAGTCCTTCTCAGAGGCTATAGAGCCAGGGTCTGGCACAGCTTTGGAATTAGATTTGTAAGAAGTCTGAAGAACTGAGTTTGATTATGCCTATTTCATTCGTCCACTTTGCAGTATTCATAATGGCCGGTCCAGGATTATAAGGATTTTGGCCCCTGTTCTGAATATGAGCATGGTGGTGGTGATGGCTTCCTCTATTTTAGGTTCATCTCTGAAGCCTCTGCTCTGGTGATAGTTTGCAATTAGAACACTTTGAAAAACCATGGGGGGCATTTTGCTCAAGCCTGACTCTCATTCCACATTTCATAGTTACAGCAATGTAACTATGAACAACAGTGATTAGAAACTGTTCTAACAACAGTGATTAGAAACTGTTCCTCCATGGAATAGAGTCTGACCCCTTTGATGATTAGGGTGAAGAGAAGTTTTGATCATGGCAGTGGAATGTAAAATAGGGGTATCACATATAGGCATTGGATCTGAACATGAGCATTCTAATCTGTACATCTTCTGTGGCAAGGAAACTTTTTCTTTGTGCTAGGCAATCATCATGCATTTTTATTACACTTAGGATTTTGCAAAGAATTTCATATTTCAGTTATTGATTTTTGGGAAAGAATGTGCAGCTGGTGTTGAGAGAATGGTCAGACTCCTGCTTCAGAATGAATCCCTTGTTATGAAATGAGTGCAGGGCTTCACAACCTTGGCTGTGCCTCTGAAGTACCTGTGGAGATATAGAGAAGAGCTTTCTGGTTGCCAAGGGGGAGGTTGGTCAGGGAGGGATGGAGTAGGAGATTGGGGTGAGCATATGCAAACTATTACATACAGGATGGATAAACAACAAAGTTCTACTCTATACCACAGGGAACTATATTCAATATCCTGTGATAAACCGTAATGGAAAAGGATATGAAAAAGAATATATATGTATATATATAACTGAATCACTTGAATCACTTTGCTATGCAGCAGAAATTAGTACAACATTGTAAATCAGCTACATTTCAAAAAAAAAAAAAAAAAAAAGGGAATACCTTTGGAGCCTGGCTTACAGCCCAGAGCTACTGAATCAGAATTTCTGGGAGTAGTTTTTCTTTTTCTTTTTAATAGCTCTGAAAACAACTCTGATTCATAGCAGCCAGGGCTCTCCTAAGGGACAAACAGATTTCTCGTTTATTCATTCATGGTTTGTGTGTGTGTGTTGGGGGGGATTTGCTTACCAGGCTCGCCAGTGCTGTGATGAAGGAGAGTGCCTTCTGGCTAATCAAGAAATAGACAAGTTTCAGTCTAAAGAAGATGCTCAGAAAGCCCTCCAAGACATTGAAAATTTTCTTGAAATGGCTCTACCCTTTATAAATTATGATCCTGAAACCGTACAGTATGAATTTGGTATATTTCTATCTCCTGAACTCAAGGTGAGAGGCTTTGGGGGGCACGGAAACAAATTTTTAATAGCTATGATTGTGTTAGTGCTGATAAGAGTTTTACTGCTTTGCAGGTAACTTTACATCACATTGCGATTACAGAGTTCTCTTAGCGATTGGGGTTATATCAGAGGCACTGTTAGGTGTCAAAGAATCCTAATATTTATATTTGCCTTATAATGAAGAGTAATTTCCTACCTGGAATGTTAGGTCCATGAATCAAGGTAAATCGGAAGTGCTCAAACAGGAGATAGCAAGAATGAACATTGACATTTTAGTAATCAGTTAACTAAAATGGACTGGAATGGGTGAATTTAATTCATATGACTATTATACCTACTACTGTGGACAAGGATCCCTTGGAAGAAATAGAGTAGCCTTTGTGGTCAATGAGAGTCCAAAATGCAGTACTTGGGTGCAGTCTCAAAAATGACAGAATGATCTCAGTTCATTTCCAAGGCAAACCACTCAACATCACAGTAATCCAAGTCTATGCCCCAACCACTGATACTGTAGAAGCTGAAATTGATGAGATCTATGAAGACCTACAAGACCTTTCAGAACTAACATGAAATGAAAGATGTCCTTATCATCATAGGGGATTGGAATGCAAAAGTAGGAAGTTAAGAGATACCTGGAATAACAGGCAAGATTGGCCTTGGAGTACAAAATGAAGCAGGGCAAAGGCTAATAGAGTTTGCTAAGAGAATGCACTGGTCATAGCAAACAACCTCTTCCAATAACACAAGAGACGACTCTACACAAGGACATTACCATATGGTCAACACTGAAATCAGATTGATTACATTCTTTACAGCCGAAGATGGAGAAGCTCTATACAGTCAGCAAAAACAAGACCAGGAGCTAACTGTGGCTCAGATCATGAACTCCTTATTGCCAAATTCAGACTTAAATTGAAGAAAGTAGGGAAAACCACTAGACCATTCAGGTATGATCTAAATCAAATCTCTTACTATTAAACAGTAGAAGTGAGAAATAGATTCAAGGGATTAGATCTGATAAATAGAGTGCCTGAAGAACTATGGACAGAGGTTCATGACATTGTACAGGAGGTGGGGTTCAAAACTATCCCCAAGAAGAAGAAATGCAAAAAGGCAAAATGGTTGTCTGAGGAGGCCTTACAGATAACTGAGAAAAGAACAGAAGTGAAAGGCAAGGGAGAAAAGGAAAGATATCCATCTGAATGCAGAGTTATAGAGATTAGAAGGAGAGATAAGAAAGCCTTCCTAAAGTGATCAATGCAAAGAGAGGAAAACAAGAGAATGGGAAAGACTAGAGATCTCTTCAAGAAAATTAGAGACACCAAGGGAACATTTCATGCAAAGATGGGTACAATGAAGGACAAAAATGGTTATGGACTTAACAGAAGCAGAAGATATTAAGAAGAGGTAGCGAGAATACACAGAAAAACTGTACAAAAAAGATCTTCATGACCCAGATAACCATGATGGTATGGTCACTCATCTAGAGCCAGACATCCTGGAATGTGAAGCCAAATGGGCATTGGGAAGCATCACTATGAACAAAGCTAGTGGAGGTGATGGAATTCCAATTGAGCTATTTCAAATCTTAAGATGCTGTGAAAGTGCTGCACTCAACATGCCAGCAAATTTGGAAAACTCAGCAGTGGCCATGGGACTGGAAAAGGTCAGTTTTCATTCCAATCCCAAAGAAATACAGTGCCAAAGAATGTTCAAACTACTGCACAATCTCACTCATCTCACACACTAGCAAAGTAATGTTCAAAATTCTCCAAGCTGGATTTCAACAGTACATAAACTGAGAATTTCCGGATGTTCAAGCTGGATTTAGAAAAGGCAGAGGAACCAGAGATCAAATTGCCAACATCGCTGGATCATAGAAAAAGCAAGAGAATTTTAGAAAAACCATCTGCTTCTGCTTCATTGACTATGCTAAAGCCTTTGACTCTGTGGATCACAACAAACTGGAAAATTCTTAAAGAGATGGGAATACCAGGCCACCTTACCTAACTCCTGAGAAATCTGTATGCAGGTCAAGAGGCAACAGTTAGAACAAGACATGGAACAATGGCCTGATTCCAAATTGGGAAAAGAGTACATCAAGGCTATATATTGTCATCTTGCTTATTTAACTTATATGCAGAGTACATCATGCGAAATACTGGACTAGATGAAGCACAAGATAGAATCAAGATTGCAGGCAGAAATATCAATAGCCTCAGATGCAGATGACACCACCCTTATGGTGGAAGGTGAAGAAGAACTAAAGAGCCTCTTGATGAAAGTGAAAGAAAAGAGTGAAAAAGCTGGCTTAAAACTCAACATTCCAAAAATGAAGATCATGGCATCTAGTCCCATCACTTCATGACAAATTTTTGGGGAAACAATGCAAACAGTGACAGACTATTTCCTTGTGCTTCAAAATCACTGCAGATGGTAACTGCAGCCATGAAATTAAAAGACCCTTGCTCCTTAGGAGAAAATTTATGACAAACCTAGGCAGCATATTAAAAAGCAGACAATCCTTTGCCCTCAAAGGTCTGTCTTGGCAAAGCTATGGTTTTTCCAGTAGTGATGTATGGATGTGAGAGTTGGACCATAAAGAAGGTTGGGCACTGAAGGATTGATGCTTTTGAACTGTGGTGTTGGAGAAGACTCTTGAGAGTCTTTTGGACTTCAAGGAGATCAAACCAGTAAGTCCTAAAGGAAATCAGTCCTGAATGTTCATTGGAAGGATTGATACTGAAGCTGAGGCTCCAATACTTCAGCCACGTAATGCGAAGAGCTGACTCATTGGAAAAGACCCTGATGCTAGGAAAGATTGAAGACAGAGGAGAAAGAGATGACAGAGGATGAGGTGGTTGGATGGCATCACCAACTCAATGGACATGAGTTTGAGCAAGCTCTAGGAGTTGGTGATGGACAGGGAAGCCTGGCATGCTGTAGTCCATGAGGTCGCAAAGAGGAAGACAGTACTGAGCAACTGAACCAAACTGAATTGAATTTCCTTTTTGAGCTTTGAATTATTTTTAATTAAAAACTTTTTTTTTTTTGGCTGAATGGCATGTGGCATCTTAGTTCTTCCACTGGGGATTGAACCTATGCCCCCTGCAGTGGGAGTGCAGAATCTTAACCACTGGAACACCAGGGAAGTCCCATGACTGCATTACTTTTAAACTCTTTTCACTTACTAGCAGCTTTCACATACATTTTCTTGTGCATCCTTCGAGAAACATCCAAAGCTGTCATAGGATATTGGGCCCATATCAAGAACAGTCTATACCGAACATCTTTCCTTCCTGCTGCAGTGACCACCAGAAGATGCTCTGTAGACACAAATCTGGCTTTCCCACTCAGTTTGAGGATAAAGTGATAAAGAAAGGATATGCGTCTACCTGAGGAATGGGGAGCAGTAGAAGCTTGTGTTGGCAGGGTAGAGAGCTTAGGTTAGTTCAGCACCACCCCCTTGCAGCTGCCATCAAGCTCTCTCTCCACATGATAGATAAGAGCATCTGTGATGTTATTTGCTGCTAAAGCATCTCATTGACTCTAAAGTTTAGAATAGTATCTAAATCCACGTTTAGCTTCAGATCTTAGGGGCATGCTGCAGAAGATCAGAAACATGGCCTTGGTGATAACCAAGTGTCTCTAGAAGCAATGAAGCCTAACTCTTGCTGCCTCAGATCATGTAGGAGGGCCAGAGGGGCACATTATCCATCAGTGCCTCTGAGGAGCCTTTTACTGAGTTAGACAAAAAGTTCATTCCAGTTTTTCCATACTGTCTTACAGAAAAACCCAAACGAACTTTTTGACAAACCCAGTATAACATGGTGAACTATAGAATGT
The DNA here is from genome assembly GCA_006410935.1 of Redunca redunca. Taxonomy (NCBI): domain Eukaryota; kingdom Metazoa; phylum Chordata; class Mammalia; order Artiodactyla; family Bovidae; genus Redunca; species Redunca redunca. Next base: position 131,978 of record SJYQ01001033.1, read on the forward strand.
CCTGCAGGCTAAAGCATAACAAACTACTGTGACAGCGCTTCACTTGGTAGCTTTCTTGTGCTCAACACACCCTCTTTTCTAGCTATTATCCTCTTTCACCCAGTGAAGGGTAAAACACCTATTCAGTGACTGACTTATTTGATGATTGCTTGATAAATTTCTTCTTCAAGTTGTTTTAGTTGAGACCTTCTGATTTTGTAACGATGTAAAATAATGCCTTAATCTGTTCCCCATTATTTTCCTAAATTTCTTCTCAGTTCAGTTCAGTTCAGTCGCTCAGTCATGTCCGACTCTTTGCAACCCCATAAATTGCAGCACGCCAGGCCTCCCTGTCTATCACCAACTCCCGGAGTTCACTCAGACTCGCATCCATCGAGTCAGTGATGCCATCCAGCCATCTCATCCTCTGTTGTCCCCTTCTCCTTCTGCCCCTAATCTCTCCCAGCATCAGAGTCTTTTCCAATGAGTCAACTCTTCTCATGAGGTGGCTAAAGTACTGGAGCTTCAGCTTTAGCATCATTCCCTCCAAAGAAATCCCAGGGCTGATCTCCTTCAGAATGGACTG
>SJYQ01001034.1:0-15290 GCA_006410935.1 Redunca redunca
CTTTTCCAGTCCTGTGGCCACTGCTGAGTTTTCCACATTTGCTGGCATATTGAGTGCAGCACTTTCACAGCATCATCTGTCAGGATTTGAAAGAGCTCAACTGGAATTCCATCACCTCTACTAGCTTTGTTGGTAGTGATGCTTTCTAAGGCCCACTTGACTTCACATTCCAGGATGTCTGGCTCTAGATGAGTGATCACACCATCGTGATTATTTGGTTCATGAAGATCTTTTTTGTACAGTTCAAATGAATAAAATATGGTAGAAGTCTGTTTTAGGCCACTAAGTTTGGGATCATTTGTTATACAACAGCAGAGACCCCGAGACTGATTCTCGATCTCTAGGGCCGCTTTCGAGCCCTCTGTCCACCACTGCCCCTGCTCTCTGCGCTCCAGCTTCCCAGTTCTATCTCCCGGCCCCTAGCCTCTTGCTTTGACTCCATCTTTAGCACTCCCCTCCCCCCAGTTGCTCGGGTTGATGGTCAGGTCTTGGCCTTACCATGTGGCTGACCCTGGTACCTCTCCAGATACAATGTTAGGGGTCTGCCTTCTGATTGAACACTTCATAATCTTGTGTAAGACACCGCTTACCTCCTGAACCCTACGCTGGCCAGACCTGCCCTCCCACCTGCCCCAGACCCACCCCAAAGTAGGATCAGAATGTCAACTGACTCACCAGAGCAGGAAAGCCTAACCAGACACTCTGGAAAGATTTTCAGTGAAAGCTGAAACAACCTCCTTATCTTGAGAAAATCCCTTGCCTCCACGGCCCTTCCCCATTCTCTTAGCGTTCCTATCAATCTGGACTTTCCTGCATTTGTTAGCTGATGGATGGCAAGTGGTTGGCCCATTACTTTGTAAAAACAAGATGTTGTTTTCAGGTATTTTTCTTTCCTCCCTCTTCCCCCTACTCCTGCCTCACTTAAAAGCTTTCATTCTTTAAGTCCAGTCAGTATTTCATTCATTATTATCATTATTTTTGGAGTTTAGACATTAAAATGATCGAGTCTGGGTTTCATTATGGGCCTCTGGTGACTTAGGATAAATATTCTCTGAGATGGAGAGAGTATTTGGATACTTTTTCTCAGTCACTCCGGTCTCCTGATAGTTCTGGCTTCAGAGTAAACCTGAGGCCAGCCGAAGTTGGGGCACAGAATTAGAATTTGAGTCACGGTTACTGGGTTGCCCATAGATTCTGATGACTTAAATAAAAATCTAACATTTCTGTGCGGGTCTGGGGGAAACTGGACATGACATTCCTCATCTCTTGTCACCAAGACATATCCTAATAGGAGAAACGCTTGATGACATGGGAAGGGTGCCTTGCCTATAGGAGACGCACGCTAAGTGTTTTAAGTATCTGCTGCGAAGGTGAACAAGACTGTGGAGATCCACCCACCTGCTCCCGCAGTGACGTCATCTGTGGTCACCCTGGAATCACTGATGTGTGACCAGCTTAGTCCCGAAGCATTGTTTCTCTTGAGGTCCAGACCCCTGGACCTGCAGCTCACCAGACAACGCCCTTGAATGCCCCTCAAGATCGGAAAGCTTTTCATACCCCAGATTGAACTTCTTATCTTTCCCCCAAAGCTGCCCCTCATCCAGTCTCTCTTTCCCATCTTCTGGAATTCCTTCGTTTTGTTCCAGCTAGAAAGCTGGGGTCAGATACGACTCCTGTGTCTCCCTCACATGTGCTTGCGGCCAGTCTCTGAGTTGGGTGGATTTTATGCCTCGTATGTTTTTTTTCTATGATGCTAAAGCTGAAACTCCAGTACTTTGGCCACCTCATGCAAAGAGTTGACTCATTGGAAAAGACTCTGATGCTGGGAGGGATTGGGGGCAGGAGGAGAAGGGGACGACAGAGGATGAGATGGCTGGATGGCATCACTGACTCGATGGACATGAGTCTGAGTGAACTCCGGGAGTTGGTGAGGCACAGGGAGGCCTGGCGTGCTGCGATTCATGGGGTCGCAGAGAGTCAGACAGGACTGAGCGACTGAATTGAACTGAACTGAACTTTCAGTATATATTTTAATGATGTATAGTTCATTTACAGTGTTTCCGGTGCACAGCAAGGTGATTCAGTTATACATATATGCATGTTATTTTTGAAATTATTTTCCATTATAGGTTATTATAAGATACCGACTATAGCTCCCTGTGCTATTCTGTAAACCTCTGTTGCTTGTTGCATATCTATATTTTTAAATTAGAAATCTAGTATTCTATTCATACTAAGTCAAACAAGCAGAATCAAAAAGTCATAAAGTTTTTAGTTAGGCAAAAATTCAGAAGTTTTATAAAATACATATATATCATACATATTATTTACATATATTATACAGGAGCTTTTCTACTACGCTTGCTAAAGGCTTGAGAAAGAACATCAATAAAAAAGGAAAGAAGAGATGGAGAAATTGAAAAATGTAAACTAAATGAGATGGGAGCACTGACTATGAGGCAGTCAAAGTGAAGCTAATTGTCGCTGTTCAGGCGTTCAGTCGTGTCCGACTCTTTGCGACCCCCAAGGCCTGCAGCGCACCAGGCTTCCCCGTCCTTCACCATCCCCCAGGGCTTGCTCAAACTCATGTCCTTCGAGTCCAGCCATCTCGTCCTCTGTCGCCCGCTTCTCCTCTCACCTTCAATCTTTCCCAGCATCAGGGTCTTTTCCAGTGAGTCAAACTCGATAAAATAAAAGATCGTCATACAGTCCAGTTGTATTGAACGCGGCTGCTCATTAGAAGCATACCTGGAGCTCTGGAGAAAAGACAGCGTCTCGCATGTTTCTTGAGTGGGGCCCCTCCCTCCACCTCCACAGTCCCCTCATGTCTCTTGTGTGTTACTTCTAACCGGCCCTTTGCTTCCAGGAGCCAGCTCGTCCCCACATTCCTGCCAGAGAGACCAGAACTTTAAAACCATTCAAAGACTTTATCACCCTTGGGTAAGCTGCCCAAACTGTGAGTGTCATGGCAAGACCTTACCTGATGTGATCAGGCCTGACTTCCTTCTGCAGCCTTATCATTTTTTCTGAAATGCACCTTGAATTTGATGTTTTAGGCACAGTGAAGATTGTCCAACTACTTGCTTAAGGCTTTACATACAAAGTTTCCTTGCCTGGGAATCTCCTCCCACCCTGTTGGCTCCCCGCTACACCTGGGTTTCTTCTCTTTTTCCTTCCAAACTCAGCTTAGCTGCCACCTCCCCTGGTGAGTCTTCCCTATCCCCAGGCCTGGGCTGGCTATTAATATTTCTCAGCGGGCTCCGAAGTGCCTGGCACTTCTTCTGCCGTTGTAAGTACCTGCTTGCCCCTTGAGAGCGGGGATGACCATGTGTCTGGTGCCTCAGACACCGCCTGGCCCACAGGAGGAGACTTGAAATAATTCACCAGGAAACAAAGGAATGTGCCAAATACACTGAAGGGGAGTTTTCCAATTTCTGGGAACCAATAGGTACTAAAAACCTCACCCTGCCCCCTCACCCAGCAAAGAAACTTTAGCTAGTATAATGTGATAATATTATAATATAATATATAATACAATTGCACGCACACACACACACACACATATATATGTGCCTTCCCTGGTGGCTCACATGGTAAAGAATCTGCCTGCAACGCGGGAGACTTGAGTTCGATCCCTGGGTCAGGAAGATCTCCTGGAGAAGGAAATGGAAACCTACTCTAATATTCTTGCCTGGGAAATTATACATAATACATATTAATAATACAGAAAATATATAAATACATAAAGTCCATATATATTATATTATATAGATGTAATGTATAATGTTGCATATATATATATATATATATCATAGTCTAATGAGTCCTAGACTCAGGGTCCTTTGCCTCTTATTAGGAGAAGTTACTGAACATGGGCTCCAAAATCCCTGCAGATGGTGGTTGCAGCCATGAAATTAAAAGACGCTTGCACATTGGGAGAAAAGCTATGACCAGCCTAGACAGCAGATTAAGAAGCAGAGACCTTACTTGGCCAACAAAGGTCCATCTAGTCAAAGCTATGGTTTTTCCAGTAGTTTATGGATGTGAGAGTTGGACCATAAAGTAAGCTGAGCGCTGAAGAATTGATGCTTTTGAACTGTGGTGTTGGAGAAGACTCTTGAGAGTCCCTTGGACTGCAAGGAGATCCAACCAGTCCATCCTAAAGGAAATCAGTCCTGAATATTCATTGGAAGGACTGAGGCCGAAGCTGAAACTCCACTACTTTGGCCACCTGATGCAAAGAACTGACTCCTTGGGAAAGACCCTGATGCTGGGAAAGATTGAGGGCTGGAGAAGAAGGGGACGACAGAGGATGAGGTGGTTGGATGGCATCACCGACTCAATGGACATGAGTTTGAGCAAGCTCCGGGAATTGGTGATAGACAGGGAGGCCTGGCGTGCTACAGTCCATGGGGTCACAAAGAGTCGGACATGACTGAGTGACTGAACTGAACTGAACTTTATGTGAAGCCTTAGCTTCCGCCACCTGTGAAGCAGGAACCATCTCGCCTTCCAGTGTGAGGAGCAGGCAAGGCGGCGGAGCCAGGGTGTCCGTCTCTGTAAACCTCAGGCTAGAAGGCAGTTGTTCCGTCTGCTCCCATAGAAGCCTGGACCTGGGGCAATGAACTTGTACTCTCAAGAGCAAAGCTGACAGAGCAGACTTGATAAGGGCCCTGGTTGTCGGATATGATAATAATAGTCTCATTTATTAATATAAAGGCCTGCTAATAGAGGCGGTACTTTTAATTAGCCAACACGGCCACGATATTAATTTTTATCCAGAGTTATTTAAGTCCAAGAGCCTTCCTCCTCTCTTCTGTTAGCACTTAGCTGGAGGGCGATTGAGAACATTTGTAATTGGATTTCTGTGCAGGACTTAATTATAAGGAGACAATAAAGCCCTGAAATGCGGCAGGTTCTACCCTGCTAACTATTATTTTCCAGAGACTCGCTCAGACCAATGAATGTGCAGATTTATCTAAATTATAATTTTTAAATTTAACAAAGCTTTCCCTGCCCCCCCAGGACCCCAGAGGACTCTGCTGGGAGTGCAGCTTTGCAGGGAGGCGGGCACGGAGGCAGCATGCTTCATCCCTGTAATCAAGTCTTTCGCTCCACGGGCCACCGGGCGGCTTCCCCAGGCCCCTAGGGATCTAAGAAGAGTATTTTCTTCCCTTGGCCAAATGGCTTATTAATAGAATCGGCTTATTTATATCTCACCCAGAAAATCCCAAAGTGACACAGCAACAGGGAGATATCGAGCCAATTAGTTGTTGGGCTTGGTGTAGTGGGGGGAAAGCTAGTTATTAATTTACTGCCCTTCACCAGTGGCAGAATCGATTCAGAGGAAACCAAAAGGAAAACAAGAACAGGAAAGCCACGTGTTTCAGACCATCTGGGAAAACTCAGAGAGACAAGGCTAAGCCATGCATACCTTCAGCAAAGCTGTCTAACCATAGGAGAGCAGGGAGACCAAGGCCCCCGTCGGGGGTCAGCCGGCTGTGGCCCGGGCACCAGCGCTCATCCAGCATCTACGAGGGCCTCATGTGCTCACATCACTGCATTCGGGTCTCACAACACTCTGTCAAGTGGGCGCACTTCATCCATTTCATAGAAGAAATGTTCATTCATTCAGGATTTGTTGAATCTGCTCTGGAGAGACAGTGGTGGCCAGGACAGAACCTTCCCTCTTGCAGCATCCTTGGCTCACGTGGAGAGCTTCCCACGATCGTTAGCCAGCATCGTACATGAACCCAGGTAGACCGTGCCAACTCCAAAGCCTGGGGAATCACTGCTCCTTCTCCCTGGTGCTGGGTCCTGTGGGTGGGCATGACAACGCATACTATGTGAGGGCCCCTCTACTCCCTAACTGGGCAAGCGGGGGCGTGAAAGGGTCGCCAGTGGAGGACAGTTGAGTTACGGCTGGAAGAAGAGGGTCTGCTGAGACAAGGGGGTGAGAGAGTTCTCTGTCTGCCCACAAGAGTGATTGTGGAAGGGAAGCTCAAGAGTACAGTACTTTTTAAAATTACAGTTGTTATATTTGTAGAAGTTGGTGGCTGGGATGGGAGACATTGGAGAAGGAGATGGCAACCCACGTCATTTCAACCCACTTCCAGTATTCTTGCCTGGGAATCCCATGGACAGAGGAGCCTGGTGGGCTACTGTTCTTGGGGCCACAAAGAGTCAGACACGACTGAGTGACTCAGCACACACGGAAACAGAATAAGCAAGAAATGAGCTTCACCCACACTCCCACCGTCTTATCCAGATCATTCTAAAACACACTGTGGGCAGGTTTCCAAATCATGAAAGATTCTATGAGGGCATAATTTTAAGTGATAGGATGATATTCCATCTTGTGGCTGAACCCTAATGTACTGAACTTTCCAAAACTTGGTGGATATTCAGAAACTTGGGGCATATTTATTTCTACCTATCATTATAAATAAAAGAGATGAACGTTTATGTTTGTCCATATTTTCACTTGTTCAAAATCAAAGTGGGATTATGGCAACAAAGAGGATGAATATTTTAAAGGCTCTGGAGGTTTATTACCATGTTGTATTCTGGAAATATTGTGCACGTATCTATCATGCTGGCAGTGTGTGAGAAGCCATCATTGCTTCATCACCATACCTTCATCGATACTCCACATTGACTTTTACAAGAATTTGCTAACTTGATAGGGCAAAAAGTGCATTTCATGACTGTGTTTTCTTCTCATGTATTGATTGCTAGTGAGGTTTAACAGCCCTTTGTATATTTAAACAGTTATTAATATTTGTATTTCTTCTGCAGATAGCCTATTTTTGTTCTTTGCACATTTTTCTTTTGTGTTTAGTGGTTTCCGTTACGTATAAATGCTATTTTATATTTTAAGAACATTAATTTTTTGGATGTTTTTGTTGCAGACATTTTTCTCAGGTTGATTTTGGTATTTATTTTTACTATGTTTTTTTATAGACATGGTTTGAAATTTTATGCAGCCAAATAGATCTATTTTTTCTTTGTGATTTTTCCAATTGCTTTTATACTTAGAAATTCCATCTCCACACTGAGATAGAAATAGTAATCTGTATTTTATTACAAGTATTTTATGGTTTCTTGTTTTACATTTAACTCTTTAATTCATCTGGAATTTAGTTTGTCTTCTCTTGTATGATAAGGGTTTAAATAGATTTTCCCTCTAAATAGTTAACATTTATCCCAGCATCATGTATTAAATAATATTTTCTTTCCCCATTGACTTGAATGCCACCTTTATCACACACGAAATTTTTTAGTATAGAGTAGGATATTCTGAGCTGTCTTATCCTGTTCAGTTAGTTCTTCTGTTATAATCACAGTTTTAATTATTGTATCTTTATACAGTCACGTATTTTAAAATATGACATATTTGTATATGAAATGGAGCATTTGGTTATCTGGTGGAACAAATCTCCCACAATCACCCTGTTTTACAAAAAATTGGCTATTCCTGCTCATTTTCCAGATGAATTTTAGAATCATGTTGTTTAGTTCCAGAAAAAAAAACCCAGTCCCATTTGGGACTTTGAAAGGGATTGGATTCAACATATATCTTAATTCATGAGCCATTTGCATCTTTACACTGTTCAGTCTTACCATGTGGAAAAATGACATGTTCTGATTTCCCTCTCCCTCCCTTCCTTTGTTTTGACAGGTTTAACCCTTTGAGTTAAGTGAAATTTTAGTGTAGGCTGTGAGATGAGGATCAAAATGGATTCATTTTCAAATAACCAGTTCTCCTGGATTCCAGTTTTTGCATAATTCACACCTTCTCCAATAATTAATGACGCTCCCTTTGTCGTTTATCAAGTCCTTAAATGCATGTTAGGGTCTGTCTCAAGGCTGTCTAGTCCCCCTGGTCTGTCTATTCTTGTGCTAATGCTGCACTGCTCTGATCACCAGTACTAGTTGGAAACACCATCCCTTCCAGATGGCTCTTTGGAGTCGCTGCCTGTTTCTCCCAAGCTGGGATTCATTTCCTGAACAGAGTCAACCCTTTGGCCAGAACCTCTGGTCAGAGCTTTTCAGTGACTCAGAGGACTCGTATGGAGCAGCCGGATGCCAGGCTTCAGTTTCCGGTTAAGAAAGCACCGAGGTGGCTGGAGATGGAGGGCCGACCTAGGCCCCTCCCTGCTCTCACATCTCAGGACAGCCGAATGGGGCAGCTCCAGACTCCAGACTGGGGAAGAATGCGGGAGAAGAGGGGCTAGAATATTTCAGGGAGGTGGTGTGAGATACTAAGATAGACAAGAAACCTCCCCACTTCTCAAGTGACTGGTAAGCACGTGCCACGCCTGGGCTAAGGACATCACATTCGTCTAAATTCCCCCAGAGCCCCCTAAGCCAATACCACAATTTGCGGATTAAAAGTCCTGCTCAGGGACTGCAGCCCACCAGGCTCCTCTGTCCAGGGGATTCTCCAGGCAAGAATACTGGAGTGGATCTTCCCGACCCAGGGATCAAACCTGCGTCTCTTATATCTGCCTGCACCGGGAGGTGAGTTCTTTACCACTAGTACTACCTGGGAAGCCCCACAGGGAATAAGAAGCAACTAATATCACCCAGCTACTAAGCAGCAGAACTGGTTTTTCACTCTGGTTGCCTCTGATCCCAAGGCCCAGGATTATCACTTCTGTCCTTGGGTGGCTCAGGCCAAATAGGAACTGCAGCCCCGCCCCCAGGCTCCTCTGAGCTGGGAATTTGTCATCTGGAGAAAATGGTTTCACCTCCTTGAGCTTTGAGGGTTCTCTGGCTCAGTGCTCATGATGGTAGCATCTGGGGGTGTGAGCTCCAGGGGTTCGAAGCTGGTCTCCTGAGCCAGGGCTCGGAGGTCTTCTCTTCCCCCAGGTTAGTGGGGTCGCCTGAGGGTCCTCTTTCTCCTTAGCCACGGTGGGAGCTCTGTCTTCAGGTCCTGTCCCCACGTCCACCAGCCTGCTGCTGCCCTGGCCGCCCAGCCAGCCAGGCAAGTGGGCCATCTAGCTGCTGACTCCTGAGCTTGGGGGTGTGTGTGGGGGGAGCCCTTGTGCCTGGTAAGGGTCGGAGCTAGGGCCTGGGGCCTGCAGGGAGAAGGAGGACGGGGAAGCCCATCGCTTGAAAAAGGATTCTGTGGACCTGGTCACATGCTGTCCAAAGTAGTGGCTGAGATGGCTAAGACAGCCACAGTTTTAAAATAATAGGCACTTGTTTATTTAACCTGGGCATATATCTGAAGAAAACCATGATTCAAAGATACATTCACCCTGGTGTTCACAGCAGTACTATTTACAACAGCCAACCATGGAAGCAGCCTAAGTGCCCCTCAATAGATGAGTGGATAGATAGGATGCAGCATATATATATATATATATATATATATATATACAGGACACTGCTGCTAAGCCACTTCAGTCGTGTCCCACTCTGTGCGACCCCACAGACGGCAGCCCACCAGGCTCCCCCGTCCCTGGGATTCTCCAGGCAAGAAGACTGGAGTGGGTTGCCATTACCTTCTCCAATGCATGAAAGTGAAAAGTGAAAAGTTGCTCCGTCGTGTCCGACTCTTAGTGACCCCAGGAACTGCAGCCCACCAGGCTCCTCTGCGCATGGGATTCTCCAGGCAAGAGTCCTGGAGTGGGTGCCATCACCTTCTCCGCAATACAGGATACTACTCAGTCATAAAAAGAGTGAAATATTGCCATTTGCAGCAGCATGGATAGACCTAGAGATTATCAAACCGAGTGAGTCAGAGAAAGACAAGTATCATATGATATTACTTACATGTAGACTATAAAATATGATACAAATGAATTTATCTGCAAAACAGAAAGAGACTCACAGACTTAGAAAACAAACTTCTGGTTACCAAAGGGGAGAGGGTGGAAGGGAGGGATAAAGAAGGAGTTTGGGATTAACCGATACAAACCACCATATATAAAATAAACAAGGTCAATACCCTACAATAAATTCTAACAGAAAAGAAGATGAAAAAATACACGCAACGGAGTCATGTTGCTGTACGCCAGAAGCTAATGCAACGCTGTCAGTCAACTATACGTCAATAAAAAAAATTAAAATGAAAGCAATCTAAATTTGTCTCTAATCTTGGTCAATAAACAGTGAGCACCTGGTCCCTTTCCCACCCATTTAATCAGTGTGTACTTGTCCCTATGGTCCCTCCTTCCTATGAGAAGTTAGTCCTTACTCACATATCCGCATATTGACATAGTTCCCACATTTGGTTTTTCATGGTCTATAGCATTCCATCCTGTCAATAATCCATAATTAAAGAAAATGCATTTCGAAAGCTATCTGGGAAAGGGCCATGCATGGACAGACTGATAACAGAGAAACTGGTCGTGGGAAGATAAAAAATACATTTGCTTGGTGGGGGCATTTTACTTTTGGGAGCGAGAGGCATAGAAAATGTAACAGTGCAAACTGTTAAGCTGAAGCTCTTCCTCTGGCTCAGGCAGAGCCCTGGGCTGGCAATCTAGACACCTGGGTTCTGAGCTTGGCTCTTTGTTTTATTTACTGTCTGTGTTTCTGTAAGATACTTTGTTCCTCTGGTTCTCAGACTTTTCTCTTTCTGTTCGGATAGTCACTCCAGAGATGGAGGGATATTAGAGTTTACTTCATCTAACCCTCTTGTTTTACAGAGGAGAAAAAAGTGAGCCCTAGAGGTCAAGTGACCGGCCCAAGGTCAGGAAGTCAGCCATGACTTTGCAGGTGGCACCTCCACTAGGCTCATGGTTGTGGGAATCATGTCAGAGATGGAGGGTTTGGCACTCCCTTGAAGAAAGGCGCGGCCAGCCCCTTCATTACTATTCACACCAGGCCAGCTTTGAACCCTCAGAGTGGAGTGTCTCTCCATCTGAGCTGCTGACATGCGCCTCCTGTGTTCCTGCCTTTCCTTCTGGACGCCTGCAGGCTGGTTTAACCAGGCTCTGTCGAACGACAGCGACAAAGGCTGCAAGGCCTCCACCTGAGCCTGGCGACCACCTTGCTTCTTTCCTGGATCCCGGCCCCCTGTCTCCTGTCTTCCCCATCTGTGTGAGCTGTCTTCCACGTTGCCCTTGGAACAAGCCAGAGTGCCACAGTGCTGCTCTTCTGCGTTGGCAGAGTCTGTGCCCTGTTTGGCTTGTCATACGCATCTCACCATCTTGCTGTATTTCTGTCTCAGTTCCCAGAAGGCTCAATGTGAACAAAGACATAGGCGTGGGGGCTGGGATGATGGGGGCTGGGTGGGGCTTTGTGCCCCCTGGGAATCTGGGCTGCTAAGAGAAGCCGCAGCCAGGGAGTCCAGGTTCCGATGGAGCCTCCTTCAGCAAAACCGTCTGACTGTGTGGCGCAGACTGGAACGAGGCCCTGGGAGCAGGTTTTGTCCATTTAATGTTACAGAATGGTAAAAAGCCAGCGATGTCACTGACGCAGAGAGGGAGGAGACTCAGAAAGTGATAAGACCAGCTCAAGGGCGAGGGGGATGGACGTAGGGCCATCTGAGGTATGTAGAGACCCCGTCCTTTCTTCCCTACAAGGTCTAGGGGAAGGGGCCTTGAAAGGAGAGGTGGGCAACCTCGGGGGAGTGGGACGGAGCACAGAGGAAAGGGAGGCTTACATCACTCATTTCCACGTTCAGAATTTTCTAAAGACCAAGATCAGAGACCACCAGAGGAAGGTTCCTTAAAGCTAGTGTTTTAGACTGAGGCTCTCTGAGTTATGTGCTTTGCCCAGTGTCCCCCTGACTGTTTTTTGTGTGTCTCTGATAAAAGACAGCTTTCATTCACTGCAAAGGAGCACAGAAGGAGGAGGGAAATGGCCATGGGAGTGTAGGAATAGGGAGCGTCCAGGCTGGACAGGTGGCACAGACTGGCCTCCAGCCTCCCTAACATCTGAAGTCTAGGCTGGTTCTCTGTAGGTGAGAAATCGAGGACCTCAAGACTCGGGTGACCTTTGCTGTGTTCTTTGGGAATGCTTCAGAAACTCTTCCCCAAGGTTCTGAGGATCACGTCCTGACATGGGGAACTTAGAGAAAAGAGCTATGGCTGGGTCTGGGGGAGTGGCTGTTTGCCCCACGGCGGACGCTTAAAGGAACCCAGAGTGCTCCCTCCTCCGGCACCTGCCTTCTTCACGCTCGCGTCTGGAAGCTCAGGCTCCTTGTACTGTTGCTCTCTGCTACACCAGATTTACCCTCTCTGATTTCTTAATTCTTATTTTGGCTCCATACTTGGCCCTTGCTCTTTCCATAGTTCCTTGAATCTGAAGCTATCATTTTTTTCTTAAGTGGGGCTGATACGAGGGTCTCATTAAACGATCCAATGGGCAGTAGTAACCGGTGGTATGTACAGAGGGCAGGGACTTAGTGCAAGCTCATGACCCTAGGGGTTTCCTGGTGTTTATCAGGGGATGTGTCGGAGAGGGGAAAATGGGAAGTTATTGTTGAATGGGTACAGAGGTTCAGTTTTACAAGATGAAAAGTGTTATGTGGATGGTTGCATAACAGTGTGAATGTATTGAACAGCACTAAACGGCACACTTAAAAATGGTTAAGATGGTAAATTTTACCACAGTAAAACAACAGCAACAACAACAACAGAAACTCACCGAAGTGGATGGATTTACAGATCATTTGCACTGAGTTTAGCTTCAGTGTTTGATGGTAGGTGATCTGTTTTTCCCTCACTGTGATGGTGAAATTTTTTGTGTCAATTTAGTTAGGCTGTGGTGCCCAGTTTGGGGAAACACCATTCTAGGCATTGCTGCAAAGTTATGTTTTAGTTGTGGTTAATATGCAGCTGGATGGCATCACCTATGCAATGAACATGAGCTTGGGTAAACGCTGGGAGATGGTGAGGGACAGGGAGGCCTGGCATGCTGCAGTCCCTGCAAAGAGTCAGACACAACTGGTGGCTGAACAACAGCAGCAACAATAACACTTATAATCGCAGCCTTTGAGAAAGCAGGCTGTTTCCATGGTATGGGCGGGGGGGGGGGGGGGGNGTGCTGTGGGAGCGGCGGCGCCTCGTCAAACAGTTGAGAGCCTTAAGAGCAACACTGTGTTTTCTCAAAGAGGCAGAAATTCTTCCTCTGCCCTTGGACCTGAGACCGTGCATCAGCTCTTGCAGAAGTTGCTAGCCTGCCAGCTTGCCCTGCAGATTTCAGGCTTGGCAGCTTCTACAATCGTGTGAGCTGATTCCTTAAAATTTCTGTCTGTCTACCTCCCTATCCACACACATACACACTCAGTTAGACACACACACTTCCTATTGTCTAGTTCTGGTTCTCTGGAAAACCTTGAATAACACACTCACCTGAAACCAGCTGAGGATGGAGGTGCTCAGGTATCCAGAGGGGAAACAGGAGGGACCCTCCTCCCAGGTCTGCTGAGCACTACGTTCTCTCTCCTCCTCCGCTTCCTCTGGAATTCGGTTCCCTGGGGTAAATGCCCTCTGCTTCCAGCCTACTTGCCCTTCTCTGTTACCCCTGCCTTGGGCCTGAGAGTTGTTCCACCCCCTGGCCCTCTAGGTGGAGTGTCTTTCCTATGAGGTCCCTGACACTTTTGGACCCTGGTCCCACTGAGGCTTTCTGGAAGCCATCTCCTGACTTTGTGGGCACGCGGGCTCCAGCTGTGGATTTAGCATGCACAGATTTGGTTTGATCCATTCCACTCTTCCCCTCTGCGTTTACCTGGAACTTATTTGCTGGCTGGCTCCTAAGCGGTTCTGCCTCTGGGTAAAGCCTTAGTTCACCTCCTGTTTTCCTTGGTCAGCATCCATGCCTAGCTTCCTAAGGGCTTTACTCTCAGGCACCGACTTTTATTGCTGAGATCTGTGAGCATTAATTCTGCTTCTTCCCACGCCAGAGAGAGACTCTCAGAGCCTCCGGTAGGTCCTGCTGGACTGCCTGTAAAAAGGAGGGTGGATGGTTAATTCTTTCTTTCTTTCTCTCTCTCTCATTTACCTATTACAATATTTATGGAGGTCATTATATGTATTATCCTATTTAACCTTTGCAAAACCCTTATTTAATACAGATAATCCCCATTTTATAGATTTGAAAACTGATATACAGAAAGGTTATGTGACTTGTTCTGGGCCATGCATTTTGGGAATGGAATTTCACCCAAGGCAATCTGAATCCAAGGCCTGCGCTCGTAGGCAGGGATACATGAAAAGTTGCTGTTAGAAAAGATGAGGGGAGTGGGAATAAAAGAATTAGAGGCATAAAGCAAAGCCAGGAATAAGATAAATATTATAATAGGATGCAGGAAATCCTGCCCATGTGCTGCCAGTGGACCACGGACTTAGCTCCCAGCCCCTGGCAACCGACACTCCCTGAGCAGGAGGTTTGATAACACACGGCGTGGCCCTGATCGAGCGCAGACCACCAGCAGCGCCCACTTCCCTAGAATTGTGAAGGTTTCCCCTCAAACCGCAAGACCCAGCTCTCTGAGAATCCTAGGGCCGCAGCTGACTACACTATTTTGCACTTATAGTCAACATGAGATCCAATTCCCACTAAGAAAAAGGGTGAGTCTCTCTCTCTTAGAATAATGATGAGTGTTGATAGTACATTGTAAATCTGGGAAAGGTTGCAACTTTAAGACTTGGTTTTGTCCCCCTCTGTTTGTCTAGCAGAGCCAGGTCTAGCGTCGTTCTCACCACGAGCGATGGATCGACAGTGATCCTATCGAGCAGTTGCGGCTTGTAATGGGTGCTGACGACTGCGCTCATAGCACCGGCCTGTTGCAAGGGCAAGGATCAAGGCCTGGGGAGACTTTCAAGTATTAAATGGTTCTAGAGCGAATGGAAGGCAGTGTTGTGCCGTGGAAAGTACAGAGTCGCTGAGTGACCTTAAACAAATCCTTTAACCTCTCTGCTCCTCAGACTATAAAAATGGAATCTGCCTATCACACGAGACCCTGAAAAAGAGGATGTTTCAGTGTCTGCAGTAAGGAGGTGGTTCACCGCACCCTATCATGTCATCGTCCATTCATCCAGAAACTTCTGATTGGGCACCTGCTTTAGGTCCATTCAGTGCGTCCTGGGCTCTGTCCTGGGATGACGACCGTGATTGGGACAGACAGATGCCTGGTGGAGTCCCTTCTCCACAATTTCCTCCTTCCCTGAGGACAGTAGTTCCTGCAGCAGATATTTAATAACAGCGGTGCCTCAAGTTCAAGTTGCTGAGGGGAGACATGTTGGCGGGGTTGGAAAGAAGATTGGAGAAAGTCTGGGGTACGAGACTCCATGCAGAGAAATGGCCTCCTCCATCCAGCCCATATGGGC
>SJYQ01001034.1:16612-32589 GCA_006410935.1 Redunca redunca
AATATCTTAGTGAAAAAAATATATACAGTCAGCATTACCTAGTTATTTGAAAGACACATGTAAATGCAGTTAATTCTTTAAACATTGTTGTCGGAAATCTTCCTTTCTCCTGGACTCATATTTTCATGTGTAGGGGGAACCACTAAATAAAGACAAGTGTACCTTTCCTCAGAATGGTATCACTGCGCTAATAGATATGTTTGTAAGGATAAACTGAAATGGTAGGAATTCTGCCTTGTCTATTTAGCAAAATCTTGTTGATTGCTACTCCATTTAAAATTATTACAGTTTCTTCCTCAGGGAAAATAGCTTGCAGTAGGGCTTGAAAGTGATAAGAATGAGTGAGTGATTTATGTTCAATTTTGGGGTTCAGTCATAGGAAGCTCATTATTGTCATACTCTATCACCTTCATCAACATAAAAATTAATTCATCTTCCTTAGCCTGACTCCAGCTATTTTTTTAAATTTTATTTTCTATGGATCCCAACCTAGAAATATAATATAGTGACTGGAAAAAAATCAATAATTGCACATCAAACTAACAGCATATTCATAGTGCCACAAATGAACTTCTATCTCAATTATTCTTAGTGACTGGAAAAAAATCAATAATTGCACATCAAACTAACAGCATATTCATAGTGCCACAAATGAACTTCTATCTCAATTATTCTAGAGAGCATTTTATTTATTAATGAAATAGTCTTATTTAACCTGCAATTGAATAATTTTTGTGTGAACCCATACTGTTTAGAACTGCTGCAGACGCTTCCATTAGTGAGGATGTTACCATGAGTACATATTTCAAATACTGAGAATGCTATTTTATTGTATATGTGAGAGCTGGACTGTGAAGAAGGCTGAGTGCCGAAGAATTGATGCTTTTGAACTGTGGTGTTGGAGAAGACTCTTGAGAGTCCCTTGGACTGCAAGGAGATCCAACCAGTCCATGCTGAAGGAGATTAATCCTGGGATTTCTTTGGAAGGAATGATGCTCAAGCTGAAACTCCAATACTTTGGACACCTCATGCAAAGAGTTGATTCATTGGAAAAGACTCTGATGCTGGGAGGGATTGGGGGCAGGAGGAGAAGGGGACGACCCAGGATGAGATGGCTGGATGGCATCACGGACATGATGGACGTGAGTCTGAATGAACTCCAGGAGTTGGTGATGGACAGGGAGGCCTGGCGTGCTGCGATTCATGGGGTCGCAAAGAGTCCGACATGACTGAGCGACTGAACTGAACTGAACTGAACTGAACTCTATACTACATTTTTTCATCTATTCATTGGTTGACAAACAGATAGGTTGTTTCCTACCATTTGAGACAAATTAGATGAAACTTTGTTTTCATTGCCCTGAGTGAAAGAAGCCAGATGCAGGAAGACAAATACTACATCACACTTACATGTTGAATCTAGAATAGTCAAACTCAGAGAAGCAAAGAGTGGGTGGTAGTAGCTGGAGGCTGCTTGCGGGTAAAAATAAAATGTTGATCAAGAAAGTTTCAGTTATGTAAAATGAACAAATTCCAGAGATCTAATATACAACAATATAATAGTTGACGATGTTGATTTTCATAATTGAACTGCTAAGTGGGCAGATTTTTAAAGTGATCTCACTACCAAAAAAGAAAAACAAACAAAAAAGAAAAGAAACAAACAAACAAAAAAAAAGGTAAATGTGAGAGGTGATAAATATGTTAACAACCTTGACTGTGGTTGTTATTTTACAAGTGTGTACATAAATCAAGTCATCAAGGAACAGAATTCTTTTGTGTAATGCTCCATCTAAACAGCATTCCTAAAAGGTGAAGTGGATTCTAAAAAATACACTGTGGAATGAAAAAACAAACTTTATCCTATAGATAACTCTACATGACACTGGAAGCATCCCACACATTGCTAACAGACTCTAAATTCCAGCTGTACTGAAATTTTAATTATGTCTTCCTACATCAATATTCTTCATTTTGTGATGACTTTGTATATGATACTTATTACTTTTATTATATATTTGAAAAAGACTTATTCATCTTCACTAGCAGGCACAAAGAACATCACTTCTGAAAATTCTTCATTGCTAATTTTAGTCTCCAGATTATTATAATGCACAGTGGACATTTTAAAAATATTTTTAATATAAATTTATTTATTTTAATTGGAGGCTAATTACTTTACAATATTGTATTGGTTTTGCCATACATCAACATGAATCTACCACAGGTGTACACATGTTCCCCATCGTGAACCCCCCTTCTACCTCCCTCCCTGTACCATTCCTCTGGGTCACCCCAGCGCACCAGCCCCAAGCATGCTGTATCATGCATCAAACCTCATATATGATGTTATACATGTTTCAGTGCCATTCTCCGAAATCATCCCACCCCCTCCCTCTCCTACAGAGTCCAAAAGACTGTTCTATGCATCTGTGTCTCTTTTGCTGTCTTGCACAGGGTTATCATTACCATATTTCTAAATTCCATATATATTCATTACTATACTGTATTCATTTTGTCTTTCTGGCTTACTTCACTTTGTATAATAAGCTCCAGTTTCATCCACCTCATTAGAGCTGATTTAAATGTATTCTTTTTAATGGCTGAATAATACTCCACTGTGTATATGTATCACTGCTTTCTTATCCATTCATCTGCTGATGGACATCTAGGTTGCTTCCATGTCCTGGCTATTATAATCAGTACTGCGATGAACATTGAGGTACACATGTCTCTTTCAATTCTGGTTTCCTCTGTATGTATACCCAGAAGTGGGACTACTGGGTTATAAGACAGTTCTATTTCCAGTTTTCTTAAGGAATCTCCACACTGTTCGCCATAGTGACTGTACTAGTTTGTATTGCCACCAACAGTGTAAGAGGGTTCCCTTTTCTCCACACCCTCTCCAGCAGTTATTGCTTGTAGACTTTTGGATCACAGCCATTCTGACTGGCGTGAAATGGTACCACATTGTGGTTTTGATTTGCATTCTCTGATAATGAGTGATGTTGAGCATCTTTCCATGTGTTTGTTAGCCATCTGTATGTCTTTGGAGAAATGTCTGTTTAGTTCTTTGGCCTATTTTTTGATTTGGTTGTTTATTTTTCTGGAATTGAGCTGCAGGAGTTGCTTGTATATGTTTGAGATTAGTTTTTTTGTCAGTTGCTTCATTTGCTATTATTTTCTCCCATTCTGAAGGCTGTCTTTTCACCTTACTTATAGTTTCCTTTGTTGTGTGGAAGCTTTTAATTTTAATTAGGTCCCATTTGTTTATTTTTGCTTTTATTTCCAATATTCTGGGAGGTGGGTCATAGAGGATCCTGCTGTGATGTATGTCAGAGAGTGTTTTGCCTATGTTCTCCTCTAGGAGTTTTATAGTTTCTGGTCTTACATTTAGATCTTTAATCCATTTTGAGTTTATTTTTGTGTATGGTGTTAGAAAGTGTTCTAGTTTCATTCTTTTACAAGTGGTTGACCAGTTTTCCCAGCACCACTTGTTAAAGAGCTTGCCTTTTCTCCATTGTATATTCTTGCCTCCTTTGTCAAAGATAAGGTGTCCATAGGTGCATGGATTTATCTCTGGGCTTTCTATTTTGTTCCATTGCTTTATATTTCTGTCTTTGTGCCAGTACCATAGTGTCTTTATGACTGTGGCTTTGTAGTAGAGCCTGAAGTCAGGCAGGTTGATTCCTCCAGTTCCAGTCTTCTTTCTCAAGATTGCCTTCGCTATTCGAGGTTTTTGGTATTTCCATACAAATTGTGAAATTATTTGTTCTAGCTCTGTGAAAAATACCATTGGTAGCTTGATAGGAATTGCATTGAATCTATAGATTGCTTTTGGTAGTACACTCATTTTCACTATATTGATTCTTCTAATCCATGAACACGGTATTTTTCTCCATCTGTTAGTGCCCTCTTTGATTTCTTTCACCAGTGTTTTATGGTTTTCTATATATAGGTCTTTAGTTTCTTTAGGTAGATATAGTCCTAAGTATTTTATTCTTTTCGTTGCAATGGTGAATGGAATTATTTCCTCAATTTCTCTTTCTATTTTCTCATTATTAGTGTATAGGAATGCAAGAGATTTCTGTGTATTGATTTTATATCCTGCAACTTTACTATACTCATTGATAAGCATCTTGTAATTTTCAGGTGGAGTCTTTAGGGTTTTCTATGTAGAGGATCATGTCATCTGCAAACAGTGAGAACTTTACTTCTTCTTTCCAGTCTGGATTCCTTTTATTTCTTTTTCTGCTCTGATTGCTGTGGCCAGAACTTCTAAAACTGTTGAACAGTAGTGATGAAAGTGGGCACCCTTGTCTTGTTCCTGACTTTAGGGGAAATGCTTTCAATTTTTCACCATTGAAGATAATGTTTGCTGTGGGTTTGTCATACATAGCTTTTATCATGTTGAGGTATGTTCTTTCTAGTCCTGCTTTCTGAAGAGTTTTATCATAAATGGATGCTGAATTTTGTCAAAGGCTTTCTCTGCATCTATTGAGATAATCATATGGCTTTTATTTTTCAATTTGTTAATGTGATGTATTACATTGTTTGATTTCTAGATACTGAAGAATCCTTGCATCCCTGGGATAAAGCCCACTTGGTCATGGTGTATGATCTTTTTAATGTGCTGTTGGATTCTGATTGCTAGGATTTTGTTAAGGATTTTTGCATCTATGTTCATCAGTGATATTGGCCTATAGTTTTTGTGTGTGTGTGTGTGTGGCATCTTTTTCAGGTTTTGGTATTAGGGTGATGGTGGCCCCATAGAATGAGCTTGGAAGTTTACCTTCCTCTGCAATTTTCTGGAAGAGTTTGAGTAGGATAGGTGTTAGCTCTTCTCTAAATTTTTGGTAGAATTCAGCTGTGAAGCTGTCTGGACCTGGGCTTTTGTTTGCTGGAAGATTTCTGATTACAGTTTCAATTTCTGTGCTTGTGATGGGTCTGTATACATTTTCTATTTCTTCCTGGTTCAGTTTTGGAAAGTTGTACTTTTCTAAGAATTTGTCCATTTCTTCCAAATTGTCCATTTTATTGGCATATAATTGTTGATAGTAATCTCTTATGATCCTTTGTATTTCTGTGTTGTCTGTTGTGATCTCTCCATTTTCATTTCTAATCTTATTGATTTGATTTTTCTCCCTTTGTTTCTTGATGAGTCTGGCTAATGGTTTGTCAATTTTATTTATCCTCTCAAAGAACCAGCTTTTTGCCTTGTTGATTTTTGATCTCATTTATTGCATTATTAATTTTTTATTTACTCTTTTTTATTTATTCTAGGTTCTTGTTAAACCTTTCTTGCATCTTCTCAAACCTTGTCTCCAGGCTATTTATCTGTGATTCCATTTTGATTTCAAGGTTTTGGATCATTTTCGCTATCATTATTCTGAATTCTTTATCAGGTAGATTCCCTATCTCTTCCTCTTTTGTTTGGTTTGGTGGGCATTTATTCCTGTTCCTTGGCTGTTTCTTCATCTTGTTTATATTGCTGTGTTTTGTGTGGCCTTTCTGTATTCTGGAAGTTTGTAGTGATAGTGAAGTTGCTCAGTCGTGTCTGACTCTTTGAAACCCCATGGACTGTAGCCTACCTGGCTCCTCTGTCCATGGGATTTTCCAGGCAATAGTACTGGAGTAGATTGCCATTCCCTTCTCCAGGTGATCTTCCCGACCCAGGGATCGAACCCAGGTCTCCCGCATTGTACACATACGCTAGAGTTCTCTTTATTGTGGAGTTTCCTTGCTGTGGGTGGGGTTGTATGGGTGGCTTGTCAAGGTTTCCTGGTTAGGGAATCTTGTGTTGATGTTCTGGTGGGTACAGCTGGATTTCTTCTCTCTGGAGTGCAATGAAGTGTCCAGTAATGAGTTATGAGACATCAATGGGTTTGGAGTGACTTTCGGCAACCTGTATATAGAATCTCAGGGCTGTGTTTCTGTGTTTCTGGAGAATTTGCATGGTATGTCTTGCTCTGGAACTTGTTGGCCCTTGGGTGGTGCTTGGTTTCAGTGTAAGTATGGAGGCGTTTGATGAGCTCTTGCCAATTAATGTTCCCTGGAGTCAGGAGTTCTCTGGTGTTCTCAGGATTTGGACTTAAGCCTCCTGCTTCTGGTTTTCAGTCTTATTTTTACAGTAGCCTCAAGACTTCTCCATTTATACAGCACCAATGATAAAACATCTAGGTTAAAGATGAAAAGTTTCTCCACAGTGAAGGAGGTTCCACCCAGAGAGGTTCACAGAGTTATATGGAAAAGAGAAGAGGGAAGAGGAAGTTAGAGATGATTCGAATGAGATGAGGTCAAATCAAAACAGGAGAGAGCAAGCTAGCTAGTAATCACTTCCTTATGTGCACTCCACAGTGTGGACTGCTCACACATGTTCATGGAGTTATACAGAGAAGAGAAGAGGGAGGAAGGAGACAGAGGTGGCCAGGAGGATAAAGGGGGGAACCAAAAAGAGAGAGATCCAGCCAGTAATCTATTCCCTAAGTGTTCTCCACAGTCTGGAACACACGAAGTGATTCACAGAGTTGGGTAGAGAAGAGAAGGGGGAGGGAGGAGATAGAGGTGACCTGGTGGAGAAAAGGAAAGTCCCATTACTGGGAAAGAGCAGTCAACCCAGTAATCTCACTCCCAAATAAAAATGAATACTGAAGATTGGGTTCTTAAAGGTACAAAATTTATAACAAATACAAAAAAGTAAAGATTAAAAATCTAGAGTCGAGGTTGGATTTTCAAAAGTGCAATATTAAAGAAAAGAAAAAAATACAAAGTCACAAAATTATAAAATATATATATATATATGAAGTTTGCTTTTAAAAACAAGATATTTCTTTTTTTTGCAAAGTAATAGTAGGTTATATAAATGAAAATTAAAGCAGTAAGAGAGGACTTAAAAATAAAAAAAAAGAATGATAGTAAACATAGTAAAAATATATCTAAGGCTTTCTCTGGTGGTGTTGTGGGCAGTGTGGGGTCAGTTCATTTTTGGATAGTTCCTTGCTCCGGCTTATATTTTTCAAGATCTATAGGCCCCTTCCTATGTAGTCGGTACTGACTACAGAGTTTTAATCTATTGCACCAGTCACTTCCAAGGCGATTCCCTCTGTTTTAGCGTCTTTTGTATGCTGGTCTCTTCAGTGTCTAATTTCCGCCATGACACAAGGGGGCAGTGGTGGACACCTTTTTAGGCTCACTTGTTCAGTTGCACTGTGGGAAGGGAGGGACGCTGCAAACAAATAACACTGGCCTGTGCTTGCAGTGTCTCAGCCTCACTGGGCCTGCCCCTGCTCACAGCCCGTGTGCCCTCCCTGCCCACACTGCTCAGGCTCTAGGTTGCTCTGCCAGGAACCCTCCAAAGCCAGCTCTGGGTTGCATGCACCTCCCAGGTCTAAGCCGCTCAGGTTCAGGCACTCGGGTAGTCCTCAGAGGCGCAGACTTGGTTGGGCCTGCGTTTTGTGCCCTTCCCAGGTACGAGTAGCTCAGTTGATCAGGAGTCTGGCCAGCGTGATTGCTGCAATTTATCACCTTCCCTGTTCATGCCACTCAGTTTTCTAGGTGTACAACTGGCGCACCTTCTCAGGTGGATGTTGACCATCCAGAATCCCAAGAAGTCTTAGTTAGCAAAGAAGCCTGCTTGCAGTTTGGTAGATAATGCCCCTCTAGGGCCACAATTGCCCCCTTCTAGCTCTGGCTCCCTGTCACCGGAGGGGGATGTTCTGCAGCTTGCTAGCGCTATTCAGTCCTTTGTTCTGTGAGCTGGCCTGACAGTTTCTTAGGTTAGGGCTTTTCACGTAGCTCTAGTCAGTCCTTTGTTCTTTGAGAGGGCCTGGCGTTGTCTTAGGTTAGGGCTTTTAGTGGGGTAGCTATCCCAAGGTCCGGTTTGCTAGCCCAAGTTAGTTCCCTCAGATTGCCTTCGGGGCATTCAGACCTGGTCCTTACTCTAAGCAATGCAGCCCTCGCCTCCCTGTCCAGCCCCCGCTTGCTAGTGCTGGGTGCAGGCGTCTGCGCTGCTTCTCCACTGGGGGAGTTATCGTTGGGCATGTAACCTGTGTGTTTTAATTATTTATTTATTTTTCCTCCCAGTTATGTTGCTCTCTGTGATTCCAAGGCTTGCCACAGACTCGGCAGTGAGAATGTTTCCTGGTGTTTGGAAACTTCTCTGTTTTGAAGACTCTCTTCTCAGGACAGAGCTCCGTCCCTACCTCTTTTGTCTCTCTTTTTGTCTATTTTTTCCTTCCTCCTTTCGAAGGCAATGGGATGCTTTTCTGGGTGCCTGATATCCTCTGCCGGCCTTCAGAAGTTATTTTGTGGAATTTACTCAGTGTTTAAATGTTCTTTTGATGAATTTGTCGGGGAGAAAATGGTCTCCCCATCCTATTCCTCTGCCATCTTAGGACTGCCTCCTCCACAGTGGACATTTTAATAACATAATTTATAGTGCAAGTTTATTATCAGTTACTCTTTGACAATACATTGTGAGTTCATGTAACAGAAATGATATCCTATTTACAAATATATCCCTACTCTACCATCTAGCCATAGCTCAAATCATAAACATGAATTAGTATAATGAAACTGTTTTAACATTGTATTTATCCACTTAGTACTCCACAATATGTAGTTATGCAAAATATATATTCAGAATATATTCAGGTAAGGAAGAAAAAGAAGAGAAAAGCTGTGGATTTAGAGAAATCAGATAAAAATGGAGAATATTAGCAAACACAATGAATATGAATGATGTTTATATTACCTTGCCACTGGCCACAAAAGAGGAAGAAATGGAGTTGGTATGAATAATTAATTTTATGATATTTTTCTTGATTAACTTTAATGATAAATTTAGATTAAAATATGTCCTGAAAACGATCTGGAATATAATCTAGTAAAACAAAGTTTCAGATTCATAAGACATAACTTAGTAGCCACAGGTAACTGAAGAGATTGGAGATTCCAGTTTTCCATGACATAGGTGTGAGATATGACACTGATAGTTGTATAATATTGAGTTAAAGAGATGATAAACCCATCTACTCAGTGGCTTTACAAAAATATCCCTAAAATATTTATGTTCTGCTTGAATTAGCCCATTGTAACAATAATACCTAGAGCAAATTCATGAAATATAATATGCTACTTATTCTGAAGAAGGAGCCTGAAATTCAAGTGTCATTAGGCTAATTGAAGGAAAGAGTAAGTTAGCCTGAAGAATAGAGATAAAGAGAGCTTAACATCTGAAATCTAATATATGAAAAGCTCCATTTTATAGGATACCAAGTACAATATTTCTTAATGCCTTGGGAAAATCTCTTTAAAATCTTACATTATAAGGACAGCCATTAATTGAATACTTCACATATTCCTGAAGTCTAAGGAAGACAGTTAAGAACCTATTCTACACTATTGGTACTCTAGACATTGATTTTAATCTCTTCATTCAAGTCTCATATTTTGTATATCTGAGATTCATTATTTTGTCTTCTTAGTGATTTTTTCTTTAATATGTGTCAATGAAGTTCATCTTCCTAATATTTTATGTTATTCATATATATATTTTTTTATCCTTCCCTATGACAATATGCTGTTTTTCTTTGGAGTTTTTGTCCCTGCAATTTCTCTTCTATTTCTTTCCTCCAGTTGCAACTTCAAAATTTGAATGCTATTTTAAAGATCATGTTTTATCCCGTGGCTAATAAGCTCAAACATTATTTCTTTGATCACTTGCAGACAGTGTGTCAATTTTCATATTAACCATGAGATATTATTGGGGCTTCCCAGATGGCACAGTGGTAAAGAATTTGCCTGTCAGTGCAAGGGAAAAGGAGATACAGATTCGATCCCTGGGTCAGGAATCTCTGATGGAGAAGGAAATGGCAATCTTCTATAGTATTCTTGCAAGAATAATTCCATGGACAAAGGAGCCTGGCGGGCTACCATCCATAGGGTCGCAAAGGGTTGGACATGTACACATGCATCTATGTTATCAACTTTTCTTGCTGCTGCTGCTGCTAAGTCGCTTCAATCGTGTCCAACTCTGTGTGACCCCAGAAATGGCAGCCCACTGGGCTCCCCCGTCCCTGGGATACTCTAGGCAGGAACACTGGAGTGGGTTTCCATTTCCTTCTCTAATGCATCAAAGTGAAAAGTGAAAGTGAAGTCGTTTAGTCTTGTCTGACCCTCAGCGACCCCATGGACTGCAGCCTTCCAGGCTCCTCCGTCCATGGGATTTTCCAGGCAAGAATACTGTAGTGGGGTGCCATTGCCTTCTCCGATTAATTTTTCTTACTTGCTATTATATTTTAATGCAATTAATTTACTTACGATCTATGTTGACCATTTTCTAGTGATCACTCTGGGGATTAGGTTATGGATGAAAACTTGGTCAACACACCACCTCTATATCTAAACCAGCCTCTATACTCTAGGCAATGTTTTGAGTAAAAAAGCCTTCTTTTTTACTGCAAATGTATATTTTAGAATGTTTTTGTGGATTTATTGCACAGTACTATTGGTTTAGCTAATTAAACAAGCTAGTGGCAGGAAGATAGGCTATAATCTCTGTATCCTGTATTCTTTTTTTTTTTTTTTTGCCAAAAAATAATTGTTTTTTCATCTATAATGCCACCCTTCACAAAATTCTTCAGTAGACACACATCTGGCCATATTAAGGAAGATTTCTTGACTTTACCCCTCATGAAGCATTATTATGTTTTCAGGAGATCTGCATTATGAAAAATTTGTAGCAACCTGGATTCATGCATTGCTTCAGTACAATATTTACCATGTTTGTTGACTATGATGGCTACTCCATTTCTTCTAATGGATTCCTGCCCACAGTAGTAGATATAATGGTCATCTGAGTTAAATTCACCCATTCCAGTCCATCTTAGTTCACTGATTCCTAGAATGTTCACTCTTGCCATCTCCTGTTTGACCACTTCCAATTTGCCTTGATTCATGGACCTGACATTCCAGGTTCCTATGCAATATTGCTCTTTACAGCATCAGACCTTGCTTCTATAACCAGTCACATCCACAGCTGGATGTTCTTTTTGCTTTGGCTCCATCCCTTCATTCTTTCTGGAGTTATTTCTTCACTGGTCTCCAGTAGCATATTAAGCACCTACCGACCTGGGGAGTTTATCTTTCAGTGTCCTATCATTTTGGCTTTCAATACTGCTCATGGGGTTCTCAAGGCAAGAATATTGAAGTGGTTTGCCATTCCCTTCTCGAGTGGGCCACATTCTGTCAGACCTTTCCACCATAACCCTTCCGTCTTGGGTGGCCCCACACGTCATGGCTTAGTTTCATTAAGACAAGGCTGTGGTCCATGTGATCAGATTGGCTAGTTATCTGTAACTGTGGTTTCAGTCTGTCTTCCCTGGGGTGCCCTCTTTCAGTGCCTACCATCTTACTTGGGTTTCTCTTACCTTGGACGTGGGGTAGGTCCTCTTGGCTCCTCCTGCACCACGCAGACCCAGATGTTCAAGCTGGTTTTAGAAAAGCAGAGGAAACAGAGATCAAATTGCCAACATCTGCTGGATCATCAAAAGAGCAAGAGAGTTCCAGAAAAACATCTATTGCTGCTTTATTGACTATGCCAAAGCCTTTCACTATGTGGATCACAATAAACTATGGAAAATTCTGAAAGAGATGGGAATACCAGACCACCTGACCTGCCTCTTGAGAAACCTGTATGCAGGTCAGGAAGCAATAGTTAGAATTGGACATGGAACAACAGACTGGTTCCAAATAGGAAAAGGAGTACCTCAAGGCTGTATATTGTCATCCTGCGCATTTAACTTATATGAAGAGTACATCATGAGAAATGCTGGGCTGGAGGAAGCACAAGCTGGAGTCAAGATTGCCAGGAGAAATACTGATAACCTCAGATATGCAGATGACACCACCCTTATGACAGAAAGTGAAGAACTAAAGAACCTCTTATTGAAAGTGAAAGAGGAGAGTGAAATATTTGACTTATTTTCAACATTCAGGAAACTAAGATCATGCATCTGATCCCACTACTTCATGGAAAATAGATGGGGAAACAGTGGAAACAATGGCTGACTTTCTGTTTTTGGGCTTCAAAATCACTGCAGATGGTGATTGCAGCCACAAAATTAAAAGACACTTACTCCTTGAAAGGAAAGTTATCACCAACCTAGACAGAATATTAAAAAGCAGAGACGTTACTTTGCCAACAAAGGTCCATCTAGTCAAGGCTATGGTTTTTCCAGTGGTCATGTATGGATGTGAGTTGGACTATAAAGAAAACTGAGCACTGAAGAATTGATGCTTTTGAACTTTGGTTTTGGAGAAGACTCTTGAGAGTCCCTTGGACCGCAAGAAGATCCAACCAGTCCATCCTAAAGGAGATCAGTCCTGGGTGTTCATTGTCAGGACTGATGTTGAAGCTGAAACTCCAATACTTTGGCCACCTGCTGGGAAGAGCTGACTCATTGGAAAAGACCCTGATGCTGGTGAAGATTGAGGCCAGGAGGAGAAGGGGATGACAGAGGATGATATTGCTGGATGGCATTACCAACTCAATGGACATGAGTTTGGGTAAACTCCGGGAGTTGGTGATGGACAGGGAGGCCTGGCATGCTATGCTCTTGGGGTTGTAGAATCGGATACAATTGAGCGACTGAACTGAATGAGTGTTTCTTCATAGTTTTTGGCTACTGCCCATAGGTTATTTCTAATCGCATTAAAAGTTTATCTGTTGCTATTCCAATTTTTGCAAATGAATGCTTTGAAGATTTTATCTTTCTATTTGAAATCAAAATGCTGACACCTGCAAAAGCACTGGTATAATCATGGATACGAGAACTAAACCAAAGCAGGCCTTGACATAACAGGCTGACAAGGCCTAGACATGCTTGATGCAAATTATAGAAGCTGACCCATTCCTGTCTGAAGTTTAGAGAATTTTCTGATGTGTTAGGATCAGAAAAGATTGAAGGGAAACTGAAAGTGGTATGAGAGGTATGAACACAGGAGAATCCAAGATCAAATTATCCACATATGCCCACCTGGAGCCCATATTAATTTTTAGGACATTAACTGTAGAGAGCAAGATAATGTGAGCATTGCATTAAGCAAAGAGTTTAGCATCACAGAGGATGAAACAAAGAAATTCAGGATTAAGCAATTCCTACACTTGTATGGTGTGAGATATCCAAGACAAAAAGTAAAAAGAAAAACAAAAAAAAAAACTATTTGAAAACATTGTACATCCGTGGCAGAAAATTGAAATCACGGAGAGAGAGAAATCAGAAAAAAAATTCAGGGTCCTTAATTTTCCTTTTGAACAGAAATAGTTTCAAAATCCATTTTTTTAACTAGATTAAAATGTCAAACTGAATTAAAAGAATAATTTATCATTACTAAATGAGATTTATTGCAAGGATATAAAAATAAGGAGCAGAAAACCAATTCATGCAGTAGTAATATAATTAGATGACAGTGGTCACATAGATAAGAGGGAATCAAGAATTATGAATTTTTTTGAAAAATGGAAAATATGTTAGTTATTTTATCACTAGCCCAAATAGTCATCGGTAAAAATATAATAGGTAAAATGTGGTGATTCAAAAATTAATATAAATAATGAAGGAAACCTGCCAATGTATACACATATCATCATGGAATGACCACAAGTATGATGTGTTTTGCCAGTATGGCACTCTATTTTATATCCATACTTATTTTTGTCTGCTTAATTTATCAAGGCAAATGAGTCAACCTTTATTTTGTATTGAAAAATTTGTACAATTTCAACAATTCTTTCTCCATATAATACACTTTATTTTTGGCACATAGAGTTTCAGGACAATTATATCATTATTTGAAATTATTATTAAAGTAAATTCTGGAATTGTCAAACTACTTATGTTCTTAGTAAATTATGGTATAATTTCATTGGATTGAAATTGCCTTTTCTAATTGTATATTATCATTTTACCTGCTATATCCCAGAATTATTTCATTTTTGTATTGTTCCCTGTAGACACTATATGGCAAAATTTTATTCTGCCTACTTCTGAAACTTCATTTATTTAGAATAACTCTGTTCATAATTATGTGTACAGAACTGTCTCCACATTTTTATTTTTCTTTGCATGGCTTTTTCTGTATGCGCTTATTCTGTCTTACTGCAAACCACTGAAACTCCTTATTGAAGGCTTTCTTTCAAGGTTAACATGGATGAGACCAAAGTTGCCAGGGATATAAAGACCCTACAGCAGAATTCAGTCATGAGCAGAAGAAAGATGTCCTTTTTTTTTTTTTGCATGGGACATCTTAGACTTTATTTCAACACACTGTATAAATATTTCCATCAGCACTGAGTAGGAAATCTAAAACTCAAGCTATTGACTCAGCTAGAGCAGCAGAGTCACCCAGAAAATATGTAAGAGATTTAAGATCTAAGGATGATAGAAAGGCATAATCTGCCTAACTAGATAGAGTCCATATAAATACTGAAGGAGAAGAAAAATTTGAAAAATTGTGAGAAATGTCCAAAGTTGAATGAAGACATAAATCCATATATTAAAGGATCACAGTATAGTCCATGTAGAAAACAAATCTAAAGCTGATAAAGAAACTGCAAAACGCTAGAAACTACAATTAAATATTAGCCACAGAGAAGCAAATGAGCATCTAAAAAGGAGAAATCATGAGACTAAAGAACAATTTTTAATAGAAAAAATGGAAACCAGAAACTAATAAAAAAGATATCTTAATATAATTGTGAGAAAATGTACACCTAGGAAAAAACCTGTCATTTAATATTGTTAATGAAATAAAATACTTCCAAATAAAATAAAACTGAGAAAATTGAGGGTGAAAAGTATTTCATTAAATGAAAGCATAAAATAACGATTTCATGAGAAAAATTAGTCAGTGAAAGAATTTTAGAGGCAAGATTATGTGTGAAAAAATAAAATGCTAAACATTGTTTAGTTTTATGTGACCCAGTCAGATTATGGGAGTATATGTGGCATGACAGCAGAATACTGGAAAATTTTCTAATTACTTGACTTATCAGAGTATACATACACATCTGTATATATTATATACAGATATGTGTGTGATATACATTATATGTATTATATACGTGAGCACATAATATCTATTATATGCTTACATTATTTTATATTTTTATAAGTGCTTATTGAGCTATAAGGGGTTCCCCAGTGGCTCAATGGTAAAAACTCCACCTGCAATACAGAAGCCACAGAAGACTCAGATTCAGTCCCTGGGTTGGGATGATCCTCTGGAGAAGGACATGGGAACTTATGCCAGGGGAATCCCACTGGATTGAGGAGCCTGGAAGGCTACAGTCCATGTGTTTGCAAACAGTCAGACATGACTGAAGTGACTTAGCACACAGAATACACAGTGGTATAAGTCTTTTTTTAAATTACTCCTTTAACTATATTCCAAATTTTTAAAAATTATATATACTAGTGGAAAACTATATATCAATTATGACACAATGTAAAATATTTATATTTGGTTAGAAAGGCAATGGCACCCCACTCCAGTACTCTTGCCTGGAAAATCCCATGGACGGAGGAGCCTGGAAGGCTGCAGTCCATAGGGTTGCTGAGGGTCGGACACGACTGAGCGACTTCACTTTCACTTTCATGCATTGGAGAGGGAAATGGCAACTCACTCCAGTGTTCTTGCCTGGAGAATCCCAGGGACGGGGGAGCCTGGTGGGCTGCCATTTCTGGGGTCGCACAGAGTCAGACACGACTGAAGCAACAGCAGCAGTAGCAGCAGAAACATATATACACACATACATATGTATGCATATATATTTTCCTCCTTCCATATTTTATTTTAGTGTTCAAATATAGATACAGATAATTTACTGAGTCTTGTCTTTGTTTTGTGTCTTTTGTCTCTTATTTGCACATTTTAATTTGCCTTATGTATTTTTCTATTATTAAAGTTATTTAGTA
>SJYQ01001034.1:32698-55295 GCA_006410935.1 Redunca redunca
CCATGAGTTCTACATTTCCTTTGTGTCCTTCTCATTTTGCACCCCACTCATGTTGGTCCGCTATGTCCCTTACCATCAGTTCCTCATTTTTTAGGAGAGCTACTGGTGTCTAGTTTTCTATTTCCAATGGTCTTGGAAAGTAGGGCTCAGCTGGACTGCTGTTAATTTCAATTGTTCGATTTATTCTCTACATTTTTTAAGTTATTTAATTGAAAGCACTGTGCAAAGATTTATTCTTTTCTATAAATGGACACTGGATAATCCTTCAATTCAGGATACACTCCGAGCCTTCTCCAATGCTAGATATAAATCTGATATTTACACCCTCCCATTGCCAACATGTAACCAGAAACTACTCCTCTCTTCTCAATCATCACAAAAAATCGACAGAGAAAAACAAAGGGCAGATTTTGGTTCTAGTGACAGACAATTATATGAAACTTTGTGGACATTTTTCTTTATTTCAGTCATCTCATTAGGACTTGATGTCTTTTTGTTTATTTGGTATTTTTATCAGTATGTTATATAACTTCATTAGAGAGGATAGAGTAGCTTTCTTATTAAGACAAATAGGTTGCAAAATATCAGTGGATTAGCACAGTATGTCTTTGCTTCCTATTATATCACTGCAATTTAGTCCTTCCTCTTTGGTGACTTGGGGATCAGGCCATTCCATTGTGCAGATGTAGATCTGGAACACTCAGATCTGAACTCTCTGCTGAAGGGAAAATGAGGAAGGGGGACGTTGTACAATTGGCCTAGTCTGAAAGTATTTTATATTATTTATGCCTGTTTACTACCAGCCAAAATTTAATCATATGATCTCCAACCTAACTGCAAGAAAGATTTGAAAGATTTTTGTGTGCCCATGAAGATAGTGATATGAATATATCTTATTATCTTTGACAGTGCATTTTGGTTTTGAGATCATTTTATCTTACTTTCACATATGCAGCACTTTCACTGTTTCCTAAGAAAGTGATATAAAGTTCCATCTGGTCAGTGATTACTGCTCAGAGTCCACATTTCTAGGTGCCATCAGATGCAGATGTGACTCCCTTAAAGTCTGCAGACCTGCAACTGTAAAATGCAAATTATCTTCCCTTTCCAGGACAAACACCCAGAAGGCAGTGATGGAGCAGGCACCAGGTACATGCAGTAATCACTCCCTTTAAAAAAGGCAAAGAATGGGAGGCATATAGTTTCCACTGGCAAGCAATAATATAAATCCCCCTTGGAAGAGATTGTAATAAATCTCCCAGGCTCATCTGGCTTTCCAGGTGGTACTAATGCTAAAGAACCTGCCTGCCAATGCAGGAGACAGAAGAAACTTGGGTTCATTTCCTGGGTTGGGAAGATCCCCTTGAGGCGGGTGTGGCAACCCACTTCAGTATTCCCACCTGGAGGATCTCATGGACAGAGGGCCTGGTGGGCAACAGTCTATAGGGTCACAAAGAGTTGGACATGACTATGAGATTGAGCAACAACAGGCATACACACTGCAGGGATGAAGAAATTACATTGATTAAACACTGATTCTGTTCCCTGGAAGGAGCCCCTTATCCACAGTTCTTTTTGAACTCTGGCTCTGACCTCTGAGAACTCCTTGTTCATTCCTCTCCTTGCCCATATTTGAACTGGTGAACGGAGACCATCTGTTCCTTGAGGGGTTTATAATGATCCTTTCCTCTCTTAAAAGAAGGTAGGGGTCCAAGGCTCTAAAAGTCTTGATGATTTAAGCTCTTTTCTGGATGAGCTAATGGCTTTCTTGATAAACCTGCAAAAACTTAATACACTTCTGTTGCATTTGTTTTGTCACCTGAAATTGTTAATATTTTTTGGACACAGCTGCCAAGTATATTTTACTTCCCTGCTTTCTGGACTCATGATTTGCTCATTCACTTACTAGCTATTAAAAAAAAAAGAAAAGCAGTTATCTGAAAAAATAACTGATAGGCTGATCATTAAAAATGGTATTTTCTCTGGGTTAATTTACTAAACTAAGATTATTTTATTAGCCCCTTTCCTACAAAACTTCTATAAAATTCTATTTCAGAAAATTCTTCATTCTTGGAAAGCCTTGAATTTCTGGACTATCTCTTTATCCCTGTAATAGATCTGATGATATCTTTTTTCTTTCTTATTTATTTATTTTAAAATTTAAATTTATTTATTTTAATTGGAGGCTAATTATTTTACAATATTGTATTGATTTTGCCATACATCAACATTAATCTGCCACGGGTGTACATGTGTTCCCCATCCTGAACCCCCCTCCCACTGCCCTCCTCATACCATCCCTCTGGGTCATCCCAGTGGACCAGCCCTGAGCATCCTGTATCATGCAGTGAACCTGAACTGGTGATTCATTTCACATATGATATTATACATGTTTCAATGCCATTCTCCCAAATCATCCCACCCTCGCCCTCTCCCACAGAGTCCATAAGACTGTTGTATATATCTGTGTCTCTTTTGCTGTCTTGCATACAGGGTTATCATCTTTAAAAAATCTGCCAGTATCTTCCCATATCTTTGAAAACTCAGCCAATGGCTTCAAACAGATATTATCATCTTCCCTCTTTCTCTAAATCTCCCAAACATGAAATCTGCCTTTAAATTTACAACAGGTGAATTTTATACTTTGAGTCTCTTAGATCTGTTGCTTCGTTGCCCTGTTGTTGTTACCCTGCTGCTTGAACATGAGAAGTGATGCTTTTAGATATAGGTTATGTTTTCAATAGTATAGCATCCCACCTCTGTATCAATTCATTTCTTAATCAGAGTAGACTAGACTTCCTTATGATAATGTTTCCAAGTCCCAGTTTTATTTATTGATCACATCATTGTTTCCACAGATACTCTCTCTTTAATGATGATTCTGTGACTCCTCCTTCTTATAGTTGTGCCACCAAACACAGTCTTTCCAAGGAACCATGGAAAGGGAAGAGGAACCAGAAGTGGTGCATCTTTAATTTCCCAGAACCTAGGTGCATGACTTCCAAACAGACTTCAAGGGAAGCTTGGGAATGCGGTTTTTCTGCACTCCCGAGAGGAGAATGACTTGATGAATTCTCTGCCATACCTGCTTTTTGTTATGTTCAATCAACATTAGATGACCAAAATAATTTTTATTCCCTTTTCTTTTTTAACCAAAGCTAAGAAAAAACTCCTGTGCAATTTTTTAAAAAATTCTCTGGTGGTCACTATTCATCCATATATAAGTTTCCTATGATTGAATAAATCACACGTCAATATCCCAATACCAACAACCTATATCCCTTAACTCGACATTCCTTTAAATATGTGTGTTTTTATATTTCCCTACTTCCTTTCTTTTCCTTGATTTCTCATTTGCATCCCTATTTTCTACTTTACTAGGAGAAGGTAATGGCAACCCACTCTGGTATTCTTGCTTAGAAAATTCCACGGACAGAGGAGCCTGGTGGGCTACAGTCCATGGGGTCATAAAGACTTTCCCAAGACTGAAAGACTGAGCATAAAATGGTGATTTTCTCCTTTACACTGCTAGGAGAAGAGTGTTGCTGTGGTTGTTTACTTGCTCATTCCTCTCCGACTCTGTGAGACCCTGTGGACTGTAGCCTACCAGGCTCTTCTCTACATGGGATTTCCCAGGCAAGAATACTGGAGTGGGTTAATGGATTTCACCTCAAGGAGAATGCATATTGTAGAAAATACATAGAAAATATAAAGTATTGTTATGACAAAGCAAAAAATGAAAATAAAAATTACATCATTTATCTGCTTAATCAAATCTTACACATTTTTACCCTCATTGTGACAAATTCCAGGTGTATTACTCTGCCACTCATCCATAATAAAATCCACAGAATTTGTCCAATTTTACATTTACCAGATATTTTCAAAAGCATTTGTATAGGTCATAGGGGCCTAATGCAATGATATTTTGTATTTAAAACTGACCCAGCTGGTTGAAAATGTACATTTTCTAACTAATTAAGCCTGGCCAGCTCAGAAGTTTGGTCACTTTAATTAGATATCTGATATAATGACCTTCACTTTCATTGTTACTTCTGAGGTACTCCACTACTTGCATGACATGTTAGCTAATTAAAAAAAAATACAATACCTGTAGAAATTGCCATTTTCTTTCTTATCTTTGAGATGCTATCAGATGATACACATAAAGAACAACAGGTAAGATTCTTTAAAAGTCAGTGTGTATGTTTCCTAAAATTTTATTCTACCAAAAATCTCATAACTTTGTTAACAATCCTTGTCACATACGGCAATGCATTAAATTTCAAAAGTAGATTAATTTTTGCCATGGACTTAATGACAACATCTCTATGTAAACATGGTTAGGTGCCAAAGTGAGAGGAAACCATCATCTTCCTCTTAGAATTTAAAATATGTAGATTATTGATGGGAAATTAAAAACAAAATCTCCTACCAACTCAGAAAAAAACCTCTCCACAAAGGTAGAAGAGACATTAGATAGCTTCATTAATGAAATATTAACAACCTCAGATAAGTAGATGATACAGTCTAATGGCAGAAAACAAAGAGGAACTAAAGAGCTTCTTGATAAGGGTGAAAGAGAGTGAAAGAGCTGGATTAAAACTCAACTTTCAAAAAGTTAGCATCATGGAACCTGGTCCCATCACTTCATAGCAAATAGAATGGGAAAAAGTGACAGATGTGATTTTCTTGCACTCCAAAATCACTATGAACAGTGACTGCAGCAACAAAATTAAAAGCCAATTGCCCCTACTGAGAAAAGCTAAGAGTATTAAAAAGCTGAGACATCACTGTGCTGGCAAAGATCTGTATTTAGTCTAACTTATGGTTTTTCCAGGAGTCATGTATGGATGTGAGAGTGGACCATAAAGAAGGCTGAACATTGAAGAATGTATGCTTTCAAATTATGGTGCTGGAAAAGACTCCTGAGAGTCCCTTGGACAGCAAGGAGATCAAACCAGTCAATTCTAAAGGAAATCAAACCTAAGTAGGCATTGGAAGGACTGATGCTAAAGCTGAAGCTCCAATACTTTGGCCACCTGATGTGAAGAGCTAACTCATTGGAAAAGACTGTGATTTGGAGAAAGATTGAGGGCATGAGGAGAAGGGGGTGACAGAGGATGAGATGGTTGGATAACAACACCAACTCAATGGACATGAGTTTGAGCAAACTCCAGAAGTTAGTAAAGGATAGGGAAGGTCAGAAGGCTGTAGTCCACGGGATCACAGAGTCAGAGACAAGTTAGTGACTAAACAACAACAACAATGAATAAGCTTAAATTTGATGTTCAATCCTATACAATCTGCTACAGAGAATGAAAAGTCAGGAAGAAATTTCACAGACTTTATTCCCAGATGGACACAACTGTATGATCATTCCCCTCAAGATGACTATTTTCTTGTCCTCTGTATATTCCCTACTTGCTGAAGCTGAAACTCCAAAACTTTGGCCACCTAATGCAACAATGTGATTCATTTGAAAAGACCCTGGTCCTGGGAAAGACTGGGGGCAGGAGGAGAAGGAAACAACAGAGGATAAGATGGTTGGATGGCATCACTGACTCAATGGACATGAGTTTGGGTAAACTCCAGGAGTTGGTGATGGACAGGGAGGCCTGGCGTGTTGTGGTTCATGCGGTCACAAACAGTAGGGCACGACTGAGCGACTCAACTGAACTGAACAACCAATCACTGACTCACTTACACACTACTCATGCAGCTGACCTTCCTTCTCAGTCATAGACTCTAATCAATAAATGTCTAAATGCTTCGCTGGGGTCCCAGTTAGTGGTTGTTCTGTTATCATAATCTCTACCTCCACTATGATAGTTTATCAAAGGGGCAATGAAACGTTTGATCCTCTGCTAGTTTCCCTGATAACCAGTGAGCCAACCTGAGGACTATCCCCCATAACTGTCAATTTTCTTCTTTCCCTAGTAGGAAAGATTGTCACCATTTGCTGCTGGCTCTCTGAGGTCCAGGGTGTGGTGTCTCTCCAGGATGCTCCTTATTTGGGATGGGTAAAACCCACTATCAGTTAAACCATCAGTGTCACTGTTTCTGGCTCTGAGTTCTTTCTTTATTCCTGAGCCTGGGCTTACAGATATGAAGGTAACCCAACAGCCTTCTATTCTTTTCCATTGGTCTACAGATCTGTATTTATGCTGATATTATGTCATTTTGATTACTGCAGCTTTGTCGTATATTTTGAATTTAAGAAATATAATGCCTCTAGCTATGTTGCTATTGTTATTTGTTCGCTAAGACATGCCTGACTCTTTTTGCGACCCAATGGACTGAAGCCCTCCAGGCTCCTCTATCCATAGGATTTCCCAAGTAAGAATAGTGGAGTTTCCATTTCCATTTCCAGGTTTCCATTTCCCTCTCCAGAGGATCTTTCCCACACAGGGATCGAACTTGTGTCTTCTGTATTAGCATATGGATTCTTTACCACTGAACCACCAGGAAAACCTCTCTGTATTTATTATGCTTCCTCAACATTGGCTTGACTATTTCTTTTGTGGTTCCCTATAAATTTTAGATGTTTTTTGTTTCCATTTCTATAACAATTGCCATCCAGATTTTGAATGGTACATATTGAATCTGTAGATAACTTTGGATAGCATGAATATTTTAATTATATTAAGTCCTCCAATTATTGAACTTAATATAATTTTTGTTGATATAATTTCTTCCATTTTTTTGTAGTTTTCAGTGTACATCTTTCATTCCCCTTAGTTAAGTTTCTTTCTAAGTGTCTGATTTTTTTTGATGCTTTTATAATTTTTATTTTCTTTTTTTTTTTTTTTGTGTACACATTTAGTTTTATTGTAACAAAGCAACTTGTACACTTTTAACGTTTAAAACTGAGCATCATCTTTCCTTTCCAGTGAACAAAAAGAAAAATTTAAAAATAAACAGAACAAAATTACAATAGAGAATGTCAATTGCAAATAAGATCCTACAGGTTCTGCTGATTCTCCCATCGAGTGGCAGGGCTCAAGTCATCATTAGGAGAGAATTTTATTTTAAAAGTGTCATCTTAAACTGCAAGGATGTCCGTTAAACATCACAATTAAACATGCCAAAGGAGAAGCCATGTTGTCAAAATGCCCACTTAACCCACCCAAACATCTCAAACCCACCCTTTGCTGACCTTCTATAACCCCATTAAAGTAAGTTATCTGCAAACAGATAACTTTATTTCTACTTTTTTAATTGGATTTATTTATTTTTTTCTTAATATCACTGTCTAGAACTTCAGGTGCTATGCTGAATAGAAATAGTGAAACTAGATATCCCTGTCTTGTTCCTTATATTAGAGGGAAAGTGTTCAGTTTTTCACCATTGATTAGGATGTTAGCTGTGGGCTTGTCACATATGACTTTCAATATGTTTACTAAGTTGATGTAAATTTCTTCTCCAACTACCTTTTTATTTTTTCTTATTAAATAGTGCTGAATTTTATCAAATTATTTTTCTGCATCTAATGAGGTTACTATGCAATTTTTATTCTTCATTCTGTTAATGTAGTGTATCATATCAGTTGAATTGCATACCTTGATCCAAGGGATAGATACTTTTGCATCCTAGGGATAAATCTCATATGACATGGTGTATGATCCTTTCAACAAACTATTGAATTTCATTTGCTAGTATTTTGTTGAGTATTTTTACATTTATATTTATCAAAGATATTAGTGGATAATTTTATCATAGCCTACCTTTGGTATCAGGCCAATGCTGAACTCAACAAATGAGTTTGGAACTGTCCCTCTGCTTCAATTTTTTTTATGAGATTGAGAAATATTGGTATTAATTTTTTTTTAATATCTGGGCTGTTCATAAAGGTATTTTGGTCCAATTACTTTATCAACAAAGGTCCATCTAGTCAAAGCTATGGTTTTTCCAGTAGTCATGTAGAGATGTGAGAGTTGGACTATAAAGAAAACAGCATTGAAGAATTGATGTTTTTGCACTGTGGTGTTGAAGAAGACTCTTGAGAGTCCCTTGGACTGCAAGGACATTCAACAAGTCAATCCTACAGGAAATTAGTCCTGAATATTCATTGGAAGGGCTGATGCTAAAGCTGAAACTCCAGTACTTTGGCCACCTGATGTGAATAACTGACTTTTTGGAAAAGACACTGATGCTTGGAAAAATTGAAGGCAGGAGGAGAAGGGGATGACAGAGGAGGAGATAGGTGGATGGCATTGCCGACAAGATGGGCATTAATTTGAGTAGGTTCTGGGAGTTGGTGATGGACATGCAGTCCTGGCGTGATGCAGTCCATGGGGTCACAAAAGTCAGACACCACTGAACAACTAAACTGACTGAACTGATGGTTGTTAAATTAGTGTGTCTGTGGGAGAATGAAGGCTGCAATTTCCTGTTCCACCATCTTGCTCTTGGTGAAGATCAAAGCAAGAATGACTATTATGTATAATCTCCAATTTCTCACCTCCTTCCTTTCCGTAACTGATTGTGATATCTACAGCTCTGTGCCACTGCTCCACTGAAGTTACCCATTCCCCAAAAATCATTATTTTAATTGGGATGTAGCATTTATAACAATCATTAATGTTCTATACCTCTCTGCTATAATTTATGATCACTTTCACTATGAAATTCTCAAATTTTTGTTGTTTGATTTTAGATTGGTCCTCACGTTCCAAGCCTTATGCATCTCAGGTTCCTTGCTGAGGTTATTCTGTACCTCCATGTTTAAAATTTGGAGGTTTTATCTCTTTTCATATTCCTACTACCTTGAATATCTAACAACTCTGTCCATTTGTATTTTAGCACCTTATCTTGCTTTTGTTAGATCTACAGAACTATTGTTTAATAGCAATGATTTTAAAACTTTTGCAATGNTTATCTTTATTTCTATAATCACTAACTGCAAAGTCAAAGAGTTTAAAGTTGATTTATTTTTTCCTGAATTTGGATCACTAACTGATATGATTCTCATATCCAAGAGAGGGAGAAAAGAAATGAAAAGAAAGAAACGAAGTAGTATGAGACTGCTCTTATCTTGAACTACTTGTGAAATATACATTGTCTTGTTTGTTCTGAGAAATAAAAAAATGTTGAAAATCACACATCAAAATATTCATAAATCATATTAGATTCGAAACCAGACAGCGTTCTCAGTTGCTCATAGTGGAAGTCTGACTTAAAAATGAACTGCTTATGATATGTCTATATGTTTTCTATTGTAAATCAATTCTATAAACATAAAAATGACTATATTTACTGCTTCACTGTTCATAGTATTTATAAAGTGGAAAATGGAGACCCAGAAATGTTTCAAATACTTCACCCTTATTGTCTCTATACTGAAAGTGATGAACCGCGGATATTGTATCCAGATAATTAATAGAAACATGCAGAGGTCTTGGAAGATTAGTTTTGCTTGGAATCAAAGATAAGAGATATCAGGAAATGTAGATCTGAGCAGAAATGAACTTCTGCAAGAAGAACTATCAGCTAGTTATGAAATCTAAGTAGAAAATATTCCCACTTCTATCTGAACCAATTTGCTCAGTTGGTAAAGAATATGACTGCTATATGGGAGACAAGAGTTCAGTCATTGGGTCTGAAAGGTCCACTGCAGAAAGGAATGGATACTCACTCCAGTATTCTTGCCTGAATAATTTCAAGGACAGAGAAGCCTGGTGGTATACAGTTCATGGGGTCACAAAAAGTCAGACATAACTGAGCTACTAACACTTTCACTATGACATCATTGTACTAGAGACCAAAATGGAAACTGTGCTTTAGACATGCTAAAATTATTAATTATTGAAAATCTCATGAGACAACACCTACTTCAGAGGTGTTCTGGGTGTGTTTTAGATTAGTAAAGATGTCCAGTGGTGAAAGAAAATCAACCCTGAATATTCATCGGAAGAACTGATGCTGAAGCTGAAACTCCAATACTTTGGCTACCTGATGCGAAGAGGTGACTCATTTGAAAAGACCCTGATGCTGGGAAAGATTGAAGGCAGGGGGAGGAGGGGACGCCAGAGGATAAGATGGCTGGATATCATCACCGACTCAATGGACATAAGTTTGAGCAAACTCTGGGAGATGGTGAAGGACAGGGAAGCCTGGCATGCTGCAATCATGGGCTCACAAAGAGTTGGATATGACTGAGTGAACAAACAAGTGGTGAAACATTGGAAAGCTGGCTGAGAGGTCATGGTGGAAATGCCTTGTGGGGATCCTAGATAACCAGGGGACATGAGAGGGGTGCAGTCAGTAAACTGTAGTGTTACTAACAAGGATACTAGATAATTCTCTGAAGTCTGGCATGAAAAAATGCATATAATATCATATATTAAATCTATAAAATAAGGGGAATAGACTAGGTTTGTTTTGCAGCGATAGTCGTTGCTTTGTTTGTAATAGCAAATCAATGTAAGCCAAAATCATCAGTAATTAAAGAGTGAATAAGTTAATTTTGAGCTAAAGAAGAAAACATTCTGCTAGTAGTTATTAACAGAATATGTATACTGATATAAAACTCTCTTTAATATTTATTTTCAAGCAACAAAATACAGTTGACTCTTGAAAAATGCAGGAGTTAGGGGCACTGACCATCAGCACAGTGGAAAATTCAAGTATAACTTTATAATCACTATTCCATATTTAAGGTTAAACAGTCACAGATTCAACCAATTCACCAGAGGTAGAGTACTTACTGAAAAAAATTGCATAAAGGTGACATGCTCAAATCAAGCCTGCATTATTCTAAGGTCAACTGTAAATGACAAATGTATGCAAATTATAATCTCATATATAGACAAATATAATCTCATTTATATTTGCATATATAAACAGTACTTGGAGCATGTGTAATATTTTCTTAAGGGGCTAATGAATATTTTATAGATACATGTCTATGTTTGCATATGTATGTGCATAATAATTTTTGAAAATAAGTCATCCACTAAAATTAGGCAAAGAACACTTGAAGAGATCCTCTTCAAAGGAAAATATACTGATTGACAATAATTGTTTAAAAAGATAATTGGCATCAGTCTTTGGGCAAATGTGAATTAAAGATTCAATGGGTTAGCACTACATACCCAATAGCATAATTAAAATGCCAAGAGGAAGACAAAATAAACTATTAGCAAAAATGTGGTAGATAACCATATATAAATAAAATAGCTTGATGTAGTCTGGATTTTAAACAAATTTTCATGTTTTAAATAGTTTCATTTTTCTTATTTATAAAGATACAGTGTTTAGTAAAAGTAAATTTGAGTTATAATTGGCAGCCTCCAATTATATTTGAGTTCTCCTGTCTAAAAACAATTAAAATTTGCTTTAAGACAAATGAATCTTTACTTCTCAGAAATATGGGGTTATCTCATTTTTAGCTGCAACATAATGGCTTTGTTTAATTGCCTTGGGCTTTATAAATTTCAAGAAAAATATTGTCATTCATACTGTGCTCTTTCTTTTAAAATAATTCAAAACTGACTGCGTGTTTTGGCAATCTGTTCATTATATTGGACAATAAAGCACACTGGTTAACATTTTAAAATGTCAAACACTTCTGCTTAATTGAGCTGGTTNTGAGCTGGTTTCTTTCAAGATGTTAGAATGCAATATCAATAAATGGAAAACACAATTTTGACCTTCCAAATGGTCAAATTAACATTTAAATAAATCTATACATATTGAGAAACAACTTAGTTTTTAGAAACATTACATTACTTATCAATCCATGGAAGATTATATAATGATATTGAAAGGACAAAGTGAAAATTAAACACGATTCATTTTGTGTTCAATACTGACATATCAATTTTCAAATTATTTTGTTAACACATAATCATTTTCCTTAGATGCAATAAATGAATATTCAATAAATGTCATTTAGAAACATTCACAGATATGTTTATAATGAACAGTTATATGGCATTTGTTATTAACAGTCACTATTCTAAGTTCTTTAGCAATATTAACTTCCCATTACAGCAACTCTTTGAAGGAGTTATTCATTACTGCTACCATGTTTCAGATGTGTGGAAACTGACAAATGAAAAATTTAAATTATTCTTCCAATGCTCTCAGCTAGAAAATGATAGAACTGAAGTTTACCTTATGTCTTAGCATTTAAAAAGAAGAGAGATTACTTTGCCAACAAAGGTCTGTATAGTCAAAGCTTTGATTTTTCCAGTAGTCATTTATGGATGTGAGTGTTGG
Organism: Redunca redunca; assembly: GCA_006410935.1. Classification (NCBI taxonomy): domain Eukaryota; kingdom Metazoa; phylum Chordata; class Mammalia; order Artiodactyla; family Bovidae; genus Redunca; species Redunca redunca. Next base: position 44,924 of record SJYQ01001034.1, read on the forward strand.
ACCATAAAGAAGGCTGAACACCAAAGAATTAATGATTTTGAATTATGGTGTTGGAGATGACTGAGAGTCCTTTGGACTGCAAGGAGATCAAACGAGTCAGTCCTAAAGGAAATGAGTCCTGAATACTCATTTTGGACTGAAGCTGAAGCTCCAATATTCAGATCACCTGATGCGAAGAACTGACTCATTGGAGAAGATCCTGATGCTGGGAAAGATTGTAGGCAGGAGGAGAGGGGGACGACAGAGGAAGAAATAGCTTGATAGCATGAAGACTTAGAGAACATTAGCTTGAGCAAGCTCTGGGAGATGGTGACAGACAGGGAAGCCTGGTGTGCTGCAGTCCATTGGGTCACAAAGAGTAGAACGCAATTGCACAACTTCACGGCATAGTTTTCTCATCTACTGAATTTTAGCAAATTTTATTAAGGATCCTCAACTCTGCAATATTCTCTTGCACACATGCACATGAACACACACGCATAAAACGTGTGGAATCATAAGTGTATTCATGTATATTGCACACATACTATGTTTGTGAGTCCACAACTTCTTTCACTGTATTCCACTGTACAATCCAAGTAATTTTTACTTTGTTTCTATCCTCTATCATCCTAATTAGGGTCAATTCATTCAACAAAAAATTTCTTGACTTGTTGCAGTCTTTGAATATACTTTTGTTCAGTTCAGTTCAGTTCAGTCGCTCAGTCGTGTTGGACTCTTTGTGACCCCATGAATCGCAGCACACCAGGCTTCCCTGTCCATCACCATCTCCCGGAGTTCACTCAGACTCACGTCCATCGAGTCCATGATGCCATCCAGCTATCTCATCCTCAGTCATCCCCTTCTCCTCCTGCCCCCAATCCCTCCCAGCATCAGAGTCTTTTCCAATGAGTCAACTCTTCGCATGAGGTAGCCAAAGTACTGGAGTTTCAGCTTTAGCATCATTCCTTCCAAAGAAATCCCAGGGTTGATCTTCAGAATGGACTGGTTGGATCTCCTTGAAGTCCAAGGGACTCTCAATAGTCTTCTCCAACACCACAGTTCAAAAGCATCAATTCTTCGGCACTCAGCCTTCTTGACAATCCAACTCTCACATCCATATATGACCACAGGAAAAACCATAGCCTTGACTAGACAGACCTTAGTCAGCAAAGTAATGTCTCTGCTTTTGAATATACTATCTAGGTTGGTCATAACTTTTCTTCAAATCTTATTTTGTAAAATACACTGTTGCTGCTGCTGCTGCTAAGTCGCTTCAGTCATGTCCAACTCTGTGTGACCCCAGAGACAGCAGCCCATCAGGCTCCCCAGTCCCTGAGATTCTCCAGGCAAGAACACTGGAGTGGGTTGCCATTTCCTTCTCCAATACATGAAAGTGAAAAGTGAAAGTGAATTTGCTCAGTCGTGTCTGACTCTTAGCGACCCCAAGGACTGCAGCCTATCAAGCTCCTCTATCCATGGGATTTTCCAGGCAGAGTACTGGAGTGGAGTGCCATTGCCTTCTCCGAAATACACTGTTAGCCCACAATAATTACTAACCCAGAAAGAGTGAAAACTTAATTTGAAGACTTCTGAAATAAAGCTCCCTGAGCATAATACCTATGACAAGTGGTTGTTTTGTATTGATAAATTTGTTCTGAATAGTTAATTATGAGATGTATAATTTTTCTTATTTTTTAAATAAGAAACTGAAGTACAGTCAATATATTTTTTAAAATTCTTTGAAATTTAACTTTTTTTTTAATGTCCCTGAGCTTTTGTACTTGGATTTTTTTTTTGGGGGGGGGGTGGGAAAAGTATATTGCAGTATCTTCTATCTGAGTCATAGAGAGAAAACGAATGCTCTCCACTCTTTAAATATTCCATGTGGTTCCTGGATAGAATCTTCCTCTTCTCCTCACTGAGATGCTCTTTTGTCTGTGGAAATGGTATTATTGTTCTGACTCTTTTCAAAACCACATTTACCCAAGCAAATATTCACATATGGGCTCAAATATATGAAGAGTTTCAAACTCATTGTAAATAACTTAGATCCTTCTCTGTCCAGTAGTATCAACAGCTGTTACTCACTGCCTTAGGTCATATAGATAGCTTATCATTTAGGTAAAATTTTCAGTTTTTATTTCTCTTTATGATGGCTTCCCTAGTAGTTCAGCTAGTATGGAATCTGCCTTCAATGCAAGAGATCTCAGTTCAATTCCTAGGATGGGAAGATCTCCTGGAGAAGGGATAAGCTACCCATTCTAGTATTCTTGGGCTTCTCTGGTGGCTCAGATGGCAAAGAATTTGCCTGCAATATGAAACAACTGGATATAATCCATGGATTGGGAAGATCCCATGGAGCAGGGCACAACAACTCACTCCAGTATCCTTGCCTGGAGATCCCCATGGAGAGAGGAGCCTGGTGGGCTATAATTCATGGGATCAGAAGGAGTTGGACATGACTGAGTGACTAAGCACAGCACACATGATAAGTAATCTATATGACTACAGTCAGTGAGTATGAGCTGTTCATACTACTGAGCAGAGAAGGATCAAAGTTATTTACAGTGATTTTGAAACTCTTCATGTTTGAATCCAATATGTAAAACATGTAAGTATTTGTCACTCATACTCACCTAGAGCCAGATATCCTGGAATGTGTAGTCAAGTGGGTCTGAGGAAGCATCACTACAAACAAAGCTAGTGGAGGTGATGGAATTCCAGTTGAGCTGTTTCAAATCCTAAAAGATGATGCTGTGAAAGTGCTGCACTCACTATGCCAGAAAATTTGGAAAACTAAAGTAGTGGCCACAAGACTGGAAAAGGCAAGTTTTCATTCCAATCCCAAAGAAAGGCAATGCCAAAGAATTTTCAAACTACTGCACAATTGCATTCATCTCACATGCTAGTAAAGTAATGCCCAAAATTCTCCAAGCCAGGCTTCAGCAATATGTGAACCATGAAATTCCAGATGTTCAAGTTGGTTTTAGAAAAGGCAGAGGAACCAGAGATCAAATTGCCAACATCTGCTGGATCATCAAAAAAGGAAGAGAGTTCCAGAAAAACACCTACTTTTTCTTTATTGACTATGCCAAAGTCTTTGACTGTGTGGATCACAATAAACTGTGGAAAATTCTGAAAGAGATGGGAATACCAGACCTCCTGACCTGCCTCTTGAGAAACCTGTATGCAGGTCAGGAAGCAACAGTTAGAACTGGACACGGAACAACAGGCTGCATCCAAATAGGAATAGGAGTACGTCAAAACTTTATATTGTTACCCTGCTTATTTAATTTATATGCAGAGTACATCATGAGAAATGCTGGGCTGGAAGAAGCACAAGCTGGAATCAAGATTGCTGAGAGAAATATCAATAACCTCGGATATGCGGATGACACCACCCTTATGGCAGAAGGTGATGAAGAACTTTTTATGCAGGATGCAGGATGCTTGGGACTGGTGCAAGGAGAGGACCCAGAGGGATGGTATGGGATGGGAGATGGGAGGGGATTCGTGTTTGGGAACGCATATACACTCGTGGTGAATTAATATCAATGTTTGGCAAAACCAATACAGTAATGTAAAGTAAACCAAAGTAAAAATAAAAATTAAAAAAAAAANGGGGGGCTCCAAAATCACTGCAGATGGTGACTGCAGCCATGAAATTAAAAGACAGATGCTCCTTGGAAGGAACGTTATGACCAACTTAGACAGCATATTAAGACAATACTTTGCCAACAAAGACCTGTATAGTCAAGGCTATGTTTTTTCTAGTAGTCATGTAGGGATGTGAGAGTTGGACTATAAAGAAATTGAGCTCCGAAGAACTGATGCTTTTGAACTGTGGTGTTGGAGAAGACTCTTGAGAGACCCTTGGACTTTAAGGAGATCCAACTAGTCCATCCTAAAGGAGATCAGTCCTGAGTGTTCATTGGAAGGACTTATGTTGAAGCTTAAATTCCAATACTTTGGCCACCTGATGCAAAGAGCTGACTCATTTGAAAAGACTCTGATGATGGGAAAGATTGCAGGCAGGAGGAGAAAGGGTTAACAGAGGATGAGATGGTTCGATGGCATTACCAACTCAGTCGACATGAGTTTGGGTAAACTCTGGGAGTTGGTGATGGACAGGGAGACCCAGCATGCTGCAGTTCATGGGGTTGCAAAGAGTCGGACATGACTGAGACTGAACTGAACTGAAAGTATTCGTCATACTATTTCCAAGTGGCTCAGTGGTAAAGACTCTGCCTGTCAAGCAGGAGATATAGGAGATGCAGTTTCAATTCCTTGGTTGGGAGTATTTGCTGGAGAATGAAAAGGTAACCCACTCCAGTATTCTTGCCTAGGAAATCTCATGACCAGAGGAGCCTAGTGGGCTCAGCCCATGGAGTCACAAAGAATCAGACACAACTTAGTGACTAATCAACAGCAGTTAGTCATATTATGAAATATCATTAATAAAATGCCTTTATTAGGAACCATATCAAATTTCAAAGAAATAGTTTTGTTAAATATAATCCTTTTGGTTTTAATATGAGAAACATGCATTTGCTCATATTTTATTCTGCACTTAACCTTGGTCCTGAAGTAGCAATAAGTTAGAATTATGTAGAAATTGAAGGAAAGAAAAACTGAAAATTTACATATTTTATTAACTTGTTCATGTTTTCCTTTTATGTTATTTTCTTAATTAACTATTTGTGCTATTCATGGGGTCGCAAAGAGTCGGACACGACTGAGCGACTGAACTGAACTGAACTGATCATTTACTACATATAACTAAATGCCTTTTAAATGTCCTCTCAGTTAATCAATTACATATATTACTAAATTTTACTTTTTTTGAATGCATAATTGAATAAATATAAAGAACAGAGTCTCAATATAAACGTGTGCTTGCATAGTCCCTCAGTAGTGTCTAACTCTTTAGGACCCTGTGGACTATATCTTGCCAGGCTTCTGTGTCTCCTGCATTGACATTGGATCAAATCCCTGTTTGCTGCATCACCTGCATTAGCAGGTAGATTCTTAATATACTGAGCCATTGGGGAAGTCCCAATATAGAAACATTTGAATATAATTTCTAATATTTGTAGGGATACTTTCTTAGAAACAATTTATAGTTTTTAAGTAAAATGAGCACATTTATTCATTTAACTCGTCATAATTTAGTTTTTACATGCCAGAGATTTGATTCACAAAATCAATAGAGGTATTGATTTTGTAGATTTCATTTGAGTATTTCATTCCCAAAGACTGTATTGTACAACAGCTAGTTACCTAAAAGCACCAAAGTATCACATTGTGTGTTATCTATTCTGATCTCTAAACCATGGCACAGATACTGAGAACTGTGTGAAAAAGTCTCCTGCAGAAGAAATTACAAATAAGAATCTGACAAGCAGTTTCTCATTTTACACAGAGTGATTTTACATTTAACTAAGTAGATTTGTGTGAGTCACAATGATGAGATTTCTTGAGAGGAGAAAGTGTCATTTACAAGGGTTGAAAGAATGTACTAGAATCTGATTTATTGTATCCTTTCAAGTATGAGATTTTTATTGCATATTTTACAAGCAAAACATTTATACCTTGATAAATTTGCAAATAATTTGACTTTTCTTTCTTCTCTTTAATTCTTCTGAATAAGTGTTTGATGAAGCACAGCATAAATTAAGAGGCAAGTTCACCCCACTTATCTTCCATTCTGTGTATTTTCATGACATAAGAAAAGGCAGCATCTTACATAGATTGGAACTGTTAGCAAATGAAATTACTTTGAAAATGGAATTACTTTATAAATATGGTAAAGAGTATTATTTTAGATTGTCAAAAATGGTGTTATTTTATAATCTCAGAATTTTAGTTGAAAGCTGAGGAAAATAGGAGATGACTACACCCTCTTTCTAATGACTATACAAGATACTTTCATGGCTAACAAAACATTTCTGGCATTCTCAACCCCTAAATAACTCTACATAACTCTACTCTCTGTTATGAACATATCTTTTATGTTCATAGAAGAAGGAATTTGTAGCAGTAACACATATCTCCTCAAATGTATAGGGCTCTTTCACATTAAACTAAGTGAGGACTGAGGAAGAAAATTACAGAAATGGTGACACAGAGAGGGAAACTGGCATTTTGCTCTTCAGAATAATTGCCGATATGTAATTTCTTGGAAGTTGCTGTGTACTAATATTGCAGTAGGAACTTGGATAGTATTTTTCTTGTTTATTGGTTGATTGATATTGTTTGCTCATGAGCTTCTTTGACTGCCATGTGAAATATTATAAAAAAATAATAGAGAAAATATTTTTTTTCAGTAGTTCTAATGTACCAACCATAAAAGGCAGCTATTTATGAGGCTCTGTAAAATTCCCATTCAGGAAGACTTTTAAGACTAAGTATGAAGCTATTTGACTTTTGTGAGTTAAGCCACTAAATCATCAATAATCTTCTGAAATTACATCTGAAATGTAGTTAGAATAGGGTTGTGACAGCAAAAGTTACTTAGTCATGTCTGACTCTTTGCAACCCCATGGATTGTAGCACACCAGGCTCTTCTGTCCATGAAATTCTCCAGCCAAGAATATTACAGTGGATAGCCATTCACTTCTCCAGGGGATCTTCCCAACCCGGGATCAAACCCAGGTCTCCAGCATTGCAGGAGGATTCTTTATCATCTCAGCCACCAGGAAAGCCCAGGATAGGATTGCAGGTGAGAAAAAACATCTTTTAAGATCTATAGTATTTCTTCTGGCTTCAGGCACATTTGAGGTTTTAATCCTTGGTGGAATTCTTCTTGCTACACTTATTTAAGGAGAGCCGGAGACTAGAGTGCTGTTTCTAAGATAAATCACAGTTCTGCTTTGCATGTTATGTATGGAATCCAGTACTTATATCATCTAATAGAGATTGGTTATTCAGTTATCTGTAACTAATGAGTAAAACTTATTGAAAGTAACTTGAAATTGAATAAATTCTTGTACCAGGCAATGAAGTCATTAAAGCAGCAGAAACATTCAGATTAGCGGCTTCCCAGAGCTGAGGAAGCTCTTCCTTCCTTGCTTTGTCTACATACATCCCAGGGTAGAGCCCATGTCTCCCACCAGGCTTCCATTAAGAGTGGCAGTTTCACACTTAATAATTCTCACAAACACACAGGATTATGAGAGACAGCACAGGGAGGCTTAGTGAGAAAACTCTGGCTGCATAGTTTATTGGTAACTCTTCTTGTAATCTTTAACTAAGAGCAGTAAATCAAGACAAAGACCATAGTTCTGGGATTAAGGAGGCTTCCCCTGGAGTCCGGAGGTAATCACATGAGAGTCAAAAAGTAGTCTTTGAGATAAAGGCATTTATTGAGTTTGGAATACCATCATGCTATTACTAACCTGACAGTTAGGATGTCTAACTTAAGGTAAGAATGGGGAACACGGGGTGAGATGAAGAATGAACAAGGAAGAGAGAATGAGTCAGATTAAATTCCAGAAAATATTTCTGGAAAAGTATTAAAATATGGTTCCCACATTTAAACATGCTCTATCCTTGTCCTCTTTAGCTATACATATCTGGTGCTCAGTAAATCTTACCTTGTCTCATGAGTTTGATAATGATCTGACATGTAAAACCACTGCTACTGCACCAATGTTTGATAAAACATCTACTCACTGGACCCCCAATTCTACCCTTGACTCAGTTCAGTTCAGTCACTCAGTCATGTCCCACTCTTTGCAAACCCATGAACCACAACACTCCAGGCTTCCCTGTTCATCACCAATTCCTGGAGCCTACTCAAACTGATGTCCATCGTGTTGGTGATACCAATCAATCCTCTCATCCTCTGTCTTCCATTTCTCTTCCCGCCTTCAATCTTTCCCAGCATCAGGGTCTTTCCAAATGAGTCAGTTCTTCACATCAGGTGGCCAAAGTATTGGAGTTTCAGCTTCAGCATGTCTTTCCAATGAATATTCGGGACTGATTTCCTTTAGGATGGACTGGTTAGATCTCCTTGCTATCCAAGAGACTCTCAAGAGTCTTCTCTAACACCACAGTTCAAAAACCTCAATTTTTCTGTCCTCAGCTTTCTTTATAGTCCAACTCTCACATCTATACATGATTACTGGAATAATCATAGCTTTGTCCAGACGGACCTTTGTTGGCAAAGTAATGTCTCTGCTTTTTAATATGTTGCCTTAAGTTGGTCATAACTTTTCTTCCAAGGAGCAAGAGTCTTTTAATTTCATGGCTGCAATCACCATCTGCAGTGATTTTGGAGGTCCCCTCCCCAAAATAAAGTCTCTTACTGTTTCCATTGTTTCCTTACCTATTTGCCATGAACTAATGGAACCATATGCCATGATCTTAATTTTCTGAATGTTGAGTTTTAAGCCAACTTTTTCACTCCAATGGTTACACATTCATCAAGAGGCTCTTTAGTTCTTCTTCACTTTCTGCCATAAGGGTACTGTCATATGCATATCTGAGGTTATAGATATTTCTCCCAGCAATCTTGACTCCAGCTTGTGCTTCTTCCAGCCCAGCGTTTCTCATGATGTACTCTGCATACAAGTTAAATAAGCAGAGTGATAACATACAGCCTTAATGTACTCCTTTCCCTATTTGGAACTAGTCTGTTGTTCCATGTCTAGTTCTGACTGTTGCTTCTTGACCTGCATACAGATTTCTCAAGAGGCAGGTCAGGTGGTCTGGTACTACAATATTTTTAAGAATTTTCTAAAGTTTGTTGTGGTCCACACTGTCAAAGGCTTTGGCATAGTCAATAAAGCAGAAGATGATTTTTTTCTGGAGCATTCTTGCTTTTCTCATGATCCAACAGTTGTTGGCAATTTGATATCTGGTTCCTCTGCCTTTTCTAAATCCAGCTTGAACATCTGGAAGCTCTCGATTCATGTACTGTTGAAGTGTGGCCTGGAGAATTTTGAGTATTACTTTGCTAGTGTGTGAGATGAGTGCAATTATGTGGTAGTCTGAACATTCTTTATCGTTGCCTTTCTTTAGGATTATGATGAAAACTGACCCTTTCCAGTCCTGTGGCCACTGGTGAATTTTCCAGATTTGCTGGCATATTGAGTGCAGCACTTTCACAGCATTATCTTTTAGAATTTGATATAGCTCAACTAGAATTCCATCACCTTAGCTGGCTTTGTTGCTAGTGATCTTTCTTAAGGCCCACTTGACTTCGCATTCCTGGATGTCTTGCTCTAGGTGAGTGATCACACCATTGTGATTATCTACATCATTAAGAACTTGTTTGTATAGTTCTGTGTGTTGCCACCTCTTCTTAATATTTTCTGCTTCTGTTAGGTCCACACCACTTCTGTCCTTTATTGTGCCCATCCTTGCATGAAAGGTATTCCTTGGTATCTCTAATTTTCTTGAAGAGTTGTCTAGTCTTTCCCACTCTATTGTTTTCCTCTATTTCTTTGCGCTGATCACTGAGGAAGGCTTTCTTATCTCTCCTTGATATTCTTTGGAACTCTGCATTGAAATGGGTGTATCTTTCCTTTTCTCCTTTGCCTTTCACTTCTCTTCTTTTCACATCTATTTGTAAGCCCTCCTCAGACAACCATTTTGCCTTTTGCATTGCTTTTTCTTGGGGATGGTGTTGATCCCTGCCTCCTGTCAGGAATCTCCATCCATAGTTCTTCAGGAACCCTCTATCAGATCTAATCTCTTGAATCTATTTGTCACCTTCGCTGTATAATTGTAAAGGATTTAAGTCATAACTGAATGGTCAAGTGGTTTTCCCTACTTTCTTCAAGTTAAGTCTGAATTTGTCAATAAGGAGTTAATGATCTGAGCCACAGTCAGCTCTCACTCCTTTCATATTACTCTCAATACAACATTTCAACTGACCAAGCAAAATACATTGTCCTACACTACTCAGCTCAAAGTTCCCTAATTGTTTCCTGTCTCTACAAATAACAAAAAGCAGCACTTCTGCAACGGCCAAAAGGGCATTAAACCATCTGTCTTTCTTTCTCATTCTCTCCCTGCTATTCTTTGTCTTACTCAAATGAGGTACATGGATCTTCACACTGTTCCTAGAACACTCTTCACTCTTTCCCACCTCAGGGCCTCTGCTCTTGCTTATCCTTTTGCCTGGAATATTCATGAACCAGAGACACATGGTATTTTTTTTTTCATATTTTTCCAACTTTGCATGAAAATTCAGCTTTCAAATCACCTTTCAGTGAGGATCACCATCCTTCCAGTTCAAAATTGAATCACCTCCCATAGTGATTTACCCCACATTACATTTTCTACATTAACTTACTATGTAAGCTATGATTTTTATTTTCTCCTTTCCTCACTTGCTAATAGGTAACTTCCATGTGGGCAGTTATTGTGGAAATACCCACCA
>SJYQ01001034.1:55321-71526 GCA_006410935.1 Redunca redunca
ATGACTGGCAGAAGATATTAATAAATGAGTATTATATAAATTTTCCTTTTATATGTAAAATATTTAAACTGCCTTATGATGTAGTCGAAGACTTTAAAATTTATAACAGTTGTATATGAAAAGATCTATATCATGTAAAAAAACACTCGTTATATATATGGCAATAACACTTCATGCCCTGTTAAAGTTGTGGAATTCACAGTTTACATTTAAGTTGGAGCTTTCCAGTGAAGAAATAGTTCCATCTTGTTTATTTATTTTATGATAAAATAACCTTGGAGTTAGGAAGAAACCCGATTAATATCACAATTTTGATTATTAATATTAAGGAAACATGAGTTTTAGAAATACTAAATTCAAGCCAAAAGCCAGGTTACCTTTTATTCTCAAAATTACATTTCAGTGACTCTTAACAAAACAGTGCAGCTTACTATCTGCATTGTGCTATTTTTCTACTCATTTTGTATTTTACCAGGAAAAAAACATATCTTTCCCACTTATATTTACTTACTAATTATCTATAGTTCAAAACACATGTCATGGACTATTACTTAAATACTGTTTTCCAACTGTACAGTTAATATAGAGATTCACTATAGAAGGATAAATACTGTATGATTTTATATATATGCAGAATTGAAAACAAACAAACAAATATAACAAATAGAAACATAGTTGTGGGATTTAACTGATGATCCGCTGGTTAAGAATCCACCTTGCAGTGCAGGAGGGTGTGGGTTCAGTCCCTCGTGGGGGAACTAACAGCCAACATGTTAAGGAGTTACCAAGCCCACATGCACTGGAGCCTGCATGCCACACAGAGAGAGCTGATGTGCCAAAACTAAGACCCAAGGCAGCCAAATAAATAAATACTTTTCAAAGAAAGGAAATAGAGTCATAGACACAGAGAACAGGTGCTTGCCACAGGGGAGGTGCCTGGGAGAATGAGACAAGAAGGTGAGGGAGATCAGGAGATGTAAATTTCCAGTTGCACAATGAATGAGTCACAGTTATGACATGTATGGTGTGGGACATGTCATAAAGACAATAATTATGTAAAGTTTTTTATGGTGAGAGATGAAAACTGAATTTATTGTGGTTATTATATTGAAATGTATAGAAATATTGAATCACTACATTGTACACACTAACCTTAATCCTAATCCTAAGGCACCCCAGGATACAAAGCAGTTACCTTAACATGGGGATGTAGAAACACAAAACAACTAGTTAACTAGAAAAGTCTTGGTGTAAGAATAAGAAAATCACATAGTGCCATTACATGCAGGTAGGCATAGACCTCTAATATTATAGATGGGTGATGACATTTTTAAAAAGCTTTAGGTAGGAAAAATGTTTTGTGGGCATGGATCCTGGACATATAGGGACCAGATCATAGTATCATCTTAAACCTGAGACTAGTGGAGTGCCATAAAGCAACATGTGGACCTAAGATCACCAAGTAGCTATAGAAGTACAGCCAGATATCTTCATGAGAAGACTTGGTCTTCATAGACAATTTTAGCTACAACTGACTAGATATTTAACCACAAAACAAATTAACTGGAGGTCATTTTAAACTAGAAGAATTATTATTCTAAGTATATATATACATATATATATATATATGGAGGAGGACATGGCAACCCACTCCAGTATTCTGGCCTGGAGAATCCCCATGGACAGAGGAGCCCGGTGGGCTACAATCCATAGGGTCATAAAATTGGACATGACTGAGTGACTAAGCATAAACATAAGAAGAGGTGGCAAGAATACACAGAAGAACTGTACAAAAAAGATCTTCAAGACCAAGATAATCACGATGGTATGATCACTCATCTAGAGCCAGACATCCTGGAATGTGAAGTCAAGGGGGTATTAGAAAGCATCACTACGAACAAAGCTAGTGGAGGTGAAGGAATTCCAGTTGAGCTGTTTCAAATCCTGAAAGATGATGCTGTGAAAGTGCTGCACTCAATATGTTAGCAAATTTGGAAAACTCAGCAGTGGCCACAGGACTGGAAAAGGTCAGTTTTCATTCCAGTCCCAAACAAAAGCAATGCCAAAGAATGCACAAACTACCACACAATTGCATTCATCTCACACGCTAATGAAGTAATGCTCAAAATTCTTCAAGCCAGGCTTCAGCAATATGTGAACCATGAACTTCCAGATGTTCAAGCTGGTTTTAGAAAAGGCAGAGGAACCAGAGATCAAAATGCCAACATCCACTGGATCATCGAAAAAGCAAGAGAGTTCCAAAAAAAACATCTATTTCTGCTTTATTGACTATGCCAAAGCCTTTGACTGTGTGGATCACAATCAACTGTGGAAAATTCTGAAAGAAATGGGAATACCAGACCACCCAACCTGCCTCTTAAGAAACCTTTATGCAGGTCAGGAAGCAACAGTTAGAACTGGACATGGAACAACAGACTCATTCCAAATAGTAAAAGGAGTCCATCAAGGCTGTATATTGTCACCCTGCTTATTTAACTTATATGCAGAGTACATCATGAGAGACGCTGGGCTGGAAGAAGCACAAGCTGGAATCAAGATTGCCGGGAGAAATATCAATAACCTCAGATATGCAGATGACAACACCCTTATGGCCGAAAGTGAAGAGGAACTAAAAAGCCTCTTGATGAAAGTGAAAGAAGAGAGTGAAATGGTTGTCTTAAAGGTCAACATTCAGAAAACGAAGATCATGGCATCTGGTCCCATCACTTCATGGGAAATAGATAGGGAAACAATGGAAACAGTGTCAGACTTTATTTTTGGGGGCTCCAAAACCACTGCAGATGGTGACTGCAGCCACGAAATTAAAAGATGCTTACTCCTTGGAAGGAAATTTATGACCAACCTAGATAGCATATTGAAAAGCAGAGACATTACTTTGCCAACAAAGATGCATCTAGTCAAGGCTATAGTTTTTCCTGTGGTCATGTATGGATGTGAGAGTTGGACTATGAAGAAAGCTGAGTGTCAAAGAATTGATGCTTTTGAACTGTGGTGTTGGAGAAGACTCTTGAGAGTCCCATGGACTGCAAGGAGATCCAACCAGCCCATTCTGAAGGAGATCAGCCCTGGGTGTTCTTTGGAAGGAATGATGCTAAAGCTGAAACTCCAGTACTTTGGCCACCTCATGCGAAGAGTTGACTCATTGGAAAAGACTCTGATGCTGGGAGGGATTGGGGGCAGGAAGAGAAGGGGACAACAGAGGATGAGATGGCTGGATGGCATCACTGACTCAATGGACGTGAGTTTGAGTGAACTCCAGGAGTTGGTGATTAACAGGGAAGTCTGGCGTGCTGCGATTCACGGGGTCACAAAGAGTCAGACANAAGAGTCAGACATGAGTGAGTGACTGAACTGAACTGATATATATGTGTATATATATATATATATATATATATATATACACACACACACATGTGTGTGTTTATATAAAGTGTCCTCTTCCTCTTTCCTTTTTATTCTGTTTTCTTTTTATTACTTCCCTGGTGGCTCAGATAGTAAAGAATCTGACTACAATGCGGGAGCCCCAAGCTCAATCCCTGCGTCAGGAAAATCCCCTAGAGAAGGAAATGGCAACCCACTCCAGTATTCTTGCCTGGAAAATTGCACAGACAGAAGAACCTGGTGGGCTACAGTCCATGGGGCCACAAAGAGTTGGACATAACTGAGCAACTAACACTTTCTTTTTTCATGCACTTGCAGGCTTCCCAGGTGGCTCAGTGGTAAAAAAAATTGCCTGCCAGTGCAGGAGACATGGGAAATGTGGATTCCATCCCTGGGTCAGGAAGATCCCCAGGAGTAGGAAATGTCAACCCGCTCCAGTATTCTTGCTTGGAGAATTCTATGGACAGGGGAGCCTGGCAGGCTACAGTTTATGGAGTAGCAAAGAGTTCGACAGGACTAAGCATGTGCTTGTGCATGCTATGCCCTTCTAGACTTTCAGCTTTTTAAGATCTAACAGTGTTATGAATATTAATCCAAAGGAGTCTCTTCTTTCAGATAAACCTGGCTTTAAATCGCCCCATATTTCAGTGATACCACTCTCTTGAGCCTGAAATTCTATATTGTCAAATATTTTCTGTTAAATAAATCTGTGCATCATCTAATCACATGATATTATAGTGAGAGTCTATTCACACAGAAGTTCAGGCTGGATGACTTGTTCAAAATCATAAACTTGATAAGTGACTGAGCAAGAAAATCCTTCTGGCTATGTGCCTGATGACAAGTTTAATATCTTTTACATTATGTAACCCTGATTTTTTTTTTAAACAAGAATGCCATGCATAACACATGAGCATTTTAATTCAGTTACTTTTTCAAAAGAATTTCTACTTTTAGAAATGAAGAGGACAGCTTCTATTATATTACACAATTTTCAATATCACAATTCAATATATACAGTTGAAAAATATAAATTTGATGTATGGTTATATCACCCCAAATTATTTTATTGTCACCAACAATAAAAAGGAACTTGAAAACTCAAGTTCCTTTTGATTTGCAGAGAAAGACACAATTTGATATTTTTTCCAATATATCTAAGGATGTGATATGTGTCTAAATCTCTTTCTATAATATCATATTAGTGTAGTGGATGAAATAATGCTTTGTTTCTCAAATAAAATGTACTCAAATTAATTTATTGATATAGGTTGAATTTCTAGCAATAATATACAGTTTAATTTACTTATTCTTTTATTTGAAATTAGTTGGCAATATTTCTCAAAATGTATTATTTAAAAAATCATCAGACATCTGTTTCTAACCAGAGATTCTGACTGGATAGGTTTGGAGTGAGTTCAGAGAATCTGCCTTTCTGCTAAGTCACCAGGTGTAAGTGATACTGTTGGTCTATGCACTATGAACCAATGCACCTTGCACTATGAAAATATTGTTAGGCTAGCCATATAGTACATCGTTACTCCTTTAGTGCTGTTAGAGTGCTGCACTCTATATGTCAGCAAGTTTGAAAAACTCAGCAGTGGCCATAGGGTTGGAAAATGTCAGTTTTCATTCCAATCCCAAAGAAAGGCAATGCCAAAATATGTGCAAACACACAACTGTGATCATTTCATATGCTAGCAAGATAATGCTCAAAATCCATTAAGTTAGGCTTCAACAGTACATGAACTGAGAACTCAGGGATGGTCAAGCTAGATTTAGAAAAGGCAGAGGAACCAGAGATCAAATTGACAGCACCCATAGGATCATAGAAAAAGCAAGATAATTCCAGAAAAACATCTACTTCTGCTTCATTGACTGGCTGTATGGATCACAATTGACTGGAAAATTATTAAAGAGATGAAATAACAGAATACCTAGCCTTCCTCCTGAGAAACCTGTATGCAGATCAAGAAGCGACAGTTAGAACCAGATACAGAACAATGAACTTGTTCCAAATTGGGAAAGGAGTATGTCAAGGCAGTGTAGTGTCACCCTGTTTATTTAACTTACATGAAGAGTACATCATACAAAATGCCAGGTTGGATGAAGCACAAGCTGGAATCAAGTTTGCATGGAAAAATACCAGTAATCTCAGACATGCAGATGAAATCACCCTAAAGGCAGAAAGCAAAGAGGAACTAAAGAGCCTCTGGAAAAGCGTGAAAGAAGAGACTGAAAAAGCTAGCTTAAAAATCAACATTCAAAAAACTAACATCATGGCAATCAGTCCCAGAACTTCATGGCAAATTGAAGAGGAAAAACTGGAAACAGTAAAAAAAATTATTTTCTCAGTCTCCAAAATTACTGCAGATAGTAACTATAGCCACAAAATTAAAAGACACTTGCTCCTTGGGAAGGAAAGCTATGACAAAACTAGATAGCATATTATGAATAAAAGCAAAGACATCATTTTGTTGACAAAAGTACATGTAATCGAAACTATGGTTTTTCCAGTAGTCATGTATGGATGTGAGAGTTGGACTAGAAAGAAGGCTGAGTGCTGAAGAATTGATGCTTTCGAACTCTGGTGTTGGAGAAGACTCTTGAGAGTCTCTTGGACAGCAAGGAGATCAAAGCATTCAATCCTAAAGGAAATCCAACCTGAATATTCACTGAAAGGACCGATGCTGAAGCTGCAGCTTCAATGTTTTGGCCACCTGATGCAAAGAGCCAATTCATTAGAAAAGATCCTGATACTAGGAAAAATTGAGGGCAGGAAGAGAAGGAGCATCACAGGATGAGATGGTTGGATGGCATTATCAACTCAGTGGACATGAATTTGAGCAAATTCAGGGAGATGGTGAACAACTGGGAAGCCTTGCCTGCTGTTATCAATGGGCTTGCAAAGAGTCAGATATGACTGAGTGATTTAACAACAACAAATTTCAAAAAAAATTTGTTCGATATTTTAAAAAGAAATATTAATCATATGATAGTTCTGAAGCCTATTTTGCCACTAGGTGTGAAGAACTGCCCACCAAAATACATAGAATTTTATATATATATATATATATATATATATATACACACACACACATATATACCTGTGTGTATCTATCTATCTATCTATATTTTTTTCCCCTTCTTAAACTGCAAAGGAAATTCATTTCAGTTCAGTCACTCACTCATGTCCAACTTTTTGTGACCCCATGGACTGCAGCAGGCCAATTCATTTAAGTAGATTTAACTATTAAAGTTCCTACTTTTTAAAGTTCTAATATTTTCTTTATTAAAAGTATCATGACATTTAATGAAATTTAATGACATCATGAGAAATGTTGGACTGGAAGAAACACAAGCTGGAATCAAGATTGCTGGGAGAAATATCAATAACCTCAGATATGCAGATGACACCACCCTTATGGCAGAAAGTGAAGAGGAACTAAAAAGCCTCTTGATGAAAGTGAAAGAGGAGAGTGAAAAAGTTGGCTTAAAGCTAAACATTCAGAAAACGAAGATCATGGCATCCAGTCCCATCACTTCATGGGAAATAGATGGGGAAACAGTGGAAACAGTGTCAGACTTTATTTTTGGGGGGTCCACAATCACTGCAGATGATGATTGCAGCCATGAAATTAAAAGACGCTTACTCCTTGCAAGTTATGACCAACCTAGATAGCATATTGAAAAGCAGAGACATTACTTTGACGACTAAGGTCCGTCTAGTCAAGGCTATGGTTTTTCCAGTGGTCATGTATGGAAGTGAGAGTTGGACTGTGAAGAAGGCTGAGCACCAAAGAATTGATGCCTTTGAGCTGTGGTTTTGGAGAAGACTCTTGAGAGTCCCTTGGACTGCAAGGAGATCGAACCAATCCATTCTGAAGGAAATCAGCCCTGAGATTTCTTTGGAAGGAATGATGCTAAAGCTGAAACTCCAGTACTTTGGCCACCTCATGCAAAGGTTGACTCATTGGAAAAGACTCTGATGCTGGGAGGGATTAAGGGCAGGAGGAGAAGGGGATGACAGAGGATGAGATGTCTGGATGGCATCACTGACTCGATGGACGTGAGTCTGTGTGAACTCTGGGAGTTGGTGGTGGACAGGGAGGCCTGGCGTGCTGCGATTCATGGGGTCACAAAGAGTCAGACATGACTGAGTGACTGAACTGAACTGAATGACATTAATGGACAGAATTTGTCCATGTGCTATAATAATAATGAATAAAGATTTTAAAACTTTCACTATATATGATATTAGTATTTCAACTTGCCGATATTCATGAAATGTATCTTTGCATATAAAACATTAGATTGGCTATTGTGAAAGGCATAAAATGTTTCAATTACAGACACATGCTTGAGAACCTACAAGAAAAGCAGACTCTGAATAAGTTTCCTTTTCAAGTTATTTTTATCAAAGTTCTTTTATTTTCTTTGCCCTGTTACTATACAGAGTCAAATGGCAGATTCTTTTATCCTACAAAGAATATCTAAGATTTCTACATCTGTTAATGGTAGATCAGATCATTGAGATCAATTCTACTGAAGGGAATCAAGAAACCTTGACAGTATAGGTATTTTTAAAATCTGCTTGTAGGAATCAAAGAGCTAACAAAATACTCAAGAATGTCTAAGCCATCTTCCCAGGGAAGAAAACAACACATATTTTGAGATCTGAATCTAGCATTTGGAACTATTTTACTCCAGTATACATTTGACGTTTATGAAAGAGGCAGCAGACTACCTGAGATGTGCTTTTAAGAGCCTTACAGGAATATAGGAACAAAATTTGAAGACCAGACTCATCCATGCAGGGGATTTCTGCTAACCCCCACCACCAAAATCATTACTTTGCGACCCTGAAGGAGTTTGGCATGAATTTTCTGTCAGTTAACCAAAAATTAGCTTTGAATTACTTTTATGCTTGAAATTAAAATATGGTGATCTTGGTTTATTAATGGTCTGAGATGTCTGAAATGGTGGTGGTTTAGTTCCCAAGTTGTGCCTGACTCTTGCAACCCCATGGACTGCAGCCTGCCAGGCTCCTCTCTCCGTGGGATGTGTGGTATAAGCAAATACATTATATCAGAAGGAAAATAACATTACTTGGAATAAGTTCAATGCTTGGAAGTTCAATACTTCGAAACTTGAAGACATGTTTTAAATGCACTTTCCACACACTATTACAGTGACTATACCAATGAGGAGAAACTAAATTTTAAATAACAACCAGCAAGACTAACAGACAGTAGAAGTAGATCTGTAGGAATTTCAAATACTGGAATTATAAAGAAGATAAAATATAAAATGCTTTTGTTAGGTAACTGAAACATAAAAGAACAGAATATTTTTAATGAAGTGAAAGTGAAGTTGCTCAGTCGTGTCTGACTCTTTGCGACCTTGTAGACTGTACCCCACCAGGCTCCTCCATCCATCAGATTCTCCAAGCAAGAATACTGGAGTGGGTTGCCATTTCCTTCTCCAGGGGATTTTCCCCACCCAGGGATCGAATCCAGGTCTCCCGCGTTGCAGGCAGATGCTTTAACCTCTAAGCCACCAGGGAATATTTTATTAATAAAATAGTAATTCTTAGCTTGAAATAGAGGTGTTGCCATGCATGCTCGTGCGTGCTCAGTCACATCTGACTCTTTGAAACACCATGGATTGTAATCAGTCAGGTTCCTTTGTCCATGGAATTTTCCAGGCAGGAATACTAGAGTGTGTTGCCATTTCTTCCTCCAGAGGATCTTCCTGACCCAGGGATTGAAGCTGTGTCTCTTCCTTCTCCTGCATTGGCAGACAGATTCTTTACCACTTCACCACCTGGGAAGCATCAGCATGAGCAGCACACATCTTGAAATAGAGATATTATGGGAAAAAAAATCTGAGTGAAAATTTGAGAGCAAGCCAGTACCAAGGAGAATCCTAACACCAGAGATAAGCAAAGATAAAATGTCATAGAAACAGGATTAAACAGCAACAAAAATAAGATCAGAAAAGAAAGAAGTGCAATGGAAATATAAACCATGTCAGTAAATTTAAATTAATTATGACTGCCTTACAGTATTCTGTGGAAATTAAATAAAATATTCATTACTGAAATATAGAATGACAAAGACATGCTAGTTTAATAGAGTGACTAAATACAAATTTTTCATGTTCCTTGCATTATTCTGGAACAAAAAGGAATGTACCAACTAGCACTGGATTTTACAAGTTGGAAATACATGTTTAATAATAAAAAGAAGAAATAAATAATTATAAAGATATATGTAATTTACATGTCAATAGAGGGGACATGATATAATAAATATTCATAACTAATAAACTATAGTCAGCACAAACTATGGAAATAGAAATATTTTCTCTATTACATATACTCTTATTTATTAAAAAAATAAAGAGAAATGAAACTAGAATTACAGTTGGTTTCACAGAAAAAATTAATCAAATAACTAGCCAAGTCAAACACTTTTGGGTTTCCCTGGCAGCTCATAAGGTAAAGAACCTTCCTGTCAAAGCAGGAGACATATGAGACGCGAGTTCCATCCCTGGGCTGGGAAGATCCCCTGGAGAAGGGAATGGCAACCTAATTCAGTATTCTTGCCGGGAGAATTCCATGGACAGAGGACACTGGTGGGCTGCAAGTCCATGGGGTTGCAAAGAGTCAGACATGACTGAGTGACTAACATAACACTCAAACACTTTTATATCCTACTTTAAACTCTTTAGGAAAAACAGTTATCCTTACTAGATATAAATCACCTAGTTAAAAATAGATTATATTCCATATTTTTCACACATATGTTNAAAATATCAAGTAATCAACATGACGTTTGACATTAATATACATGAAGTTGCTTGTTTTATTTGTACAAGATTAATGCTGAGTCACTAACTAGCATTGTTCATTAATTACTATGGGAAAAAAAACATATTAATCTGAAGCACTGGAGTAATAAACCAGTTGCTAAAAAGTAATTTTCAGAGTATAGTGCCTAATTTTCTCCTCTAGGACACTTTGACCCATGCTGGATTTGTGCCATTTTATCTAGCTATTGAAAGGTCATCATTTCTGATGTTTGCTCTGCGTAATTGGTTGCAAATTTTACTTGTTCTCCATGCCAGAATTCAGTACTTGGTGTATCCAGGTATCACATATCAAGAAGCTGAAGGAAAAATAGGACTATATCGTGTCTTACTGTACCTCTGCCTCCTTGACTATTTTTAACCATCAATTGTGTCATTAACTAATCAAACTATTATTTAGAGCTACCAGCATAAAATGCCCAAATTTTGGACAATCACAATCCATTCCCACCTCCATTTATATAGATAGATACATATATATATATATATATATATATATATATTTCTCTGGCTAAGGTCAACAGGGTCCTTTATGTTTCTAAATACAAGGGCACTTTTGGTTACTTATATTATCTAAATTTTCAGCAATAATCAATGTTGCTTGCACCTTCTTGCGTTTCAGCATATTCTCATTCCCATGTTTTGGCAACCTAATATCAGCTTCTCTCTCTGGATGAAAAGATGTTTCTCTCTGAATCAGTCCTTTCTCTAACCCCAGTGCTTAAGACAATGTCCAGACAATCAATTAATTCATACATATATACATGAATATAGCATTTTCTGAAGAAATGGATAAATAAATGAATTTCAGTAACTCTCACATCTACATTTGGAGAGATGGCAAGTATCTTCAATGCTAGTCCAAAAATACCTAGTGGTCATACTTTGTTAACCAGAACTTGTCATTTCTATAATTATACCATCTGGCACTACAAGATAATCAAATCCTAGTAAAGGAACAAAAGATATTTATTTAGAACAGTTAACATGATATCTGCCCTTTTAACAGCACTTTAATTTCACAGCACAGTATTGTTAGCTACAGGTTTGATGTTGTTCAGCATATCCCTAGAACTTATTTATCCTGATCAACTGAAACTTCATATTCATTGAATAATTCAATTATTCCCCACTTACCTCTGCCCATAGCCACTGGTGGGCTTCTCTGGTAAGGGAATGGTAAAGAATGGCTCAGTGGTAAAGAATCTGCTTGGTATTGCAGGAAATACAGGTTTTATCCCAAGGTTAGGAAGACCCCCTAGAGATGGAAATAGCAACCCTCTCTAGTATTCTTGCCTGGGAAATCCCATGAACAGAGGAGCCTAGCTATAGTCCTTTGGGGTCACAAAAGAGTTGGACATGACATAGAAACTAAACAACCACAGCAATAGCCCCTGGCAAGCACCATTCTAGTCTCTGCTTCTATGAGTTTGACTATATTAGATACCTCATATAAATGGAATTATACTGTATTTGTCCTTTTGTGACTGACTTATTTCACTTAGCATAATGTCCTCTGCTGCTGCTGCTGCTAAGTCGCTTCAGTAGTGTCTGACTCTGTGCGACCCCATAGACGGCAGCCCACCAGGCTCCCCCATCCCTGGGATTCTCCAGGCAAGAATACTGGAGCAGGTTGCCATTTCCTTCTCCAATGCATGAAAGTGAAAAGGGGAAGTGAATTCGCTCAATCGTGTCCGACTCTTAGCGACCCCATGGACTGCAGCCCACCAGGCTGCTCCATCCATGGGATTTTCTAAGTTCATTTATATTGTTGCATATTGCAGGATTTCCTTTTTTTAAAAGGGTGAATAATAATATGCTGTGAAGAAAGCTGAGCGCCAAAGAATTGATACTTTTGAACTGTGGTGTTGGAGAAGACTCTTGAGAGTCCCTTGGACTGCAAGGAGATCCAACCAGTCCACTCTGAAGGAGATCAGCCCTGGGATTTCTTTGGAAGGAATGATGCTGAAGCTGAAACTCCAGTACTTTGGCCACCTCATGCGAAGTTGACTCATTGGAAAAGACCCTGATGTTGGGAGGGATTGGGGGCAGGAGGAGAAGGAGACGACAGAGGATGAGATGGCTGGATGGGATCACTGACTCGATGGACGTGAGTCTGAGTGAACTCCGTGAGATGGTGATGGACAGGGAGGCCTGGCGTGCTGCAATTCATGGGGTTGCAAAGAGTCAGACACAACTGAGTGACTGAATTGAACTGAACTGAATAATATGCTAATGTATGTGTCTACATTTGCTTTATCCATTCATCTGTCAGTGGACACTTGAGTTGTTTCCATATCTTGGCTATTGTAAATAGTGCTAGAGTGAACATCAAAATGCAGATGTTTCAAGATTCTGATTTCAATATTTTCTAATAAATACTGAGAAGTGTTATTGTTAGATTGTACTGTTGTTCTATTTTTTATATATAATCCATACTGTAGTCTATAATAGATGTTTTATTTTGCATTCCTACCTGCAATGTACAAGGACTCTAATTTTTCCTTACCCAATTAATATATATATATATATATATATTTTTAATAGTGTCCACACTAACATATGTGAGGTGATATCTCAGGGTGATTTGATTTGCATTTTCTTGAATGATGTTTATTGATGCTGAACATCTTTTAATCTGAAGGAAATTTAGATGTTTCTTGGAAAATATCTTTTCTAGAACTTTGCCCATTTTCTATCCATGTTTGTGAGAGTAAAGCTGAGTTGTAAAAGTGTCTTTTACATTTTGAATATTTAGTCATTGTCAGATATAGAGCATGTAAATATGCTATCTCTTTTGGTAGACTTTTTCACTCAGTTCATGGGTCTCTGCTGTTCAGAAGTCTTAGAGTTTGATGTATTCTCATTGGCTTATTTTTCCGTTGGTTGCCTCACATTACTTATTTCTTTAACATGTGTATGTTTTATTATTTAATTACTTGCACACTGTATTTGCAATTTACATATTTTTAAAGTAAAAGAAAACGGCTTCTCTTTTGTTTTAGAGTAAGAAATTCAATCTCAATGATTCTACAGTTTAAGAAAAAGAGTGAAAAGGGGTCATGGAGGGTAGTGCTTATAATATGTAGTGCTTATAATGGAAATAATAAGGTTATTTATAAATAATCATCTATATCTTACACACCTACTTCATTATTTATGCAGGTACACTCAGAACACTTTATAATAGGGCATGTTATATAGACTAATAATTCATTCAACAGGACTTATCATGCATCAGATGCCATTATTAAAAACACTGAGATACTGCACTGAACAAGGGAGATGTGCTCTTTACCATCAAAGTGCTTTTCTAGACATGACGAACAGTAAGATACATAATGGATGCTGCTGTCGAATTTTCACCAAAAACTCCCATTGGATTACCTTATCTGTCATGCTACCCTTAAAACAGACTTGAAATGATGTAGGACAACAGTGATAGCTCAGATATGGCTCCAATTCATTATGTGATATGGGCCTATCGTTGCTGCCACAGGGCTTTATGTGGAACACAGAAGCCACTTTGTGAAGGACTCAATTTTCTCTGCATGATGTGGTCGCAAATAATTAACATGCCCTCTAACCAAGAAATCTGGATCCCTTTCCATGAGAAAATTAGATGCTTTTGTCAGGGCATGCTGCCTACAATGTATTTTATATATATATATATATATATATAATTTTTTTGTTTGTTTGTTTGTTTTCTTTTTCAGTTTATGGCTAACTTCCACATTGCCAGGCAAGTTTAGTTGATGCTTTCAAGTGAAGAATCCCTTAGTCAGCTTCATGTAATGAAGCCAAAATTTTCACAATTTTTTCTGGCATAACAATGTGTTTGCTTCACAAAAACAACCCCATTTAGTAAAATTCTAACTACAGTTGATATGTGAATAGCTTAAATATAACAGACAGTGTTTCTCTAGATCATAGCCCTAAACACACATTTTGAGACCAAGGGCTCATCTTTACTGTCTTTGCTTAGTTATCAAAATTTATAATTCTGAAAAATGGATTAGATAGTTTCTGAAACAACATTTTCCTTCTGTTAGCACCAATATAAAAGTCTGCAAATTTTTCAAACTTTTGATAAAAAGATAAGACTGTCACAAATTATAAGATGTCCCTTTAACGTAGCTGGAAGTTGGTTGCATCGCTGGTTCAGCTACTCAACAATCACATCTATGTCATTCTTTTTATGCATTCTTTAGAAGATTCTGGCTTTAAACATTCATCTTATAGTATATAGTAGTAAGAAAGGGCAGAGCATGGAGATAATTTCTCTTAGATTTGCCTTGGGAAGTTTTTTTTTTTCCAAAAGCTAATAAAGCTGATTTTTCCTCATTACTAGCACTGAATTATAAAAGCACCATTAGATTAACCACTGAACATATAGAATGGGATTATTATTACTGGCTTCAACTAATCATGATTCAACCCTTAGGGCTGTGTAGGACTTTATTTTCTTTAAGATCTAGGTGTCTTTGTTTTTCTAGAGTAAAATGGAATTCCACTTGCCCAGTAATAAAGTGAGGGCAAGTGCAGATACAGCAAATTCCCTACATGCAAATGACTTCTGTTCCAATAGCATGTTTGTAAGTCCAATTTGCAAATGAGCTCAACAAATTTATTCTTAGGTATACAACTAACATAGTTAGCTATATAGTACTATAATAGGTTTATAATCCTTTTCCATAAAAATAATACATAAAAAACAAACACAAAAATTACAGAAGACATTTTAATCTTATAGTATAATACCTTGAAAAGTGCAGCAGTACAGTATAGCAGTTGGTATACAGGGACTGGCATCGACTGAACAGGCAAAACGAATTATTCACTGGAGGAGAAGGAAGTGGTGGGAGATGGTAGAGTTGAAGGATCGTCAGCAATAGGAGACGGAGGGCAAGGAGGAGTTTTACTCGTGCCTGATATTGATGGCACAGATCCTGGTTCCTTACTGGGTTCAATTCTTCCTACTCTTGAAAAAAGGATCCAGTGATGTTTGGGTAGTATTTTTAGCTCTTGTTTTTCTCACTGTAGATGACTGGGTAACATTGGATTGCATTCTAAACTGCTGCTGCAGCCTTCCCATCCTGTTCTACATTCACATCTTGTGTCTTGAAACTAGCAGTGCCTCCTCAAATAAAGAAAATCCCCTTGCCATTCTCTGAATCATGAATCTCTTCAGTTCTTGAGAAATACCAGCTATGTCATTGCTGCTTTTATGCTTGCTTCCAGACATCCTGGGCTTGAGATAAAGCTGCTGTAATACTGTACTTGGTAGAGTGCTTCAGAGTAAAGTACAAAAAAGCACAACCACTTATAGAGGAGGTACACATGTGCCAATGTACACCAGACACGTAAACTAACCTACAGACTCGCCAACTCACCTTTGCATCTTTGAAAGTTCACAACTTGAATGCTCGTATGTAAGGGACTTAGTGTAATAGATTCTGAACAGTATCTTACACAAGCATAAAATATAGGACCTGCTAAAGATTGGGGCATTTCTCCAGGTTTAAGATATATCAGAGTGATTATAACCTTGAGGACTACTAAAGTTGTGAGATAATCAAGAATATGCCATTTTTATCCTATAAAGAGGTTTGGCATTAGTATAATCATTAAAGATAAACATAAAGATTGTTGTGGAAATTCCTAATTCTTAAGTAGTGAATTAAACCCTCTTTCACTTCAGCACAGTTTTGTTTGTATATTTTAAACGTAGTAAAGAGAAAGCTTCAACATATTTTACCTCAGCAGTTTAAATAACATAACATATATTTACATTTTGGTTTTGACTGAATACTAGGTTCAATTGAATATTTGATTGAATAGCCTAGTCAATGTACACATAGTTATTAATCACAATTAGTTAGTGTTATTGTAAGTTAGAATAATTTTAGTTTTATGCTCTCACAAGGTAT
>SJYQ01001034.1:83013-94306 GCA_006410935.1 Redunca redunca
GTTTGAACATTATGTATACAGATATATGGGGGCTTCCCTGGTAGCTCAGAGGTAAAGAATCTACCTGCAATGCAGGAGAAGCAGGAGATGCGGGCTCGATCCCTGGGTTTGAAAGACTCCCATGGAGGAGAGCATGACAAAGCAATCCAGTGTTCTTGCTTGGAGAATCCTATGGATAGAGGAAGCTGGTGGGCTACAGTTCATAGAGTCGCAAAAAGTTGGACATGACTGAAGCAACTGAGCATACAATTTTTTAATTGAAGGATAACTGCTTTACAGGGTTTTGTGGTTTTCTGTCATACATGAAGAATCAGCCATAGGCACACCAATGTCCCCTCCCTCCCAACTGTCCCTCCCAACTCCATCCCCATCCTACCCTTCTAGATTGTCACAGAGCCTCTGTTTGAGTTCCCTGAGTCATAGAGCAAATTCCCACTGGTTATCTATTTTACATATGATATTGTAAAATTCCATGTTACTCTCTCCATACATCTCACCCTCTTCCTTATCCCCTTCCCCCATGTCAATAGGTCTGTTCTCTATGTTTGTTTCTCCATTGCTACCCTGAAAGTAAAGTCATCAGTATCACCTTTTTAGATTCCACATATATGTGTCAGTGTATGATATTTATTTTTCTCTTTCTGATTTACTTCACTCTGCATAATAGGATATAGGTTCCTCCATCTCCTGAGAACAGACTCAAATGCATTCCTTTTTATGGCTGAGCAGTATTCCATTGTATATATGTACCATGGCTTCTATATCCATTCATCTGTTGATGGACATCTAAGTTGCTTCCATGTTCTAGAAATTATAAATAGTTCTGCAATGAACATTGGGGTACATGTGTCTTTTTCAATTTTGATCTCCTCAGAGGATATACCTAGGAGTCGGATTGCTGGGTCATATGATGGCTTTATTACTAGACTTTAAGGACTCACCATACTATCTCCCATAGTGGTTGTATCAGTTTACATTTCCACCAGCAATGCATGAGGGTTCCCTTTTCTCCACACCCACTCTAACATTTATCGTTTGTAGACATTTTGATGATGGCCATTCTGACTGGTGCGAGGTGGTATCTATTGTACTTTTGATTTGCATTTCTCTAACAATGAGTGATGTTGAGCATCTTTTCATGTATTTGATAGCCATCTGCACAGACAATTTTTTTTAAAGACATTCCTTTTCCTTTTATATGAACTTTATTCTTCATTTAGAAGAAACTTCAAAATTGGAAAAATATCTGTTTTCTCATACAGAGTATTTTTCTTGAATCTTATTTAGTCTTTTAACATAAAATATCTATTTACTTTATTATTGAAAAGGAAAATATATTTCTGAGCTTGATGATGTGTTGTAATTTTATATACCCAGAAAATCACTATGCTCCTCAAGATACACACCACTTCTATGACCCCAATTCTTTCAAGTACTTCTTTAGTTACACTCTCCCCCAGAGATCTAGCACCATAGGTTCATTTGCTCATCTTTGAAATTTATAAAAATTGTGTCATGTTATATGTGTTTAATCTCTTTTGCTCAAAATTTTATAAATTCTGAAAAAGTTTTCCAAAATAGTTGTTCAATTTTTTACAGTTACTAGGAAGTTATGAATTTCTAGTTGCTCTGCATCTTTCATAGCACAAGTACTTTCCATCCTTTTAATCTTGGATGCTTTGTTGGGAGGGTGTGGTGGAATAATACTGTTGTACTTTTATCATCCTTGATGACTAATGATGCCAAGTTCAATATATTTCACTAATTGAACATTTAAATGGTCTGTTTGTGTTCATTTATATTCTTATACTAATGCACCTTAAATTATTTATTGGGTTGATTCTATTTTTCCTTAAAGATATGTATGAATGATTTACCTATTCTGGATATATATTTGCTTCAGACATAGATATTGGGAATCTTTCACCTCCTGTGGCTTGCCTTATACAATTATTACTTTAATTCTGTATTTAGGTAAATAGAAATCCTGAAATTTAGGTAGTTTAATTTGTTCTTTAACTAGTGACATTGAACAGCTTTATTTAGATACAATTTACATAAAATAAAATTCATTCATTTTAAAATTGGTTTGTTGAGTGTTGGTCATTAATAAAATCATAGAGAGAGAGGGAATGATACAGCCTTTAATAGCCATACAGTAGTTGAATGACTACTGTAGTTGACATAATATACCACTACTTCTGTACATGCTATTGGTGATACAGATCATTTCTGGAAAAAAAAATACTTAAGGGACTAGAACAGATTGGAGAAGGAAATGGCAACACACTCCAGTGTTCTTGTCTAGAGAATCCCAGGGACGAAGGAGCCTGTTAGGCTGCTGCCTATGAGGTCACACGGAGTAGGACACGACTGAAGTGACTTAGCAGCAGCAACAGAACACATTGTTAATACAGGGAGGTTGGAACCATTGAAGGTGATCATGAAGGCTGACTACTAAAATGCCCTTACTGATAGTATGGGCTTCCCTAGCGGTCAGCCAGTAAAGGACCTTCCTATAATGCTACCCACTCCAATATTCTTCCTATAATGGTTACCCAATCCAATATTCTTGCCTGGAGAATCCTATGGACAGAGAAGCCTGCCAGGCTACAGTCCATAGGCTGGTAAAGAGTTGGATATGATTGTTGGTGTTATTCAGTCGCTAAGTGGTGTCCAACTCTTTGCGATGCCATGAACTGAAAAAGCATGCCAGGCTTCCCTGTCCTTCACTACCTCCCAGTGTTTGCTCAGACTCATTCTCAGCATTCTTTATGGTCCAACTCTCATATCCATACATGGCTACTGGAAAAACCATAGCTTTGACTATATGGACCTTTGTTGGCAAAGTGATATCTCTACTTTTTAATACACTCTTTAGGTTTTGTCATAGCTTTTCTTCCAAGGAGCAAGGATCTTTTAATTTCATGGATATAATCACTGGTTGTAGTGATTTCAGAGCTCAAGGATATAAATCAGTAACTTTCTCCATTATTTCTCCATCTATTTGCCATGAAGTGATGGGACCAGGTGCCATGATCTTAGTTGAGCTCTATGTTAAGGTTATATATTCTTCTGTATATTTCTTCTGTTTGATCATTTTTATTGTGAAATATCCCTGATTACTTTTAGCAATAATACATGGCTTAACATCTATTTTTCATAATTAAAATACCTGGTGATGTTGGGTGGAGTGCATGTTCTTAGATGTGCTGGTGCAGCCTCACTCTTAGGCAGACCATGTCTCTATATCTCAAGTGGGAAAATTTCTCAGTGATTTTTCACTTTATGTGTTTTTCATTTCCACCATTTTCTTTAATTATTTTTCACAGTTTCATCTCTCTGCTAGGATCCCCATTATTTTTTGTGTGTTGCTAACTTTTATCACTTGAGCTTTGAACATATCATTTTTTTATTTTGTTTTAAAATTACTGCCTAATACTTCCAACATCTAACATAGTTTAGTGATGTTGAATTTTATTTCTAGACATTGGATTCTTTTCCTTGATTTTTTGTGCCTTTTTCTTCTTTTTTTATTGAAAACTGGACATAGTATATAGAGTGGTGATAACCGAAGTTATAGGCATGCCTCTTTCTTCTAGGATATTAATGTGGGTACCACTATTCATTTTCCACTGGGGCTTCCCTGGTAGCTCAGCTGGTAAAGAATTTACCTGCAATGCTGGAGACCTGTGTTGGGAAGATCCCCTGGAGAAGGACATAACAACCCACTCCAATATTCTTACCTGGAGAATCCCCATGAACAGAAGTGTCTGGTGGGCTACAGTCCATGGGGTCACAAAGAGTCAGACACCACTGAGCTACTAAGCCCAGCACAATGTAATTCATCTAGTCAGGAATTGATCTGGGTTTTGACTATCACTAACTCAAAGCAACATTACTGTCAGATTTCTTTAGCATTGCCTTTTGTGTGGAGTGGGGTCTAGTTTGTTTTCTCAGTGAGAGGGTGTTTTCCAGTGTTTTAGCTCTGTCCTCAGCTTTATGCCTTCCCTGCATACCTACACTTGGAGTATCTCTCATGCTCTTCTTCTCCTGCTATACACTGCCATTCCTGACTCCTTAGCACTTGCTAGCCTGATGACAGAGAGCAGTTACAAGGCCTCTGTTCTGCTGGTTCTGGCTCAGTTTTCGGCAGACCCTGTTTCTGTGTCTCAAGAGGGCAGATTTCTCAGTGATTTTGCCCATCCCCAACTGATAAGAGATCTCTACATGATTTGACCTCACAATGATTTTCACCCTTCCTCTAAGACAGAGATTTTATTTTTCTTTTCTTCCTTTCCAGTAGCTGCTCTGGGAGTAACCATATTTGCTGTTTTGTGTTTTTTTTCCTGTCAGATTTTTAACTATTATGCATTTTTTTCTAGTGTTCATATCTTTTTCTTACTCTATGACCAAATGAGTTTACACCTGTGTTCCCCATGTCTTAAAAGTATTTGTAATCCTTGTATTTCAATGTATTTGTTGTTCTTCAAACTGAACTCTAATAGTTTCAAGGAAAGCCATTGTCTTGTAAATCACCCCAAATTTCCTAGCTGACAGAATATATATGATGTTCTTTTTAGATTTCTAGGTCCTGGGAGAGAGCTAGAAGATCCATGTTTTTATATTTTAAATACATCTCCTGATAAAGTACATAGAAAATTTTTGATTTTTTTCTAATTGCTTTAAATTTTTTAATGTTTAATTTGGTTTATTCTTTCCTTAAGTTATTATGCAAATATCCTAATATGCCATTTCAATTTTATTGACTTGTTTAGCTTTTCCATTTAGTTGTTGCTAAGTTGTAACTGACTCCTTGTCACCTCATAGACTGCAGCATGCAGTCTTCCCTGTCAATCACCAGCTCCCGGAGATTGCTCAAACTTATGTCCATAGAGTTGGTGATAGCATCCAACCATCTCATCCTCTGCCATTCCCTTCTCGTCTTGCCTTCAATCTTTTCCAGCATCAGGTTCTTTCCAATGAGTCAGTTCTTTGCATCAGGTAGCCAAAGTATTGGAGTTTCAGCTTCAGCATCAGTCCTTCCAATGAATATTCCATACTTATTTCCTTTAGGATGGACTAGTTGGATCTCCTTATAGTCCAAGGGACTCTCAAGAGTCTTCTCCAACAGCACAGTTCAGAAATATTAATTCTTCTGTCCTCAGCTTTATTTTTTAATAAATTTATTTATTTTAATTGGAGGCTAATTACTTTATAATATTGTATTGGTTTGCCATATATCAACATGAATCCACCACAGGTGTACATGTGTTCCCCAACCTTGAACCCCCTCCCACCTCTCTCCCTATACCATACCTTTGGGTCATGCCAATGCACCAGCCCCAAGCATCCGGTATCCTGCATCGAACTTGGACTGGCAATTCATTTCATATATATTATACGTTTCAATGCCATTCTCCCAAATCATCCCACCCTCTCCCTCTCCCTCTCCCTCTCCCATAGAGTCCAAAAGACTGTTCTATACATCTGTGTCTCTTTTGCTGTCTCGCATACAGGGTTATCATTACCATCTTTCTAAATTCCATATATATGCATTAGTGCTGGGAGCCAGCATGAGGAATCCCACCCATGACAAGGTCATGTGGCAAAGATCTGATGTCTGATGGACAAGGCGAGCCAAATCTCAGGGCTTCCCCCTGGTATTTCCTGAGCATGTACCCCCCCAATAAAAGTCTGCCGGACTTTGTACTTTGCTTTTCCACTCTTCTGACACACTCTGGAAAAAGTCAACTCAGGGCTTTAGTCTTCTGCATTTGAAAGGGTGTTTCAATCCAAAAACCCCTCTGATGGCTATCTAGCCTGCCTGCAGGACTGTACAGCTGCGCATGTGATTGTTTGGGGCCTCCCAACTGCGGGAGGCAGAGGAAGCTTAAAACATCCTAGGAATGTAGGGTCTTCCGAGGAGTCAAAATCATTAGAATAGGACTCATTAAAGGTTTCATTTGTTGAGCCAATACTTGCTGCCAAATTTTCATATCTTTTGTTTGTAGAGATAGTTGGTATATAGAAAAACAGGTAGTAGACGTGGTATTAGCAACATTAGATCTTTGAGTTAAGTACTTTCTTTGTTATAACCCACTGCACCTTTGTTCTACAGGAATGTAACTTTATTTAGTACTTTGAGGGTGATGCAGAGTAAAGAAAAAACACTTCTAGAGAAAAGGAGTATTCTGGTTGATAGACAATTATCCAGGAAGAGAGCCATAAAAATGTTAACAGGTCTCTTGGCCAGAAGATAATGTAAACCACCTGAGACCTTTTGTATACGGGAGGGTATGCAAAAAGAAAGCTTGGTCTCAGTGAGGGTCACGACTGCTGCCCCTGCATAACTGCATATTCCATTATTTCTTTATGTACAACTTGGGGTATATAAGCTGATTTTGAAAAAAAAAGTCTTTGGAGTCTTGCACCGATGCTGGGCTTCCCCATGTCGTTCTTTTCCCCCCTTTTAGGCTGAATTCCCAACAGGAGCAGGGAGGCTCAACAGGTCTACTTACTTGCCCTGGCTTCTAAGACCCACGCGAAAGGGAGCCTAAGGCAGGGCACCCTTCGATATACAAGTGGGCACCGGTGGCCTAACATAGATGGTGCAAACCTCTTGTCTCGAGGTTTTATTGGTTTTCCCCATAAACCAAGTTATTCAGCCTCTTTTTCTCCGCCTAAATTTCCTACTATATTATTTCTTCCTAATCTAATCTTATATTTCTATATAAATAAATAAATAAGTTTCTCCTCGCTTACGCTGTTCAAGCTTTGAATTACCCTGGATACACTGGGGCTAGAACCTGGCACATTAGTATACTGTATTGGTGCTTTTCTTTCTGGCTTACTTCACTCTGTATAATAGGCTCAGCTTCTTTATAGTCCAAATCTCACATACATACATGACTACTGGAAAAACCATGGCTTTGACTAGATGGAATTTTGTCAGAAAAATAATGTCTCAGTTTTTTTAATATTCTATTAGACTGGTCATAGTTTTTCTTCCAGATACCAAACCTCCTTTAATTTCATGGCCTCAGTTCAGTTCAGTTCAGTCACTCAATCATGTCTGACTCTTTGCGACCCCATGAATCGCAGCATGCCAGGCCTCCCTGCCCATCATCAACTCCTGCAGTTCACTCAGACTCACGTCCATTGAGTCAGTGATGCCATCCAGCCATCTCATCCTCTGTTGGCCCTTTCTCCTCCTGCCCCCAATCCCTCCCAGCATCAAAGTCTTTTCCAGTGAGTCAACACTTCGCACGAGGTGGCCAAAGTACTGGAGTTTCAGCTTTAGCATCATTCCTTCCAAAGAAATCCCAGGGTTGATCACCTTCAGAATGGCCTGGTTGGATCTCCTTGTAGTCAAAGGGACTCTCAAGAGTCTTCTCCAACACCACAGTTCAAAAACATCAGTTCTTCAGTGATCAGCTTTCTTCACAGTCCAACTCTGACATCCATACATGACTACTAGAAAAACCATAGCCTTGACTAGACGGAACTTAGTAGGCAGAGTAATGTCTCTTCTTGCTATCTAGGTTGCTCACAACATTTCTTCCAAGGAGTAAGCGTCTGTAAATTTCATGGCTGCAGTCACCATCTGCAGTGATTTTGGAGTCCAAAAAAATAAACTCTGAAACTGTTTCCACTGTTTCTCCATCTATTTCTCATGGAGTGATAGGACTGAATGCCATGATCTTTGTTTTCTGAATGTTGAGCTTTAAGCCAACTGTTTCACTCTCCTCTTTTACTTTCATCAAGAGGCTTTTTAGTTCCTCTTCACTTTCTGCCATAAGGGTGGTGTCATCTGAGGTTAATGATATTCCTCCCAGCAATCTTGATACCAGCTTGTGTTTCTTCCAGTCCAGCGTTTCTCATGATGTACTCTGCATAGAAGTTAAATAAGCAGGGTGACAATATACAGCCTTGACATACTCCTTTTCCTATTTGGAACCAGTCTGTTGTTCCATGTCCAGTTCTAACTGTTGCTTCCTGACCTGTATACAGATTTCTCAAGAGGCAGGTTAGGTTGTCTGGTATTCCCATCTCTTTCAGAATTTTCCACAGTTTATTGTGATCCACACAGTTAAAGGCTTTGGCTTAGTCAATAAAGCACAAATACATCTTTTTCTGGAACTCTCTTGCTTTTTCCATGATCCAGCGGATGTTGGCAATTTGATCTCTGGTTCCTCTGCCTTTTCTAAAACCAGCTTGAACATCAGGAAGTTCATGGTTCATGTATTGCTGAAGCCTGGCTTGGAGAATTTTGAGCATTACTTTACTAGCATGTGAGATGAGTGCAATTGTGCGGTAGTTTGAGCATTCCTTGGCATTGCATTTCTTTGGGACTGGAATGAAAACTGACCTTTTCCAGTCCTGTGGCCACTGCTGAGTTCCAAATTTGCTGGCATATTGAATGCAGCACTTTCACAGCATCATCTTTCAGGATTTGAAACAGCTCAACTGGAATTCCATCACCTCCACTAGCTTTGCTCGTAGTGATGCTTTCTAAGGCCCACTTGACTTCACATTCCAGAATATCTGGCTCTAGATGAGTGATCAGACCATCGTGATTATCTGGGTTGTGAAGATCCTTTTTGTACAGTTCTTCTGTGTATTCTTGCCACCTCTTCTTAATATCTTCTGCTTCTGTTAGGTCCATACCATTTCTGTCCTTTATTGAGCCTGTCTTTGCATGAAATGTTCTCTTGGTATCTCTAATTTTCTTGAAGAGATCTCTAGTCTTTCCCATTCTGTTCTTTTCCTCTATTTCTTTGCATTGATCGCTGAAGAAGGCTTTCTTATCTCTTCTTTCTCTTCTTTGGAACTCTGCATTCAGATGCTTATATCTTTCCTTTTCTCCTTTGCTTTTTGCTTCTCATCTTTTCACAGCTATTTGTAAGGCTTCCCCAGACAGCCATTTTGCTTTTTTGCATTTCTTTTCCTTGGGGATTGTCTTGATCCCTGTCTGCTGTACAATGTCAAGAACTTCATTCCATAGATCATCAGGCACTCTATCTATCAGATCTAGGCCCTTAAATCTATTTCTCACTTCCACTGTTCAATCATAAGGGATTTGATTGAGGTCATACCTAAATGGTTTAGTGGTTTTCCATACTTTCTTCAATTTGAGTCTGAATTTGGTAATAAGGAGTTCATGATCTGAGCCATAGTCAGCTCCTGGTCTTGTTTTTGTTGTCTTTATAGAGCTTCTCCATCTTTTTCTGCAGAGAATATAATCAATCTGATTTCGGTGTTGACCATCTGGTGATGTCCATGTGTAGAGTCTTCTCTTGTGTTGTTGGAAGAGGGTGTTTGCTATGACCAGTGCATTTTCTTGGCAAAAGTCTATTAGTCTTGGCCCTGCTTCATTCCGTATTCCAAGTCCAAATTTGCCTGTTACTCCAGGTGTCTCTTGACTTCCTACTTTTGCATTCCAGTCCCTTATAATGAAAAGGACATATTTTTTTGGTGTTAGTTCTAAAAGGTCTTGTAGGTCTTCATAGAACCGTTCAACTTCAGCTTCTTCATCATTACTGGTTGGGGCATAGACTTGGATTACTGTGATATTGAATAGTTTGCCTTGGAAACGAACAGAGATCATTCTGTCATTTTTGAGATTGCATCCAAGTACTGCATTTAGGACTCTTCCGTTGACCATGATGGCTACTTCAGTTCTTCTGAGGGATTCCTGCCCACAGTAGTAGATACAATGGTCATCTGAGTTAAATTCACCCATTACAGTCCATTTTAGTTCATTGATTCCTAGAATGTTGACGTTCACTCTTGCCATCTCCTGTTTGACCACTTCTAATTTGCCTTGATTCATGGACCTGACATTCCAGGTTCCTATGTGATATACCTCTTTACAGCATCAGACCTTGCTTCTATCACCAGTCACATCCACATCTGGGTATTGTTTTTGCTTTGGCTCCAACCTTTCATTGTTTTTGGAGTTATTTCTCCACTGACTTCCAGTAGCATATTGGGCACCTACTGACCTGGGGAGTACCTCTTTCAGTGTCCTATCATTTTGCCTTTTCCTACTGTTCACGGGGTTTTCAAGGCAAGAATACTGAAGTGGTTTGCCATTGCCTTTTCTAGTGGACCACAGTCTGTCAGATTGTGACAGATTGGCCTCAGTAACCATCTGAAATTATTGAGGAGCCAAATAAAATAAAGTCTCTCACTGTTTCTATTGTTTCCCCATCTATTTGCCATAAAGTGATAGGACCAATTGACATGAACTTAATTTTCTGAATGTTGAGTTTTAAGCTAGCTTTTTCAGTCTCATCAAGAGGCTGTTTAGTTCTTCTTCACTTTCTTCCATAAGAGTGGTGTCATCTGCATATCTGAGTTTATTGATACTTCTCCCAGCAATCTTGATTCCAGCTTATGCTTCATCCAGCCCTGCTTTTTGCATGATGCATTCTGCATATAAGTTAAATAAGCAGGGTGACAATATACAGCCTTGATATACTCCTTTCCAATTTGGAATCAGTCCATTGGTCCATGTCTGATTCTAATTATTGCTTCCCTGACCTGCATACATATTTCTCAGGAGTCAGGCCAGGTGGTCTTGTACTCCCATCTCTTGAAGAATTTTCCAGTTTGTTGTGATCCACACAATCAAAGACTTTGGCATAGTCAATAAAGCAGAATTAGATGTTTTTTTCTGGAACTCTCATTTTTTTTCTGTGATCCAATGGATGTTGGCAATTTGAGCTCTGGTTCCTCTGCCTTTTCTAAATCCAGCTTGAACATCTGGAAGTTCACAGTTCATGTACTGTCGAAAGCTGGCTTGGAGAATTTTGAGCATTACTTTGCTAGCCTATGAGACAAGTGCAATTGTGTGGTAGTTTGAGCATTCTTTGGCATTGCCTTTCTTTGGGATTGGAATGAAAACTGACCTTTTCCAGTTCTGTGACCACTGCTGAGTTTTCCAAATTTGCTGACATATTGAGTGCATCACTTCACAGCATCATCTTTTAGGATTTGAAATAGCTCAACTGGACCTTAGCTTTTATTTGAATTAATTTTTAATTGTAGTTTTAGGGATTACAACATGTTTCTTTATATTATTACAATCCAATTTGAATTTACTATAGAAATAATTTGTAAAACATAAGAGCTTTGCAATAATATATTGCAATTAACACATTCTCTCAGTGCTATATATGTTACCTTATATTTCACCTATGCATGATAGCATCATAGAGTATTTTAGTTTTTTCTCTACATTATCATCATTATATTTTACACAGTTGAACAGGAGTATACATGTTTA
>SJYQ01001034.1:96837-108628 GCA_006410935.1 Redunca redunca
ATTTTCAAATATAATGTTATATATATTCAAATTATATAAGTTGAAAGCATATAGTATACCATATATAATGTTAAGATGAATAGTGAATTGTGGATTAACTAAATGAATACATATCACACATGCTAAGCATATGTCATTTTAGGATCATTAATAATATTCTACTCATTTTAATTTATGTAATTGTTTCATTTTAAACAATGGAATTTGGACATTTAGAAACAAGATAAAAGAGTCGTTATTTTTTCTCTCATTCTCAATTTTACACACACCATTAAACATATATTGTTGTATCTTAATTTTTCTACTGTTGAAATTTGTTGCTTCAAGTGTCTAAATAGGTTAACACTTCATCTTGAATTATTTTTCCATGATCCTACTCAGTCCACGGGGCCAAGAAATACCTTCAAGGAAAATGATTGTGCATCTCATCATTTATGCCATTATTAGAACAGAGAAAATTGGCTGCAATTTTATGCAGTCATGATTCTAACATCTTTAAAGGTTAATTGAATGAAACCTACAGAAGTACAGAAGATGGCAAATTATCCAGTTCAAGACATAGGGAATTGTGGGGAGGGAAACCCTATTATCTCAGTTCTTAGGGCGCAAAGGGAGAGTGCAGTTAACGGAATCTAAAGGAAAAGATAGCTGAGAGAGTTGACACCCAAAGAAGAGCTGAGGAAATTCCACCACTACCAAACCTTTACTCTGCAAAGAGAGAGCAAGGAAAACATGCAACCAAACTGTCTCTCCTCCTAGGACCACTGAAAGCAAGATGAGAGTGGTGACTTAGATAATGCATCTGCTAGGGCCAGCATCCTGGACTGACATCAGGGCCCAGGGAAGAAATGGAGGGTAAATGTAAAAGACCAGAATATATTCCTTGGAAACTCATTTAAAATGAAAGATTTCACAAAACAGTTTCTGATACAATTTTATTGTCTTGTTGCAAATGTGTAACGTAATTCTTTTAATAGGACAAGCAGAACTTTCCATCACCAGACTGATCAAATCATTACATTACATTAATCTCATTTCATTTTTTCTGATGAAATATATATATAAGGCCTATATCCAAGATTCCTTTTGACCAGCAAGCAAAGTTTGAAAAGTGATTTTTGTTAAGTAAACTCATTCCAGAAAAAAATTTGACTTCCTGTAAATCCTAAGTATTTCAAATTATATAATTTATTTTTAAAATATTTTCAAATAATCTGTATATTTAATCTGGGTGCTATGAGTTTGTGCTAAGTCATTTCAGTAGTGTCCATCTTTGTGATGCCTTTGGACTGTAGACCATCAGGTATTTCTGACCATAGTATTCTCCAGGCAAGAATACTGGAGAAGTTTGCCATGCCCTCCTCCAGGGGATCTTCCTGGCCCAGGAATCAAACCTGGGTCTCTTACATCTTCTGCATTGGCAGAAGGATTCTTCACCACTAGCGCCACCTGGGTACTATAGGAAATAATATATATACATACATACACATACTCCCACAATGGCATAATATGTCTTTACTTTTGAGGGATAGATAACAAAGATATAAAATTTTAACCATAAATCAGAATATAGCTTCAAAGTCTGCAATTTCCCCTTTGAAACATAAGGTATGCTAGTTTTTGAGACAAAATTATAATAGAAAGAATGAGAACATTTGAAAGTAAGCCTGAGGCAATATAGCAAATAAAGGTCTCATTTACATATATAGAGTTGTATTAGGGGGTGGATATCACAGAATAAATTGCTACAAACAGGATTCAATAGTTCTATGACAAAATGACTAATCAAACAAAGTTTTCTAAAAATGAAGCAGTGAAAGAGATTGCACTGAGTCTAGTTATAGAAAAAATATATATTTGCAGGATGTATGGCTCTCATTTTTCTCTATTGATCTTCAGACTTCCAGAAATCTTTCACCTTTTTTTCTTCCTTGTTCTCTCTCTTTCATGTTCCCATTAAATCTGTGTACTGAAATCTAACACACGTTGTTGTTGTTTAGTCACTATGTCCAACTCTTTGTGAACCCATGGACTGTAGCCTGCCAGGCTGTTCTATCCATGGGATTTCCCAGGAAAGAATTCTGGAGTGGGTTGTAATTTCCTTCTCAGAGAATCTTCCCAACCCAGGGATCAAACCTGAGTCTCCTGCTTGCAAGGCAGATTCTTTTACTGCTGAA
Source organism: Redunca redunca (assembly GCA_006410935.1). NCBI lineage: Eukaryota > Metazoa > Chordata > Mammalia > Artiodactyla > Bovidae > Redunca > Redunca redunca. The sequence goes on from SJYQ01001034.1 coordinate 99,015, forward strand.
CAACACAGTTTAGTTCAGTTCATTTCAGTTGCTCAGTCATGTCCGACTCTTTGCGACCCCATGGACTGCAGCATGCCAGGCCTCCCTGTCCATCACCAACTCCCGGAGTTTACTCAAACTCATGCCCATTGAGTCGGTGATGCCACCAAACAACACAGAGAGCCCCATAATATGATGGTATTAGGAGCTAGGGTTTTAGGGAGGTGACTAGAATTAGATGAAGTCTGAGGCCTGAGTCCTCATGAATATGGTCAGTGGCTTTATAGGATCCACTAGAGAGTTATTGCTCTCTGCTCTCCACTCTGAGAGGCCATAAGAACTCAGCAGCCTGCCACTTGGAAGAACACCCTCATCAGAACTTGACCATACTGGCACCTGATCTTAGACTTCCAGCCTCCAGAACTATGAAAAATAATGTTTTGTTGTTTATATGCCACTAAGTTTATGGCATTTTGCTATAGCAGTCTGAATGGACTAAGATACTGTATAGGATCTATCTAGAACTTCAACCAGTGCATAGAAAAGATATTTGGAGAAGGAAATTGCAACCCACTCCAGTATTCTTTCCTAGAGAATCCCAGGGAGGAGCCTGGTGGGCTGCCGTCTGTGGGGTCGCACAGAATCAGACACGACTGAAGCAACTTAGCAGCAGCAGCATAGAAAAGATAATAAATTTATAAACATGTAATTTTATTCTAGGTATCTATTTCTTAATCATCTTTTATTTTTGATGTTCACTCAGTTGTGTCCAACTCTTTGAGACCCCATGGACTGCAGCACATCAGGCCTCTCTGTCCCTCACCCTTTCCCAAAGTTTGCCCAAGTTCATGTCCATTTCATCAGTGATGCCACCCAAACACCTCACCATCTGATACCCTCTTCTCCTTCTGCCCTCAATCTTTCCCAGCATCAAGGAATGAGATGGCTGTTCACATCAGATGACCAAAATACTGGAGCTTCAACTTCAGCATCAGTCCTTCCAAAGAGTATTCAGGGTTGATTTTCTTTAAGATTGACTGATTTAAACTCCTTGCTGTCCAGGGGACTCTTAGAAGTCTTCTCCAGCACCACAGTTTGAAGGCATCAATTCTTTGGCACTCTGCCTTCTTTATAGCCCAACTCTCACAACTGTATGTGACCACTGGGAAGACCTCAGCCTTGACTCAATAGACCTTTGTTGGTAGAGCTAGGTCTCTGCTTTTAACACACTGTCTACATTTGTCATAGGTTTTCATCATTTCATAGTATTTCATAGGCAGCTTTTACCAGATTCTTTTTGTCTATCCAGAATTGACCAAATAATTAAAAACAAAATTTCAATCCACAAAAGTGACAATGTCATTAGACAGTGTGCCCTAGAAATCACTTTAATCAATCATGCTGTGCTGTGCTGTGCTTAGTTGCTCAGTTGCTCAGTTGTGTCTGACTCTTTGTGACCCCGTGGACTGTATTCTGCTGGACTCCTTTGTGCATGGAGATTCTCCAGGCAAGAATACTGGAGTAGGTTGCCATGCCCTCCTCCAGGGGACCCTCCCAGCTCAGGGATTGAACCCAGGCCTCCTGTATTGCAGACAGATTTTCTACCATATGAACCACCTGGGAAGCCAAAACCAATCATAGATACACTGTTCTTACTAATTGGATGAACAAAGTATTTTTTTAAGAAAAAGTTCAATCTATAAGAATAGGCATCTTTGACCCAAAACAAACAAAAAAAAATTGTAAGTTCTTTTAAATTTAAATAAGGTTTTGAAAACTTGAGGAAAAAATTAAATAGGTGGTAGGAAATAAAATCAAATAAACATATCATAAAGCAAAAACAATAAAAATGGGCACCCAAATTCCACCCAGAACACAGAGTGGGCAAAGTGTTCTTAAAGAGCGAAGTCAATAGAATTTAAAACAAGCATCCAACCAAATCACAAATCTGATGTGAAGATGGAATGAAGAGATTTGCCCATGTGCAAACAGTAAAAAAAGAAATTGTATCACTAAGACCTTGCTTTGGGCAGGTTAATTGAAGTAGTGTCTTAGTCCGTCTAGGCTTCCATAAAAATATACTGTAAATAGGGTGGTTTATAAATAATGCCATTCTATTTCCCACATTTATTGAAGGTAAGAAGTCCAAGATGAAGACACCAACAGATTTGGTGTCTGATGAGGAACCAATTATTCACTGACAGACCTCTTCTCACTGTAACCTCTGATGGCAGGAGGAGCCCTGGCTCTCTCTCACATTTCTTTTACAACTAATCCCATTCAGAAGAGCTTCACCTTCAAGATTTCATCACGTTTTATTATAGTCACCTCCCAAAGGCTCCACCTCAGAATACCAAAACAATGAAGGTTAGGATTTCAACAGATGAACTGGGTTGAGGAGGCATGTGGACAGAAACATTCAGTCCATTGCAGATGGACTGAAGCACAATCAGTGAAGCAAAGAGGAGGAACACCTGAAGCTCAGGAAGAAACGATTCAAACTGACCTGAGAATTTTGTACTGGGGAGTATAAATTACAAATCTACCCAGGGAAGTTCCTGAGTGGTCTGAAATGTCAAATCAGAAAGCTGATGTTTACCACTTTAAATGCAGAGAAATTCAAAAAGAGTACATCAGACAAGCTCAGTGCAGAGGTCAGGATGCTAAGCTTTGTGCTACCACAAACTAGTTGAGTGAGTTTTTTAACATAAATTTACCCTTAAGTATCACAGTCAGACGGACTGGACTATAAACAACCAGAAAAACCCTCAGAAGCTGAAGAGAGGATTAAGCCAGGTCCTGCCAGTGACAGCATGCAGACACACAGGACAGGCAGAGGCGCAGAAATACCAGGAAGACATTTTCAGATGTGCACAGTGTAGTCTGGGGTGAAGGGGTGAAGCTTATATTCTAATATGTGAAAATTAGTGTTGAGAAATTAAATTGTTAGTCACTGATTAAGGAAAGAAAATCACTCCCTGAATAAGCAACTATTCTCAATGACCTGAAAAAATTCATAATGGAAGAGCTAGATACTATCTAAAAATTCTATTTCATTATAGACTGTGTGAAAAATATATATTTGCAAGTTTATACCTTATTGTAGTGTTTTAAAAATGTAAGGCAGTTATAGGTGAGGGTGGCTCAGTGGTAAAGAATCAGTCTACCAATGCAGGAGACAAAGGAGACTTGGGTTTGATCCCCTGGAAGAAGAAATGGCGACTTCTTCTTCAGTGGGCTACAGTCCATGGGGTTGCAAAGAGTCAGTCATGACTTAGAGACTGAGCACACACATAGGTGCAATAGCTAAATTTACTTCCACATTTAAATTTGTCAGTGGACAGGAACAAATGCAGCTATTTGTCTTTCTTTACACTGTAGCACTTTGGGAGTGTCCTTTGTGCAGGTTATATTATGATATATCACTTCTCCCAGAAACATGTATCTTTCTATGTACAGGGTTTCTGACTATTTTTTGGGCACAGATTAATTTTTAACATCATATGAGAAAGTACAGAGTTGAAACCGCTTGTTTTTCCCTGCCTTTTTGTGTTTTCTAACAACAGAGCTGTCAAGTATGATTGGTAATATTCACAGAAACATGATTTGTTCATGTTTTCTAAACTCAGCTCAACCTGCATTGTTGTTCAACAATGCTTTATTAATTTTTATTGTATCTTCCAGAGCAGTGCTATCCTCAGCTTGAATTAAGTAGTTCCCCTCCATTCTGTTATGATTTGGAAAGACTGAAAACACATATTTTAACCCTAGCCTTTCTGCTTATCTCTTCTCTAACATTTCCTTTCCTCCTCCAGAGAGAGAGATTGAGAAACAGAGAGAAAGAATCTCTTCCTTTTCAGTAAATACATGTATTAATCTGAGTTAATCCAAAGCCATCTCTTTGGATGTGTACTCTGTTGTTCAGTCACTAAGTCATGTCTGACTCTTTGCGACCCAGTGGACTGCTGCATGCCAGGCTTCCTTATCTTTCACTATCTCCAGAGCCTTCAGTCTTCCCTAGCACCAGAGTCTTTTTCAATGAGTTTTCTCTTCCCCTCAGGTGACTAAAGTATTGGAGCTTCAGCTTCAGCATGCATGCTTATATTGGGTATTTACTGTGCTTCAGATATCAGTCTAAGCAAAATAATGAAACAAGTATAGAGAAAAGAGAGAACAATCACTGCCTTAATAGTTTAACATTTTAGCTGTACACTTTCCAAGATGATAGCCACTGGCCATGGATGGCTATGTAAATTTTAACTAAAAATAAGTTAGATAAAATTATGATACATATTCTCAGTCATTCTATCTATATTTCTAAAATACATATGTGGAAACTTAAACTAGACATCACATAGTATACTGCCATGAGGGAAAATAAAACATGGGAAAGTTATAGAAAGCATGGGAGTGAGGTATAGTTTCTTTTAAAACGGTGCACATGTGTGCTTAGTCACTTCAGTCATATCCAACTCTTTGTGACCCCATGGGCCATAGCCCACCAGGCTCCTCTGTCCAAGGGATTTTCCCAGCAAGAATATTGGAGTTGGTTGTCTTGTCCTACTCCAGGGGATCTTCTCAACCCAGGGATCGAACTCTGTCTCCTGCATCTTCTGCACTGTAGGTGGATTCTTTACCACCTGACCCATCATGGCAGTCTTTATAAAGGTATTCAGGGGGAATTCTGTTTAAATTTGGGTATAGACAAAGATGGGAGCAAGCTATGTAGATATGATGAAAGAGATTATTTTAAGAAGAGAGATTGCTGACTATAAAGGTTCTAAGGTATGAGCGTGCATAATTTATACCAAAAAGAGCATGGGGACTTGTCTAACTGAATAAGAGTAATAATAGGAGAAGTAAGGAAGAGGCTTTGTAGCCATGGCAACAGTGAGAAGTGTTCAGATATATAATATATTCTGAACAAGGAGCCAACAACATAAGCTGATGGAATTATTGTGAGGTGTGTTCAATGACTTCAAGATCAAGGGTAGTGTACCTGTAAATTTAAAGGAGAGAGACCAAAAGATAAGCAGGCTCTTACTGGGAGTATTCTAATTAGAATATGGGTTTGAGTCCTGTTAATTGTGAAAGATCTATTTGAGATCCAATCAAAGAAGCTGCTGCTGATGCTGCTAAGTCACTTCAGTCGTGTCCAACTCTGTGCGACCCCATAGATGGCAGCCCACCAGGCTCCTCCATCCATGGGATTTTCCAGGTGAGAGTACTGGAGTGGGTTGCCATTGCCTTCTCCAGTCAAAGAAGCTAAATAGTGCTAAAAATACATTTTTAAGAAAAATATTTTTTAAAAGATACAATGTTAGACTACAGGATTGAGATAAAAATATAGGACTTGCTAGCCAATAAAAAGCACCTCAAGGTATTTAATGAAAAATATCATGCAGAGATCAGTAAAATGGAGAATTCCAATAACTGAGTCCTGGATCTCCCCAGATTTTTTTCCAGGATATCAAAAAAGAATTCTAGTACTTTTGGACAAAATCAAGAGTATTTATTTTCTTAAAGACATATGAAGAAAGAATTTTTAAGAGCCTGATATACCTGGAAAGATTGAAGGCAAAAGAAGAAAGGGGTGGCAGAGGATGAGATGGTTAGATAGCATCACCGAATCAATGGATATGAATTTGGGCAAACTTTGGGAGATAGTGAAGGACAGGGAAGCCTGGGGGTGCTGCAGTCCATGGGGTCACAAAGAGCTGGACATGACCTAGCAAGTGAACAACAACCAACCTTTACCAAATGTTGCTACAAGATCAAGTAAAATGAATGTAGGAAACTGATCATTGGACGTAACATGCATGTGTACTGAGTTGTGTCTGACTCTTTGTGACCCTATGGACTGTAGCCTGCCAGGCTCCTTAGTCCATGGGATTCTCCAGGCAAGAATTCTGAAGTGGGTTGCAATTTCCTCCTCCAGGAGATCTTTCCAACACAGGGATCAAACCCGGGTCTCCCACATTGCAGATAGAATCTTTAGCATCTGAGCCATAGGGAAGCCCATGGTTCATGATAACTAGCTCCAATTTCTAGGTAAAATCATTTACCAGTTGCAATAGATTCTACCTTTTCAAAGCTATCACATCAGTTGCCTTATTTTTCTAGTTTCATCTCTCTGCTATCAATGTCTATCAACTCCAAAAGTTCAGTTATACATGTTCATATAAGCCTCTGCATCCTCTCATCTCATTCAAGAGAGACTTAGCTCCAAGTCACCATTTTACCCTAGTTGTATTAATTTTCAAAATGAAGTTTTCTATCTTGTCATTCTTATTTTAAAAAATCTATTATTTATGCCACGTACCAAATGTGCAATTCCATTTCACTTTGACTGTATTTTTCCATTGAATATACTCAATAGTTTATTTTTAATGTTCTCCAATTAATTATACACATCAACTCTAGGCCTGTCATCTCTCTGTACAAACCATTTCTTGAAATAGTTACCTTTGCTGCTGTTGCTGCTAAGTCACTTCAGTCGTGTCTGACTCTGTGCGATCCCTTAGATGCCAGCCCACCAGGCTCTCCCGTCCCTGGGACCCTCCAGGCAAGAACACTGGAGTGGGTTGCCATTTCCTTCTCCAATGCATGAAAGTGAAAAGTGAAAGCGATCCCATGGACTGCAGCCTACCAGGCTCCTCCGTCCATGGGATTTTCCAGGCAAGAGTACTGGAGTGGGGTGCCATTGCCGTCGCCAAGTTACCTTTGAACTCCAGCTATATTTCCTCACTACCTTTCTCTCCTCAAACTAGAAAAATCTGTTTTCTATAACCTCTCTGAAATAACACTTCTAAAATCTTCATTGATTTTTCCACCTGAAAAACTAGTAGTTAGTATCCTTCTACTTGCTCTCTCAACATTTATTGTGCTTGTTGACACTATTTTGAAATGATTCTGTGATGTCACACTCTAGATGTCACACTTTCTATGAACATTCATTTATTCTTTCTTAATCTCTTCTCAGTCTTATCCACAGTATTGATCAGTATATTAGGGATACATTTTAACTTTTTCATTGATCCCTAGCAAAGTCCCATTACTGCTCCCACATCAATAATTACTTGTGTAAAGATCATACACAAAGTTCTATATTCAGTTTAACTTCATTCTTTGAAATAGCAATTCTGCATCTTTATTTGAACATCTATTTCAAAGGACTGCCACAGGTACTAAAAATGAGTTTATAGTCTCCATCCTTGGAAGAATTTTATTTCCCAGCCTTGCCTAAATTCTCTATCACTGGGGATAAAACCAACTAAATATCACAATTCAGCAACAAAGAGTAACTGTGGATAACTTTGTCACTTTAATTTCTAATTCTCCACAATACACTTTCCATTCTACATCTTAAATGTTTCTTAAATTAGTATGAAGGTGTCTGTGTCCAAAGCACTTATTTGGAGCAATCCTTAGCTCTCATCTGGTCCACTGTAGCAACATTTTCATCTTCTTCCTTCCAAATATTTTGTCCCTCCAATTTTTCTTCACTCAATAATGAGTGTTTAATTTTTAAAATGAAGTTCTGATAACAATAAAACAAAATTTTCTCTTATTAGTCACTTGACTAAGTATGCTTTAGTTTTAGGATAAAGAACAAACTCACTTTAAAAACAAAATCAAACAAACAAACAAACAAAAACCTGCAACATCTGGGACTGTCTTATCTTTCCTACTTCCCCTACAATTGGAGAACACCTATCTGTCAGCGCAGCAGTCACACTGGCCTTGCATTTCACACAAACATTCATACAAGCAAGTACATTCATTTGTCCTCCTTTCATCACTATCCTTCTGAACTACTTTTTTTTTTTTCTCCAGGAAATTCTTTATTACTCCATTAGATGAAGTCAGATTTTATATCATGTATTTTCCAGAACTGTACAAGTGTCTATCACAGCTTTCAATTGTAATAATTTTAATTTCAGATATTTGGATGTAATTATGTCACTTGTTTCTATTTTCTTTAGATTATACAGTCTCAAGACCTGGTGTTTCTTACACATGAAGTATGGATTTTCAGTGTGTAATATGGTCTCTGGAATTACAACCCCAAATAAATCATTTGTAAAATTAATCAGTTAAATTCTGTCAATTAACTTGGTCTACAGTTTGATTCTGGGCTTCCCTGGTGGCTCACCTGGTAAGGAATCTGCCTGCAATGCAGGAGACTTTGGTGCAAACCCTGGATTGGGAAGATCCCCTGGAGAAGGGAAAGGCTACGCACTCCAGCATTCTGGCCTGGAGAATTCCACGGGCTGTATAGTCCATGGGGTCACAAAGAGTACGGCACAACTGAGTGACTTTCACTATTTGATTCTAAGGATTTCCCTGGTGGCTCAGGGGTAAAGAATTTGCCTGTCAATGCAAGAGAGGTGGGTTCAATACCTCAGTCAGGAAGATCCCCTGGATAAGGTAATGACAACCCACTCCAGTACTCTTGCCTGGGAAATCCCATGGACAAAGAAGTCTGGCAGGCTCATGTGGTAGCAAAATGTCATACAAGACTTAGTGACTAAAAAATGATTTAATTCTAAATTACTTTTATGACTTTATAGACTATAATTTCTCTACATTTTCTCAACCTAACACTTTATAAAACCAATAAAATAATACTTTTTGACTTGCTCTTTCTAAAGGTGTTTCTTTTATACATTTTTCTCAATGCTTCATGCTGTTTCCCAGACCATGGGGACCTCCAACCCAATTTTCCATTTATCTTTTGAAATTGTAAACACATTTGAAAGCCTACCTTGAAAATTTTCTCATTAATATTTCCTTTCTTTTAGTTTCCTGATATTAAAAAAAAATCTTTTCAAAGGCACTTAGAATCTCTATTGAATTATAGCAACTTGTATATTTTCTTACTTTTGTCCCCAAGGGGATTGCAAACTCTGTCTGAACAAGGGCACTGTTTCCTTTTGCTTTCTATCCTTGTAACATCTGACTCAGTGCTTTGATGGCTGAAGTCAATAATTGTTTGTTTGTTTGTTTAAGATGGAACATGCAAGGTCACAGAGACTAGGCAAGTATTAGAATCCATGTCACCTCATCCCATTATGGTACAATTAAATCTTGCATGAAAATTTGTTGACAATTCAATGAACAGACTCTATTATTTAAAATGCAACTTTTAGCAGATGTGAAACCTACGAGTACATAGCAATAACAATTCATAGCATTTATTTTTTGATTAAATAAAAAAAGTCTAAATATATTTTCATCTTTTAGGCTTAGATTTGGAGAGTTGCCTAATACTTCTCTACATGGTTGTAATCTTGGTGTATTACATAAGTCATACTTCAAATAGGCTTAATAACTTTAAGCGATGCTGCTCTTCAGAATCAAAGACTTACAGTACATCCTTAAGACATCAATTTACAAAATGCTAGTAATGATGCTTCTTTCAATTTGCTTAGACTTATTGATTTACATTTTCTATGGGTATAAAGATTAATTATTTCTAAAGTTCTGGATAGAGATACACATGGTGTTCAATAACTTTTGAAGTTCATTTTAGCAAGTCTATATCGACTCATAAATCATGTAATATTTTTGATATTTATAACAAGTAATCCCTTCTTTCAACTGAACACACACACTTAACAATCCTCTGCTAT
>SJYQ01001034.1:112271-129789 GCA_006410935.1 Redunca redunca
GTATCAGCAAAGGTTGACAAATGAAAATGGAAATTCATTAATAGTCGGAATGTGATTTATTATATGAATTAAAACTTGCATAATCATGGAAAGAGACTGAAAAAATGAATTTCCAAATGAAACAGGAAGGGGGCAGGGCACACCTTTTAAAACAATGATATAGCACAAGAACAGGTCATGAACTGATCAGAACCAACTAAGTCCAAGATGGTGGATGAGTTGATCTCCCTTAGACTTTAGGTTTCAGGACATACTCATTGTAACATGTCAGTATGCTAAATTACACACCCACAGGCCCCATGACCATAAAAGTCATAAAGCATGTGATGGCTCAATTCCTGGTAATCCCCATGCCTACTCCCAAATAGCTGGAACACTGCTCCCTCTCATTAGCCTAGTAAATCACCAACCCCTATGGAAATGGACAGCCCCACACACTAGTGCCTCTCTTTCCTACCTTGCCTCTCTTGCCTTCTGAGGTGGTCCACACTCTGTCTATGGCGTATGTTTCCTCCACAAATAAACCTGCTTTCACTTTACTATGGGTTGCTCTTAAATTCCTTCTTACATGAAGCTGAGAACACTCTTGGCAGTCATCCTACAGACTCAGACATGACTGATGTGACCATCCTCTCACGACCCACTCTCATGCAACACAAACACAGGTAAGAGAGATTCAGCTGCATCACCCTGTTGTCAATCTGAGAAACCAAGCAAATATTCAGCTACAGATGTATGCATGAGTGCTAAATCACTTCAGTCATGTCTAACTTCTGTGAGCCAATGAACTGTAGCTTACCAGGTTCCCTTGTCCATAGGATTTCCCGGGCAAGAATACTGGAATGGAGAGCAATGCCTTCCTCCTGGGGATCTTCATGAGCCAGGGATCAAACCCATGTCTCCTGCATCTCCTCCGCTGCAGGCACATTATTTATTGTTGAGCCATTGGGCAAGCCCCTCAGCTATATAAATGCTACTGCTGCTAAGTCACTTCAGTCGTGTCCGACTCTGTACAACCCCGTAGACGGCAGCCCACCAGGCTCCGGCGTCCCTGGGATTCTCCAGGCAAGAACACTGGAGTGGGTTGCCATTTTCTTCTCCAATGCATGACAGTGAAAAGTGAAAGTGAAGCCGCTCAGTCATGTCCGACTCTTCGAGACCCCATGGACTGTAGCCTACCAGGCTCCTCCGTCCATGGGATTTTCCAGGCAAGAGTACTGGAGTGGGGTGCCATTGCCTTCTCCAAGCTACATAAATGGGCGAGTGCAAGTAGAGAGCTACTTGGATTGTCAGTCTCTGTGAATCTACATCCAAAGCCCATTGGTAGAAGATATGGACAATGATTTTAAGGGACAGTAGGACAAGCTGAAATTTTCTGGGTACTTCAGCATCTAACCAAAGAACAATCATTGAGTGATGGCCAATGTCACACTTTTTCATCCCATACATTGTGAAAGTTCCTAGCTAACTCTAACCTAAGACTTGACAGGAAACTTGCTTGATTCTGGAAAATTTAACTCCTATTTCAACATGGTTGACAACAGGATATGGGACACAACTTCCTTACTGGATCTGTGATGAATACAGGAGCTAATACAAAATTTAGTGGAAGTCACACATTCATAGGTCCAAGAAATTAAATGAGTCACAATCACAATAGACATAAAGACACCCATCAGAAGACTTATCTAGTAATAAAGAAAATCTCTTAAAAGAAACTAGCTCTGATGTGTACAGATGAACAAGAATAAGCAAAGCAATAGACTTTTTATCACAAACTTTTTCAAGTCACACAACAAAAGAAATGACAATATTAACTTGTTGTGAGAAAAATATGTCAGCCTAGGATTCTAAACTCAGAGAAACTGTATTGTAATAATAAAAGGGAAATAGTTTTTCAGGAATATATATTCAAAATCCATTGTCTTATGAACCTGCCCAAAGATATGAAAAAGTAAGTCCTATATTTAGAATAAAATTACACCAGATAAAAATGAATGAAAAGTGTCAGTAAAAGTAAATGCATGCATAAGATAGAAGAAAATGCTTTTTTCTTGCTTTAATTATCTTTAAAAGACAATTTACTCTCCAAAGAAATCAATAACAGTGCTCTGTGAGATTTATGTTCAGGTTAAAAGTCTAACAATGCAATACAGTAGGAAAATGGTAATACAGTAAAAGACATGAAAAAAAGTGTACGGTGTACTGTTCTTACATTGTAAGATAAGTAGTACAATGTAATCTGAAAGTAGATGCAGTGTTAAAGTGNTTAAAGGGATTTATTTCATACCATAAAAAATCTTGTAAAACAATAGTGGAACAAATATATGCACGTAATGTATAATGACATTTAAAAAATCCAGATAAGTCATGAAACATTTTTTAAAAAATAAAAGATAACAGATGGGAAAAGAAAAAACAAACAGCAAAATTTCACCTGTTAAATCATAACAAAAATTATAAGAAATAAGAACTGGTTCAGTTCAGTTGCTCCATCATGTCTGACTCTTTGAGACCCCATGGACTATAGCATGCCAGGTTACTCTGTCCATAACCAACTCTTGGAGCTTACTCAAACTCATGTCCATTGAGTCGGTGATGCCATCCAACCATCTCATCCTCTGTCATCCCCTTCTCCTTCCACCTTCAATCTTTTCCAGCATCAGGGTCTTTTCCAATGAGTCAGTGCTTCACATCAGATGGCCAAAGTATTGGAGTTTCAGCTTCAGCATAAGTCCTTCCAATGAATATTAGGACTGATTTCTTTTAGGATTCACTGGTTGGATCTCCTTGCTGTCCAAGGGACTCTCAAGACTCTTCTCCAACTGTTTATGTATGGCAAAACCAGCACAATATTGTAAAATAATTAGCCTCCAATTAAAATAAATACATTTATATTTTTTTAAAAAAAGCATCAATTCTTTGGCATTCAGTTTTCTTTACAGTCTAATTCTCATACATGAGTACTAGAAAAAAAACATAGCTTTGACTAGACAGACCTTTGTTGGTAAAGTAATACCTGAGCTTTCTAATATGTTGTCTAGGTTGGTCATAACTTTTTTTCCAAGGAACAAGCGTCCTTTAATTTCATGGCTGCAGTTACCATCTGCAGTGATTTTGGAGCCCAAAACAATAAAGTCTCTCACTGTTTCCATTGTTTCCCCATCTATTTGCCATAAAGTGACAGGACCAGATGCCATGATCTTAGTTTTTTGAGTGTTGAGTTTTAAGCCAGCTTTTTCACTCTCCTCTTTCACTTTCATCAAGAGGTTCTTTAGTTCTTCTTCGCTTTCTGCCATAAGTGTGGTGTCATCTGCATATCTGAGGTTATTGATATTTCTCCCAGCAATGTTGATCCCAGCTCTTGCTTCAGCCAGTCCATTGTGAATATGCTTCATTCATCTACACTAGGAATGTTTTTGTGATTTCATGGTGGATTTGGTCTTTAAATCATTAAAACTGAATATAGTTACTTGTACTAATTAAGAATTTTCCTTAAGAAAATCCTGAAAATATTTTAATAAGTAAATAAGAAAATCCAATACTGATTGAGAGCTTACAGTGTGCTGAGCATTCTACACTGCTTTTATGTTCATTATCTCATTTAATCTTAATAACAACCCTCTGCAATATATACTTACTTTATAATTGACAAATTACAGAAAATGTCAAGAAATTGGGGGACTGGATTACTGTGCTCAAGAGCAAATAATAGTACATGGTGAACCAGCTAATTTCATTAAAACAGTGTTTGTTCAGTACCAATATATGTCAGGTAATATTTTGAACAATAAAACAGTGACTAACAAGAACAAAGATTAGATGTAAAAATAAACACGGTGTATAAAATGTTCTCTACAATTTAACAGAATTACTCAAAATAAACATTGATTCATATGAGAGAGTTCATTACAAAGAGACAAATATCCTGAAATATTTTTAACTGGAATTTTATGTAAAATTATTTTCCTTTGGAAGAAGCAACCAGCTTTTCTTTAGACTGAGTTTTGTAAGTAAAACAAAATTTCTTCATGTGCTACAGTAGATAATTCAAGAGAATTCAGAGAGAAATGAATCCAAGATGTACTTAAATCCCTTGGGGTCTTATCAAAGCTGGTATTTAATATTAATCTTCTGGGCTCTGACATAAACAACATAGTATGAACATATGGGGAACTGAGCTAGATTTTTGTGAAATATCAATGTTGAAATAAAATCCCTGTTGCCATTCTAAATCTACTCTAAACTAATCTTAAATGACTTTTGAAAAAATGTAAATTTTTAAATCATTTCTGAAGACTAAGACATATATGAGTACACTGGCAATGACCAAGTGAAGAATGCACTATTTTAAGCTTAGATGTTATAACTTAACCATGTCTTAAACAAGTTTTCAGAAGACTTGCAATGAAATGAATGAAAATAGTTAAAAGTTGAATTCTACAGAAAAAAAGCTCATATGATTATTAAATTGAAGATACTTACTTATTTAATAGACTATAGTTATGGGACAATGATTTAGGCAGAATTCTTCCTTATTACCATGCAAATAATATGCAATTCAATAGCATGTCCCAATTACATGAGCCTATTAGGGCATAAGTTAATAACGTAAGGCCAAATTAAATATTGGAAGACTCTGTCTGCATGCTAAGACTTTAGCATGTAATTTCAAGTGGGTTATTCTCATAAAGAAATTTAGCTTATATATATATATAATATATCAGTTCAGTCGCTCAGTTGTGTCCGACTCTTTGTGACCCCATCAATCGCAGCACGCAAGGCCTCCCTGTCCGTCACCAACTCCCGGAGTTCACTCAGACTCACGTCCATCGAGTCAGTGATGCCATCCAGTCATCTCATCCTCTGTTGTCCCCTTCTCCTCCTGCCCCCAATTCCTCCCAGCATCAGAGTCTTTTCCAATGAGTCAACTCTTCGCATGAGGTGGCCAAAGTACTGGAGTTTCAGCTTTAGCATCATTCCTTCCAAAGAAATCCCAGGGCTGATCTCCTTCAGAATGGACTGGTTGGATCTCCTTGCAGTCCAAGGGACTCTCAAGAGTCTTCTTCAACACCACAGTTCAAACGCATCAATTCTTCAGTGCTCAGCCTTCTTCACAGTTTTTATATATATATATATATATATATATTATATATTATACTTTATATATATATATGTATGTATATAAAATCTGTTTAGCCTTGTATAGGATGACTTGGAAGGGAGGTAGACAAATGTCATGAGGATCAGTCAGCAAGCAAATGAGATCATGCAGATATGAGGCAATAAATTGAATAGAAATGGGTAAAAGGAGAAATTAATAACTTAATGGCAACCCACTCCAGTGTTCTTGCCTGGAGAATCCCAGGGATGGGGGAGCCTGGTGGGCTGCTCTCTATGGGGTCACACAGAGTCGGAAAAGACTGAAGTGACTTAGCAGCAGAGCTATAGCAGGGATAGAATTTAATGCTATTGTTTGATGTTATACCACTCAAAGGAAAATTCATAATGCACACAATTTCTACTGGGCTTCTCTGATGGCTCATACAGTAAAGAATCAGCTGGCAATACAGGAGACCTGGGTTTGATCCCTGGGTCAGGAATATCTCCTGGAGAAAGGAAAGTCTACCTACTCCAGGATTCTTGCCTAGAGAATTCCATGGACAGAGGAGCCTGGCAAAGTATAGTCCACAGGGTTGCAAAGAGTTGGATATGACTGAGCAATTAACACTTTCATGGCAGATCCCAGAGGTCTGGGAGAAAAAAAACAAACAGGTAAGACAACCATTAACATAATGAATTCTAGAACATTTCAAAGAAATAACTTATACACTTTGATGAAGAGAAGAATACAAGGGATTGAGTTTAGTGACCTTTGAAGATCAAATTAAAAACACGAGGTAGAGTTCATGGTCAAAATAAGGGTGAACTTTTTGTGGAAAAAATTTTTGTTAACACGGCATTTTTGCCCTCGAGATCTTCAGTTAATCTTATATCTTTATGTCATGAAAGAGATTTCAAGGAAATAGTTTCAAGATGATCTTTCCATTTCTAATAATCTGTGCCTTTCATTTTATTCAACTTTTAGGTTTTCTCTAGGATTAACTTAAATGCATAAAGAGTATATAAATATATTCTGGGCTACTTACAAAATAGATGTAAAATATATGCACATTAATATGCATATATATTAATAATACTGGATGTGTTTGGAACATATATATAAAGAATATTCATAAATTAATAAAAAGCAGGACACCCTAATAGATCAATTGTCAAAAGATTCAAACAAGGTCTTCACAAAATATAATATTCAAATGAACATAAATCTCAGGAAAAAGTCCTCTTTCATTTATCATAAAATTATAAATACAAATGAAAAGAATATATTCTCATCAGGGCTTTCCAGGTGGTGCTAGTGGTAAAGAACTCACCTGCCAATGCAGGTAAACTTAAGAGATTCAGGTTCAGTCCCTGGGTTGGGAAGATCCCTTGGAAGAGGGCACAGCAATCCACTCCAGTATTCTTCCCTGGAGAATCCCATGGACAGAGTGGCTTATGCAGTATATAAGGTCATACAGAATAAGACATGACTGAAGTAAGTTAGCATGTACACATGCATACTCTCATCAGAAGGGTAAATAAAAATAATATACAATTTGCTGTTTGGGGAGAACACAGAGCAAGTGGAGTTTTTATATACTGTTGTTAAGAATTTAAATTAATGAAATTCCTCTACAAAGGGAATTAGTAGTATTTACTAGTTAACCTACATAGTTTTGAGCAAGTAACTTCACTTGTATGTATCTCCTCAGCACATATTATCAGCTAAATATATTAAAAAGATCATTCATAGCAGCAGCATTTTTATGTTAACTAGCTAACATTGTGAAGTGTGATATATTCATAAAATGGACTACTCACCAGTGAGATGAATAAACTACAACCAGTGTAATAATACAAGTGAATATCATGTGTAAAATATTAATGAAAATAAAATACACAGAAAGAGTACATTGAATGATCTCTTTTATATTAAGTACACAAACAATGTGTTATTTTAGATGTCAGGACTGTTATTATTCATTTTCGAGAGAGGGGCAGTTGTAGTCACCAATGAAAAGAGGTTGTGAAGGAGACTTTGTATGATCTGGTATAGAATTATATCAGAATTTGAACTGTTTAAATTTAAGCTTAAACTGTTTCTTTCTCTAGAAAGAAAAATAATATATGTGTTTACTCTCTGTAAATTCGTCACCAGTACAATTATGGCTGCATATCATTCTGGATTCAGGTTATAAATTTAATAAACATTTTTCATATTTAAGAATAAATTGATAAAATATTTTGAGACGCCCNNACGCCCTAAGAAGCTAAATGGCATATAGAGGTAAGTCTAGAAAAATTAAGCATAGATTGAAAATATGCATGATTCATTAAAATACATGAATAACTTGCTATTTCTGCTGCATATCTAAAAAATGAAAGTATAATTATTAGTTCTCCTTGAAAGAACATTTACAAATTACTATTATTTGAAATGTCTGTAGCTGAAAAGATAGTCACTTTCATTATTACAGGTAGCATAACAACTCTGGAGTTTTTTGCAAAACTATTATAAATATTCAAAGTTATCTTTTTATCTGCCATTTAGTCAAGGATTTTGCCTTTGCATAGTCAAAAAAGACACTCTCTTCCTTAGTACCCTAGTATTCTCTCTTATTTAAATCCTACACGTTTGCTGCTATTTAGTTTGAATGCAAAGTTAAATGACCCACACACTCTAACCATCCAGTTTAATAACAATGAAAAAAGACATGTTGTAGGATATGGAAAAAAAAAAAAAAAAAAAAAACTAGGTCAAAGCCTCTCATAAAGATTTGCAAAACCCCATGTTGTCACAAAACAACTATCACTATATCAATAGACTGTCCTTGAGCCCATGCAATATCTGAGGTTAACTGGAAATTGCTGGGAGAAAAATATGTGAAGACCCAAAAATGTCTCTCTGTGAATAGGTGATGACAGTAAAGATGTAGAAATGAAAAATCTAGATGGATCTGTTTGTATCTCAGTGTATATACATGCCTATAAGAAATACTTCTGTAGACAATAAAGAATTTGGTGTTTGCTCTCCATTCTCTTTTTAATGTAGTTCTTCAGAAATATATAACCTGATGGATTTAATAGTCACATACTAAATAAAATGGGCTTCTAATTTATCAAGTTCTTATGTTTAGCATGAAACTGAGTCAAATATCTCTATATATTTTTAAACATCTACATTTTTATGACTGTGAGAGGCAGAATGAGGAAAAAATGTGGTTAAAGTACCCATTAGAAAAGTGTAAGCCATGTGAATGTTATATGCTAACACTTCATAACTTTCCAAAATTACGTTTTAAAATTAAAGAGTAAAATTTCTTTCTTTGCAAAAAAACATAGAAAGCAATAAAAATTTATCATGTTAAAAATGAGGACAGCCATGACCAAGAAAAAAGTAAGATCAAAAGCTATTCTAATTAAAAAAAAAAAAAAAATCAAATGGAGAACATGCATTTCTGTGAAAGGATGAGACACATAAAGTGTTTCAGCTAAGATATAACAACGGGAAATAGATTTAGCAACCATAAAATTAATTTGGAAGAAGAAAGCTTAAATATAATGAACTGTTAAATGCCAATTATGGGCTAACATGCTAACTTAGAATCCCTGAGAGCCCCAGACATAAGAGAAGACTTGCTTTCACTTGTTGACCCTTTTCACAGGTCAGGTGTTCATGAGATAGACTGAGTACAGGGAGGGCAGTCATACCAACTGCACAGGATGCATGATGTGCCAGTGTCTGGGGTGAAGAAGGAGAACCTGAAGCAGCCTGCCTGTTCCCCAAACCCTGCACAACTGCAAGGACAGGCTGGCCGCTCTGGGAAGTGTGTAGGAAAACCATCCACACTCGCCCTGGACCTTGATGTGATGAAAGAAGCAGCTCCCTACTACTGGGGAAAGGAAGGAAATGGAAGGCCATCTGCCCCATATCTTTCACTGCCTGAAGCAGATAGTATCTGTCACTGGGGGAAAGACAGAAACATGACAAATATCCCCACTCCCAGACATCAATACGAGGTCAAGAGTGGCTACCACTGAGACAGGGCCAGAAAGATTCTGCACTGAATACAAAGACAAAGCTCTCTGTTGCTATGAAACACTTACCTCCACAGACTCTTTAAATTCATGGCATTAAGCCAACTGCCCCTAAAAGGCATGCCCATGTTTGACTAAGCATTGGTATGAGGCAAAATTTGCTACAGTTGAGAGTCAACTGTAGAACGAGACTATCAAGAAGTGTCTGGGTTCAGAAGACTTTGCACTAATAAGAGGAAGTGGTTGTTCTCTGTGGAAGAGTAGAAATGCTGACGGAAGCCAAGACGTGAAACTAAAGGAAACGGCCTGTTTCAAGATGTGCTGGTAGCAGGGGAACTGAAAAAATCTTTTCCCTACTGGAGAAGTCTTACATTGGGTAGCAAGCAATGCCCTACAACTGAGAGAAGAGCAAAGTACAGGGAAAACCCATCTTTAGTAAAGTCTTCCTGGGCCTGCTCTAAGCAAAAAGTGGAACAGGAACACCCGGAGAGAGAACCTTAATCATTCCATGAGTCATGCCAGGCAAAAAGCAGCAGCTGTCTATCAATAGAGGATTTTCAACTCCGTCAGGTACTGAGTACAAATAAATAACCCAAAATTCCTGACTCCAGTCAACAACAAACTAGGCTGATATGCTATACTCAGATCAGACAAAAGACAGGAAATTATTTTGTACTTGAAGATGCGACAAGAGAAATGATCTTACCCAAAGCACAGAAATAAGAGAGGGGGAAAATGGAATACTTGAAAGTTATTGGACAATATCAAAACATTCAAATATAAAAGTATGTGAAACCCAGGAGGAGAAGAAAACAAGAGACAAGGTCACAAGAAATATTTTAGGAGATTAATGTTGAGAATTTTTTAAATGTTTGAAAACAAATAAAGAAGCCTCCCACAGATCCAAGATGTTCAGAGAAACTTGAAGTATGGTAAACGCAAATTAAAAAAAAAAAGCCAAGTACATCAAAATACAACTATAGAAAACTAAAGACAAAAGAAATCTTTGAAACAAGTCAGAGAAAATAAAGACATAGAATGAACTGATAGTAAAATGATAGCTGAATTCTCATAGAAATAATAGGAGTCAGAAGACAAAATTAAATCTTTAAGGGGCTAAAAAAGAAAGTCTAGAAGTCAATTTCTTGTGAAAACATATTAGAAATAAAATGATAGAAAAAAATCTAAAATAATTCATCTCCTGCAAAATAATACTGCCAAGAAATGTTGCAGGACAGTTTATTAGAGTTTGAATCAAAAAAGTATAAAGAACAATAGAGAGAATAAATAGATATCTAAATACAATGAACTCAAACATCCCTATATTTATACAAGTATATCACTAAATTTTCTAACAACAACAACAACAAACATGTTGAAGGAGTAGCACTCCTGTGGAAGTGGTCCAATGAAGTGGCTGTGGGGCAAGGTTGTACAGGTTGAATGCTGTGGCAGGTTCCCAGAGCCCCAGAAAAAATTCAGGGAAGAGGCCACGACACACCAAGTAAAGCAAGGGGAATGAATGAAGTAAGTAATCTTGAAAATATCCAGAATAAATTGGTTTAACAGAAGAACACATTTGGGAAACAGCCACTCTCACAGTGAACTCTGAATGTTTTTTTAAGCCATTGAAAAAAGCTCAGATGGTTGGTGCTAACTGCTTGTCATCCATGGCAAAGTGCAGGTGAATGCCAGTATAAAAAAAAACAAATAAACAACAACAAAAATGGAAAAATAGATTCTCAGGCAGCAAGGATTTCAGAAGCTATTCTGATGGTGCAAGTAGGTCCATCAAATTGTGAATTACCTTCAGAATTAGAGATTTTGACAAAGAGGTGGTGGATGTTAATTGAAGACTAAAAAAAAAAAAGAAGAAGTGTATAATGTCAATGAAGCCTGTATTTTAGCCCTTATCAGGGCAGGATCACAGATTGGAAGATGTTACATCATTTTTTTTTCTTTTCCCCAAAACAAAGAGTATTGAGGATGACAATAAAGACACTCTGCCTGTTGTCCCACTAAGTAGTTTGGAATATTTTTACTAAAATACAGATCTGGTTCACTTCAGTTCAGTCTCTCAGTTGTGTCCAACTCTTTGTGACCCCATGGACTGCAGCATGCAAGGCTTCCCTGTCCATCGCAAACTCCAAAAGTTTACTCAAACTCATGTCTATTGAGTCGGTGATGCCATCCAACCATCTCATCCTCTGTCATCCGCTTCTCCTCCTGCCTTTAATCTTTCTCAGCATCAGGGTCTTTTCCAATGAGTCAGTTCTTTGAATCAGGTGGCCAAAATATTGAAGTTTCAGCTTAAGCATCAGTCCTTCCAATTAATATTCAGCACTGATTTCCTTTAGGATGGGCTGGTTGGATCTCCTTGCAGTCCAAGGGACTCTCAAGAGTCTTTTCCAACACCACAGTTCAAAAGCATCAATTTGTTGGTGCTTAGCTTTCTTTATAGTCCTACACTCACATCCATACATGACTACTGGAAAAACCATAGCTTTGACTAGACGGACCCTTGTTGGCAAAATAATGTCTTTGTTTTTTAATATGCTGTCTCAGTTGGTCATAACTTTTCTTCCAAGAAGCAAGTGTCTTTTAATTTTATGGCTGCAAAGCATCAATATCATTATTTCATAAACTGAGATACAACAAAAGATTTCAAGACTCTGTTTTCACCTTAACTATGACTAAACTTCACAGGGTGTTCAGTTTTCATTATGTAATATCAAAATCATCTGCAGTGATTTTGGAGCCCCCCAAAATAAAATCTGCCACTGTTTACACTGTTTCCCCATCTATTTGCCTGAAGTGATGGGACCAGATGTCAGATCTTGTTAGCCAACTGCAAAAGGATCTACCAGAAGTTTTATATTTTCTGTTGGCACTTATAGCTATTCATTTTCCTCTAAATACTGCTTGCGCTGCATCCCATAGGTTTAGGGAAAGTTGCATCATAGACTTTATCAAAAAATACCAAGGATCTCAAAGTCCTTCCTTTTCCTAGCAGTGCTACTTCCCTTACTCAAACAGCTACATGAAACATTCACAGTGGAAGAAGTTTTGGTCAATGTTGTAATCATTGAGATATGCCATAAAGTAATTGAATATTTTAGAAAACTTTAATAGCATTAATTTTTAATAGACTAAGTGGAAAATCCAGAGAGAAATAGTAGTTTGGAAATAAACATACAGACAAAAATTTAGTAGGGAAAAGTCACACTCAATGCCCTTTTTTTTTTTAATTTTTTTAAATTTTTATTTTAACTTTAGTTTACTTTACATTACTGTATTGCTTTTGCCAAACATTAACATGAATTCACCACGAGTGTACAAGCGTTCCCAAACATGAATCCCTTCCCACCTCCCACCCCATACCATCTCTCTGGGTCCTCTCCTTGCACCAGTCCCAAGATGAGAGGGGAGAATGGCATTGAAACATGTATACTATCAAGTAAGAAACGAATCGCCAGTCAATGCACTTTTGATCTGGGTCCTATTTTGCTGTCCTATTTAGAAATCTCTGATGAGATTACAAGTACAAATTAGCAAAGTAAACTATAGCTGGAGATATGTTCCCTGGAATTCAATGTACTTTTCCATATTTCATATCAATTAATCAATATAAGCTATGTTGTAATAGCTTTATAATTAAGAATTTTAACCATATAAATTAGGAAATATGACTGTAACATCATTCATTTAAAGGAGTATCTATTACTTTCCCAAACAGTAGTGATTTATTAAAATGTCTCAGATTTTAAAAGAGCAATGAATTTTTAAAATTTGAACATTGCAAGTTAAAAGCATCAATATGATTATTTCATAAACTGAGATACAACAAAAGATTTCAAGACTCTGTTTTCATCTTAACTATGACTAAACTTCACAGAGTGTTCAGTTTTCATTATGTAATATCAAAATATACTCAAATATTAATTTGGCAACTGTACTTATGATGTATTTATATTTATGAACAAATTAAATAACAACAACAATATTTCTGCTTCATTGACTATGCCAAAGCCTTTGACTGTGTGGATTACAACAAACCGTGGAAAATTCTTAAAGAAATGGGAATACCAGACCATCTGACCTGCCTCCTGAGAAATCTGTATGCAGGTCAAGAAGCAACAGTTAGAATCAAAAATGGACAAAAAATTGGTTCCAAACTGGGAAAAGAGTATGTCAAGGCTGCATATTGTTACCCTATTTATTTTAATTGAAGGACAATTGTTTTACAGAATTTTGTTCTTTTCTGTCAAAGTGCAACATGAATCAGCCACAGGTATACATATATAACCTCCCTTTCAAAACTCCCTCCCATCTCCCTCCCCATCCCACATCTCTAGGTTGATATAGAGCCACTGTTTGAGTTCCCTGAGCCATATAGCAAATTCCAGTTGGCTATGTATTTTATACATGGTAATGTAAGTTTCCTTGTTACTCTTTCCATACATCTCACTCTTTTCTCCCCATGTCTATAACTCTATTCTCTATGCCTGTTTCTCCACTGTTGCCCTTTAAATAAATTATTCAATACCATTTTTATAGATTCCGTACATGTGCATTAGAATACAGTATTTATTTTTCTCTTTCTGACTCACTTTACCCTGTATAATAGGTTCTAGGTTCACCCCCTCATTAAAACTGAGTCTAATGTGTTCCTTTTTACAGCTGAGTAATATTCCATTGTGTATATGTACCACAATTTTTATCCATTCATCTGTCGATGGATAGCTAGGCTGCTTCCATGTTTTAGCTATTGTAAATAGTGCTGTAATGAACAACAGGATACATGAGTCTCTTTCAATTTTGTTGCTTATTAAAATGTTAAAAAATAATAAATGAATGCAAGTATATTAGGTTGCTAGGGTTGCCATAACAAAATGCCATGCAATGGGTAACTTAAGCAAGAACAATTTGTTTTCTTTGGAGACTGGAAGTTCAAGATGAAGGTGCTAGCAGAAAAGATGGTTTCTCCTATGTCCTTTCTTCTTGACTTGCGCATGGCCACCTCTTTGCTGTGTTCTAATATGGCCTGTCCCCTGTCTGTGCACATCCATCATATCTCTTGGTTTAATTATAAGGACAATGATCATCCTCAAGGCCCAATCTCGAGAACTCATTCAACCCTAATTAACTTTAAAGGCCTTATCTCAAAATACAGTCATTTTGAAGATTAAGCCTCAAGCATATGAATTTTAGGGTGGAACAGTTCATATTATAATAAGAGGTTTTACAACATATGTAGAATAACAACAAAATATGCAAAATAACAACAAAAGTTGAAAGATAATTTTTTGGAAGTATATTATGATAGAGTGCTTAAGCTTTTATAAAACATTAAAATAGTTTAAACAGAATGTTCAAAGCTAAAGATCAGCATTTCACTTTTTTAATGAAAAACATAAATACACACAAACACATATACACATGATAATAACACCAAAGACGTAAAAGAAGATAAAACAAAACTTTTAAATAAGTATTTGATTCACTCACAGTTTAAAGAGGGAACAGAATAAGGATGAGACAATCAAAATCATATAGCAATATATTAGACCAGAATTTACACATATGAATAATTTACATGAAAATAGACTGTGCTGTGCTGTGCATAGTCACTCAGTCATGTCTGACTCTTTGCAACCCCATGGACTATAAATAGACTAAGTAGTTTAATTAATTCAGTAGTCATGTATGGATGTAAAAGTTGGACTGTAAAGAAAGCTGAGCACCAAAGAATTTATGCCTTTGAACTGTGGTATTGGAGAAGACTCTTGAGAGTCCCTTGGACTGCAAGGAGATCCAGCCAGTCCATCCTAAAGGAAATCAGTACTGAATATTCACTGGAAGGACTCATGCTGAAGCTGAAACTCCAATCCTTTGGCCACCTGATGCAAAGAACTGACTCATTGGAAGACTCTGATGCTGGGAAAGACTGAGACGGGAGGAGAAGGGGAGGACAGAAGATGAGATAGTTGGATGGCGTCACTGACTCGATGGACATGAATTTGAGTAAGCTCCAGGAGTTGGTGATGGACAGGGAGGCCTGTTGTGCTGCAGTTCATGGGGTCGCAAAAAATCGGATGTGACTGAACTGAACTGAACTGACTTTAATTAACAGAAAGGTCTTGTAAGATACAAATAGAAGTGCCACTTATAAGAAATGTTCTGTAAAGATAAAGACACAAACAGGTTGAAAATGATAGGATAGACCTATATTTATTATGCATCTATTATGCATGATAAAGAAACATACATTTACCATGAATTCATTAAGCATAAGGAAGCTGTTGATGTTCTTAAAAGAGGAAAAGTTTAGTTCAAGGATATAAGGTCAGGCAATTCATAAGCTTAAAAGGATCAGTTAATTAAGAAGATATAATATTAAATGTGAATGTGTCTTATAATAAAGTTACTAGTACNNTACAAAAAAGAAAATAGAAAAAGAGAAAACAAATAGTAAAGAAAAAGAGAATTAACAAATGCCAGTATAAGTCAATGTAACAGAAAGCAAATAAGAAAGCAAAAGTCAATAAATGAGAGAATCATTAAATTGAGAAGTGCTTTTTCCAGAAATATCAATATAATTCATGAACCCCTAACAGAATCATGAAGAAAGAAAGGGGAAAAAAGAGCATATTACTAATGCTAGGAATGAAAGTGGAACCATCTACTACATGTCTCACAGATATTAAAGTGATAACCAGTGGGTATGTTGAAGAATTCTGTGCCGAAAATCTTGAAATCCAAATGGGAAATTTTAAAAGTACTTTAAAAGCTACATACAACCAACAAGAAAAATGGGCCTATGCAGACACTTCATAGACAACTTCCCATAATACCAAATCTGGATTGCTGCATTGATTAATTAAATCAGACATTTATAGTAGAAATAATAGCATTCTTAATAACCTTTTAAGTAAAGAAGGTGCAAAGTCTTTCTAACTCACTTGGTTAGACCACTACAACACTGATGGAAAATCAGACAATGATATTGTCAAAATAAAATCACAAAAGAGTACACTTTGTGAAAACAGATGCCAAAGTCATTAAAATATTAGTGAATCAAATCCATCATCATAGGAAAAGAAAAACAGCATTATCATCTTATACCAAAAATAGATTACCATTCAAAAATTACTTTTTAACATTAATAGATTAAGAGAGAATATCATTTATTTCAACAGAGGCAAGGAAATCATTGACAAGGGAAAATAGACATTTTTCATTAAACATCTCAGCAAATTTTGAATGGAAGGAGGTTTCATCAGTCTGATAAAGGACATCGATGAAAAGTCCACAGCTAATATTTTGATGTAAAGTTGGGAAATTAAGATAAATCCAGAGATTAATTTGAGGAGAATTTAAATCTTATAATTCAATCTCTCAATTTATAGGCCTGGTATATTTTTACAGTTATTTAATTCTTCTTCAGTTTATATCATCAAAGGTTTATAGCTTAGGCTTTATTAAAATCTTGCACTGTTTTTTAAATTTGTGCTTCAGTATTTGATAATTTTTTATGCTATTTCAAATAGTATGTTGTAAATTTTAGTTTTAGTTTTTTTATTAATATACGGATGTACAGTATTTTTTAATAGCAACAGGACTGTTGTTGTCATTGTTTAGTCAATAAGTTGTAGACACGACTCTTTTGTGACCCCATGGACTGTAGCCCACTGAGCTTCTCTGTCCAGAGGATTCCCCAGGCAAGAATAACTGTGTGGATTGCCATTTTCTTCTTAAGGGAATCTCTCTGGACAATGGATCAAACCTACATCTCCTTCATTGGCAGGTGAATTATTTACCACTGAATCACCAGGGAAACCCCAGTATTATTACAACTAGGCAATAAATTATTTGGCTTTTGACTCCATTCAGCTCTATAAAATTCTTAATTCTGGAATAATTTATAACTGAAATGTGTTGCTCTGAGTATCAGACAGGTTCAGCAGAAACAATCCTCTTCCTGCCTGTTGTAGGAAAAAAAAAAAAAAAAGCTATAATGAATTTGTCACTGGCTTCCAAAGTAGAAACACACAAGTTTTACTAAATGGAAGCCAATTCCTGCTTCAGTTAAGGACAGGAAAGGGAACAGAGGAAACAGAAAAATCTATTTTTAAAGATTTTTAAGAATCTTTTTCTAAAATGTTTTAAATTGTTAAGAATCTACTTTTAAAAGTCTTTAAGATATTTAAAGATCTGCTAACTAGAGAATTCTAGGATTTCTCATAAGACCATTTTTTATAACTCACTAGAATTCTACTTGTGATTCACTAATTGTTACATACATCTAAATATTGAATTGAAACCCAAAATCATCTGATGTAAATAATAGAAAGAATTTAAACTTACAGTGATGCCA
>SJYQ01001034.1:129803-160244 GCA_006410935.1 Redunca redunca
TTATATAGTATCTATTTTATTATGAAAGCTTGTAAAATAATTGGCAATAAAATTTAAGAATTTTACAATATGTTTATAAATCTATTGCCAAATTTTACCTTTTCAGAAGCTTTTATATCTGTGTTTCAAACCATTTCATAGGCCTGCTTAGCATGTTTTCTTTTTTTCCCAGCAAACTTTTGAGTATTACATATGTGGCACCAGAGCTCTCTCTGAGTTGTCAATTTAAAAAAGTACATGGTTTCTGAACGAATGATGATTAAAATCTGTTTCAAAAGGTCAGTTTATTTTGGGAGGACTTGTAACAATGTTACATGGCTTTTAAGTATAATAATATTATTGATGATACATAAAATCATATCAGTCCTGCCCAGAAACTAAATTCAAATGTCTAAGAATCAAATCAATGCATCATCTTAAACTGAGAAACTGTTTTTTTCTGGTTCAGTTCAGTTTTCATGTCCCCATGAATTGCAGCAGGCCAGGCCTCCCTGTCCATCACCAACTCCCAGAGTTCACTCAAACTCATGTCCACTGAGTGGGTGATGCCATCCAGCCATCTCATCCTCTGTCATCCCCTTCTCCTCCTGCCCCCAATCCCTCCCAGCATCAGAGTCTTTTCCAATGAGTCGACTCTTTGCATGAGGTGGCCAAAGTACTGGAGTTTCAGCTTTAGCATCATTCCTTCCAAAGAAAACCCAGGGCTGATCTCCTTTAGAATGGACTGGTTGGATCTCCTTGCAGTCCAAGGGACTCAAGAGTCTTCTCCACCCTTCGCTTCTAAAAGTGTTAAAATTTGAAAGAGCTTTCTCATCTTACATTTCTTTCATATCTGGGACCTCAGCAGTGTTTGAAGAATGTGTGAAAGGCCAATTTATGGTATAGAATATAATTCCTAAATGGATTTTTCATGAATAAATGTCAATTCTGGAATTTAAAAAAAAAAAAAAAAAGAGTCTTCTCCAACACCACAGTTCAAAAGCATCAATTCTTCAGTTCTCAGCTTACTCTGGTAGTAGTCTATTATATATTTAATATATTTTCACTGTATCATAAAAGAATAATGTATGCTAATAATTCTTACTAGACAGTAATGTTTTACATGAACTAATATATTTGAATACTTGAGCATGGCAAAAATGTTGATATTTTCTCTCATAGGAGTTTATTCTTACTAATACTATGAATACATACACAAGTGATTTTGGCCATGTTACAAGAAAACTCAACAAAAGTTTATAGTTATGCTGTATTTGGCAAATTGGCTGAAATTTTCAGGCTATTGATCTACAGTGTATTACATCTAATGTTTTCAACTCAATTCTTACATAGTAATACTTTTATAAATTCAATTAAAGTGAAGTAGTGAAGAAATGATGGAAAAGGCAATGGGACCCCCACTTCAGTACTCTTGCCTGGAAAATCCCATGGATGGAGGAGCCTGGTAGGCTGCAGTCCATGGGGTCGCGAAGAGTCAGAAACGAAAGAGCGACTTCACTTTGACTTTTCACTTTCATGCATTGGAGAAGGAAATGGCAACCCACTCCAGTACTCTTGCCTAGAGAATCCCAGGGATGGGGGAGCCTGGTGGGCTGCTGTCTATCGGGTCGCACAGAGTCGCACACAACTGAAGCGACTTAGCAGCAGCAGCAGTGAAGAAACGAAATTTTAAAAAATTAAATGCAAGTACTGGTTTTTATTTTTAGGATCATCAGAAAATTACTCGTTTGTTCAGATATTCACATACAGAAATACTTGCTCTAAATCTCATGTTATATAGGCAGAGCAGTGACAGTTCTTGGACCAACACTTACCTGTGGAACACATTTGAGAATCTCTGCTCTGAGCAAAAACAGTGCCTTGCATTTCTCCAGATGAAGTCCATTGCGTCTAATCCATTGCAAGAGATGAGTGTCAAACAGAGACAAGTGCCTTTGCTGGTTTTTTGTTTTTTTACATATATATTTTTTTAATGAAATATACTTACAAACTTACAAGTCCAGCTCATTTAAAAGTAATAGGTTTTCTTTGATGCATTGATATACAAAGTTATTAAAAAACATCCTTGACCAGAAACTGTAGTTTATCTCTGTCATTCACATATTTATCATAAGCAGTACTTTCTTTGCATTTAAGCTTCAATTGATATCACCATTCCCCTTGACTATCTCTAAATATGTTTTAACTATTTTACACCTGTAGTTTAGCTTTTTCTGCAACACAGGGTGGAAACACAAAAGCAACTGGTGAACATAATTTTTAATCAATTGGAGATCACATTTTTATTAAAACTTATGCTAATCTTATTGATAAATATACTTTTGAAAATTTAAGTATAAAGAACAGAACATTAAAATTTCACTTGATATTCCTTTCTAGCACTGTATAGTTATGTTTGACTTTTTGTGGTTACCATTACTGATTGAATAACTTATATTATTTACCTCCCTTTGACCTTCAAAAGCTAGACAGCCTGATTAATGAGCTGGAAAGAAGCAATCTCTCCAATTAATTTTTTTAAGTCAAATCATGGGCAATATTTAATTTCTTTGTATGACAATATTTGGCTCCTTGTTTGCATTGAGTAGTTATGAAATATGTTTTTTTCCTAGGCAGAATTAATGCAAATTACTTATATAATGATGGTGGAATGAGAAAAATGCAGTAAAAGAGGAAAAAATTATGAATCAATGTATCTGAAAGAATAAATATTACTTTTAACATAACATAATTTTTTACTATGTAAGTCTAATTATCTGAAATGTGAAATTTAAAATTATGAAGATAAATTGTTTTAAATAATGATTCGAGGCAAGAGTCTTACTGAAAAACTTCAGGGTCAATAAAATAATCACAGAATGATAATCAGTGACTCGTAAAAGGATTAGAAAAAGAAAAGTATATAACTACAAGAGATTGTTACAAGAGACAATCACAGAATTATAAAAGTTTTGGTAAGCATATTATAGTAAAAAAACGAGTGATTTACATTAAATGCAACTAAAGTAAAACATTTTATAGAGTTAAATTTAAAAGAGAATTACTGACATGAACTCATTCTATTAAAAAATAAACTATTTTTTGGCTCTGTACTATAAATAACCCAAAAGGCCTAGCAACTGGGCCAGCCTACCTAGTTACAGTATCAGTACAGTACCTAGTACCAGTACTGTGGAATGACAATAAATGCATTCTACTACTCACATTTTCATAACCAATACTAGTTCCAATTAACTATATCTAAACCTTCTTTGAGAGTGCTACTTTCATGAAAGGGATGTAGAGAACTTAAGATACAGCTTACATAGAAAATAATATTATAACTTTTAAATATACATGGTTCCCACTGATAAGGGGTTATAAAGTATTTATTGAAAGAGAATTATAATGTTACAAAGTTTTAGTTTCCAAATAAAAAGCCTTGATAATATTAAAAAGAAAATTAATATCAAAATTTATAATAAAGCAAAGAATGTAATTTCAGTAGTAAAGATGACTGTCAAAACTAAAATAATTTACTATATTATTAACTGTAATACACTGGGAAGTGTTGATATATATGGGTCTTCAATTTTATCTGCTACCTGCCTGTTTATGAAACAAATGAGGAATGTGGTAGTTTTCAGTATCTATAATCATGAAGACAAATTGATCCAGAGAATTTCAAGCAAGCCAAGCAGTAAATAGGTTTCTTGGGGCATTTATCTTTTGTTTTCATTACAGAAATTGAGTACAACACTAGAAAGAATTGAATTCAGTTCATCCAAAGTTATCAGAAAAGAAAATAAATTAGCTTATATGTTGAGCTTTCTATAAAATCACACAATCTAACAATTTTACTGTTGAACTAAAGGTTAGTGTGTGTGGCCAGTATTTCCCTCAACTTTTCCTAAATGCAGCTCTGGGAGTCTCATAGCCCTAGTCTGAAAATAGCAGTTGTAGAAAATTAGAATCTATTATTGCAGCCTTAAGATGTTTGTCAGAACTGAGGGCTTCATTGTCACCAATACTTACTAGTATCCTTTAAAATCATAATTATCAGTCAAAGCCTTGTCCAAGGCTCTTGGATGGTTCTTTAGGATTTTGAAATATTAGGACTCAAAATATCTTTGCTGTCATCTAACTCAGGGGTTTCCTAGGTGGTGCTAGTGATAAAGAATCTGCCTGCCAATGCAAGAGACACTAGAGATAAGGGTTCAGTTCCTGGATCAGAAAGACACCCTGGAGCAGGAAATGGCAACCCACTCCAGTATTTTTTCCTGGAAAATTCCATGGACAGAAGAGATTTGTAGGCTACAGTCCATGGGTTTGCAGAGGCGGACATGACTGAGCACACACACACAACACAACCCAATGTGCTTTGCAAAGATTCTTCTCTATGTGAAAAAATCATAGCTGTGGACAAATGGGGAAGTAATTTTCTGAGCTATAATCTTGAAAATAGCAATATTACTTCAAAAGAGTAAGCAGTGTGTAAAATGAAGTTCAAGAGTAGCTACAGGCCAAGAAGGCAAGTCTTCAACTCTGACTCGAACCTTCAATAAAAAGAACAATGATATTGCTTTTCAAGGCCCAGTGGCAGCTCTTTAGTCACAACCAGATACTGAGTATTGATTAAAGCAATACTCTCATTGAAGTATCACCAGGAGAGAGTTAGAAAGGTTCTATTAAACAATATCATTACTATTCATACATTTACCAGTCTTTCTATCTACCTGACTGGAAGGAATGATGCTAAAGCTGAAACTCCAGTACCTTGGCCACCTCATGCGAAGAGTTGACTCATTGGAAAAGACTCTGATGCTGGGAGGGATTGGGGGCAGGAGGAGAAGGTGAAGACAGAGGATGAGATGGCTGGATGGCATCACTGACTCGATGGATGTGAGTCTGACTGAACTCTGGGAGTTGGTGATGGACAGGGAGGCCTGGCGTGCTGCGATTGATGGGGTCGCAAAGAGTCGGACACGACTGAATGACTGAACTGAACTGAACTGAAGACCTGTTCTGTTCAAATTAAATTTGTTTATACTGCCCCTGAATAAAATTTGGACCCTGGTACTGTTTCAAGCCAGAAAACTATATTACTTTCTTCAGTGTTTTATACAGGGTATCACTAAAAAGTCATGCACTGATAATCCTATTATCTAGCCAATTAAGACATGAAGAAATTAAGTCAAGAAAAGTATTTCATAACGTAAATTAAATGTGTATTCTGAAATTAAATTTTTAAAATTCTATCTAATACTGAATATTCTGTGAGTTTCTGTCTGTGAATATACATGTGCAGCTAATTAACTGAGCATATATCCAAAATAGTCACTGTATAATCCACTGATTTGTAAAAAAGCAAAATAGTAAGATATTTTGAATAACTTGTTTTTTGATAACTACATGTTCTTTTATGATTAAGAAAGCAAACAATAATATTATGAAAAGCTAATTATATAGTTGATCAAGATTTGAAAAACTATCTTTGAATACAAGTTACAAAACCATTCTTGTTTTAGACTTCAATAGTTTACTAAAAGTTCATATTCATATTTATTAGCTTTCATAGATGTAACACTTGGCTATGGGAATTGGAGAATTTTAATTCAGATAATACTATGCTGTGGTAACAAGAGGCTGATGATATAATAAAGAAGAGAATGTATTATGAGGTTGAACTTTTTCTAAAGAGATTTTTTTCTAAGTAGATTATCTTTATTCAAGTTCTGCCCAAACTGGTCCTACAATATGGGAAAGCATATAGGAAATGGTGGCGAATGTAGTTCTTGCTCTCAGGAAGCTTATAGCATCTCTGTTATTCCTGTCCCCTTTTCTCAACCCTATATGGCATGTAATAAATGTTCCATTACATAACTTTTGAGGAAAAAAATAGATAGATATGTAAAACAAAGGGTGATAATTTGAAGGTCTCCAGTTTGTTTTCCAATTTGTTTGACAGTTGTTTTGAGTATAATATTCTAAAATAAAAACTATTTTTCTGGGATATTATAGTCAGTCGATGTCATTTAAAATTAGAATCAATACCCTCTTATGCTAGTATATCTTTTTTTCCTACTTTTCTTTTTTTTTTTTATCCAAATGTCCATCAACCATTGAATGAATCAATTATTCAAACCAGTGGTTGTATTTGTAAGCAATCGGAAGTCCAGCACACATAATGGCTCATCCAGCATGGTCTAAGTGATCCTTAGTGATAATTTTAGGGCATTGATTACTAACTGACATATGAACACAGAACAGTTATCAGTTCATTTCAGTTCAGCCGCTCAACTTTATTTTCCTGGGCTCCAAAATCACTGCATTTGGTGACTGTAGCCATGAAATTAAAAGACACATGCTCCTTGGAAGAAACACTATGACCAACCTTGTGAAGTTGCTCAGTTCTGTCCAACTCTTTGCAACCCCGTGGACTGTAGCCTGCCAGGCTCCTCTGTCCATGGGATTTTCCAGGCAAGAATACTAGAGTGGGTTGCCATTTCTTTCTCCATGACCAACCTAGACAGCATATTAAAAAGCAGAGACATTACTTTGCCAACAAAGGTCCATCTAGTCAAAGCTATGTTTTTCCAGTAGTCATGTGTGGATGTGAGACCTGGACCATAAAAAAAGCTGAGCACCAAATGAGTGATGCTTTTGAACTGTGGTTTGGAGTAGTTGCTTGAGAGTCCCTTGGACTGCAATGGGATCAATCCAGTCAATCCTAAATGAAATACATCCTGAATATACATCGGAAAGACTGATGCTGAAGCTCCAATATTTTCGCTACTTGATGTGAAGAACTGACTCATTGGAAAAGATTCTGATGCTGGCAAAGATTGAAGGCAGGAGGAGAAGGGGACAACAGAGGATGAGATGATTGGATGGCATCACCAACTCAATGGACATGAGTTTGAGCAAGCTTCAGGAGTTGTTGGTGAACAGGGAAGCCTGTCGTGCTGCAGTCCACGGGGTGTCAAAGAGTCGGACACAACTGAGCAACCGAACGGACACAAAATTTATAGAAGCCTTGTTCAGAATATCCAAAAAATGTAAACAAACCAAATCCCCAGCAACCAATGAATGAAAAAATACCATATGGTAATTCCACTCAATGCAACATTCTTTTTTTAAGAGAACCATCTTAAAAAAAAAAATAGGATAATTGCTTTACAATGTTATGTTGGTTTTTGCCAACAACAACATACAACAAGGTGAATCAGCTATGTATATACACATATTCCATCTCCTTCCATTCTCTATCCTACCCGCCCCACATCCTACCCTTCTAAGTCATCACAGAGTACCGAGCAGAGCTCCCTGTGCTATACAGCAGATTTCTACTACTATTTTACATACAATAATTAATATATATATGTATGCATATATATATATGTGTGTGTGTGTATATATATATATATTTTAATGCTACTGTCTCAATTCATCCCACCCTTTCCTGCCCCAGCTGTGTCCACAAGTCCATAAAGAGAACCATTCTATTTGCTGCTTGTGACTTACAAAAAGAGAAAACATATACAATGCTAACTATATAATGGATGATTCTAGATCAACCACTAAAGAGATACCTTTATCCAGAGCACTGAGCCATGATTGAGATGGTGGCTCCGCATACACTGACTCCTTGATCCCTGAGATCAAGAGGAAGAAACGTCGATGGACATCACATGACCATTTTGTCCTTAAGGTGCCATCTCTTGACCACACATGTTCGACTGAGTAGACCTTCATCTCAGAATGGACCATTTGGATTCTTCTCTTTCCTGATTTTTGAGATGTGGAATAGAAAGACATGGGCACTGACAGTTCCATAAAAGAAAGGCTCACAAATGCCAATTGCAAAACTCATTAGGGACTTCCCTGGTGGTCCAGTGGCAGAAACTACCCGCTCCTGATACAGGAGTCTTGAGTTCGATCTCTGGTCAGGGAACTAGATCCCACATGCCACAACTAAAAGCCCACATGCCATAACAAAGTCCAGTTTCAGCCAAATAAGTAGATAAATACTGAAAACAACAACAAGTTTTTTGAGCTGTCCTTGGCTCTTTTGTCTGTTCTTCTAATCCTGTGGGATATTTTATATCTTCCAAGGAAGCTGGCCATAATTTTGGGGTCGTATAAACAATAGACTTTTATTGTCTCCAAGTTCTGGAGGCTGCAAGTCTAAGACTAAAGTGTCAGCAGGGTTGGTTTCTTCTGAGGCCTCTCTCCTTGGCTTGTAGATGGCTGTCTTTTCCCTGTGTCTTCACATGGTCTTCCCTCTGTGTGTGTCTGTGTCCTAATTTTCTCTATGGGACACCAATCCCATTGGACCAGGGTCCACCCACAACCTAATTTTATCTTCAGGACTCATTTAAACCTTTATCTCCAAATATAGTCATATTGTGAGATACTGGAGGTTAAGACTTTGACATGTGGATTTTGTGGAGGGGACACAATTCAGACCATATCCAATGGTCCAGTGTGGATTTGCCTGAGAGACAAAGCAACGTTGAAAATTCCAATCACTGGCATGCCTGAGAAACTGGTATCCCTTGAGACTGGAGTCCTATTCAGCATTTCCAATCCAAGTGTGGCTGCATTTTCTGCATTTTAACTGTGGCAACAGATGAATTACAGCCATGGGCTTCATTCAACACTAGGTTACCATTACCTGCGAGTTTAATGAGTACTACTTCTTTCATATAACTATGAGGTTTGAACGTCAATTGTGACTGAGTTCTTTTCTTGATATCATCTCTAATTTTGAATTTTTCTTCCTCCAACTGCTATTGAAAGCAAATCTTTTTGACCAATATCAGGACCCTCATAATAGTTTCCTGTATCACCCCTGGCCTCCAGTTTGCTCAGTTCTTGTTTCCTGTACATACCGAGCTTAGATTATTCTTCCCAAGAGACATTGTTCATTGTTCTTTCCATTTCTTGTAACCTTCAAAAGAGGTTCTCTCAGCTTAATCATCTGAAGATTAATCCTACAATTCTAATGTCATGCTAAGTGCATGCTTAGGACTTTAATTTCTATTGCTTCCAAAAGTACCCCAAAAGCCTCTCTTCTGAATCCCCCTCGATCAAGTTCCTCTACTTTCTACTCACATATTTCCAAGCCCAAGTCTTTCCTTATATCAGTCTATCTAGAATATCTCAAAAGGTCTCAGCTCTCAGGAGACTTATTATTATTTAAAAGAAAACTTGTCAGGCAGAGAAAGACAAATGTGGTAAGATAATGTTTCTATGGGAAATCTAAAAAATGGTACAAATTAACTTTTTTACAAAACAGAAACAGAGTCACAGATGTAGAAAATAAACTTATGGTTAGCAGTGGGTAATGGGGAAAGGGATAAATTAGGGGATTGGGATTAATATATACACACTACTATATGCAAAATAGATAACTAATAAGAACCTACTGCATAGCACAAGGAACTCTACTCAACACTCTATAGTGACCTATATGGAAAAGAATCTGAAAAACAGAGGATATATGTATTCGTAACTGGAGAAGGGCATGGCAACCCACTCCAGTATTCTTGCCTAGAGAATTCTGTGAACAGAGGAGACTGGTGGGTGACAGTCCATAGGGTCACAAAGAGTTGGACACAACTAAAGTGACTCAGCATACATGCATGCATATATACATATAACTGATTCTGATTCACTTTTGCTGTTTACCTAAAACTAACACAACATTGTAAGTCAACTATACTCCAATAAAAATTGCTTTTAAAAAGTACACTTCTATGCAAATTTAACTTCCTCAAAAATATTTTGCCTGACTATTTTGTCTACAACAGTGACGCATCTACTGATATCTTATCACCCTGCTTTGTTTTTTTTGTTTTTTGTTTTTTTTAGGAATTACAATATGCACTCTTTATTTATCATAGTGTATTTATAATTACTATTGTATCACTTCACAGGAATTGTTAAAACCTTTCAATAGCACAAGTCCATTTGTTCCAGTCCTTTACATTTTGTTGTTGTTCAATCGCTCAGGAGTGTCCAACTCTGCAACCCAAAGGACTGCAGCATGACAGGCCTCCCTGTCCTTCACCATCTCCCAGAACTTGCTCAAACTTATGTCCATTGAGTCAGTGATGCCATCCAGCCATCTCATACTCTGTCATCCCCTTCTCCTCCTGCCTTCAATCTTTCCTAACATCAGAAACAAACTGTGGAAAATTCTTGGAGTTGGGAATACCAGGCCACCTTACCTGCCTTCCTAGAAACCTGTATGCCAGTCAAGAAGCAACAGTTAGAACCGGAACAATGGATTGGTTCCAAATTGGAAAAGGAGTATGTCAAGGCTGTATAATGTCACCTTTTTTATTTAACTTATATGCAGAGTACCTTATGTGAAATGCCAGGCTGGATGAAACATAAGCTGGAATCAAGATTCCTGGGAGAAATATCAGTAACCTCAGATATGCAGATGACACCACCCTCATGGCAGAAAGTAAAGAGGAACTAAAGAAATCCTTGATGAAAGTGAAAGAGGAAAGTAAAAAAGCTGCTTTGTTTTTCTTTAGGGTGCTATTATTGGCTGAATTCTGTTTCCCTCAAAAATTCCTGTGCTGAAGTCTTTTTTTAAATATTTAAATTGGAGGCTAAATAATTTAAAATATTTTAATGGTTTTTGGCATACACTGATATCAATCAGCCATGGGTGTACATGTGTCCCCCATTCTGAACTCGCCTCCCACCTCCCTCCCCATCTCATCCCTCAAGGTCATCCTAGTGCATTGGCCCTGAGCACCCTGTCTAATACATTGAACCTGGACTGATGAACGATTTCATATATGGTAAAATCACTGCAGATGGTGACTGAAGCCATGAAATTAAAAGACGCTTACTCCTTGGAAGAAAAGCTATGACCAACCTAGATAGCACATTCAAAAGCAGAGACATTGCTTTGCCAACAAAGGTCCGTCTAGTCAAGGCTATGGTTTTTCCTGTGGTCATGTATGGATGTGAGAGTTGGACTGTGAAGAAAGCTGAGTGCCAGAGAATTGATGCTTTTGAACTGTGGTGTTGGAGAAGACTTCTGAGAGTTGCTTGGACTGCAAGGAGATCAGCCCTGGGATTTCTTTGGAAGGAATGATGCTGAAGCTGAAACTCCAGCACTTTGGCCACCTCATGAGAAGAGTTGACTCATTGGAAAAGACTCTGATTATGGGAGGGATTGGGGGCAGGAGGAGAAGGGGATGACCGAGGATGAGATGGCTGGATGGCATCACTGACTCAATGGACGTGAGTCTGAGTGAACTCCAGGAGATGGTGATGGACAGGGAGGCCTGGCGTGCTGCGATTCATGGGGTCACAAAGAGTCAGACACAACTGAGCAACTGAACTGAACTCAACTGAATATACATGTTTCAATGCTATTCCCTCAAATCATCCCATCCTCGCCTTCTCCAACAGAGTCCAAAAGTCTGTTCTTTACATCTGTGTCTCTTTTGCTTTCTCGCATATAGGGTCATTGTTACAATCTTTGTAAATTCCACATATACATGTTAATATACTGTATTGCTGTTTTTCTTTCTGACTTACTTCACTCTGTATAATAAGTTACAGTTTCATCCACTGGATTAGAACTGATTCAAATGTGTTCTTTTTAATAGCTAAGTAATATTCTATTGTGTATATGTACCATGGCTTTCTTATCCATTTGTCTGCTGATGGACATCTAGGTTGCTTCCATGTTCTGGCTATTATAAACACTGCTGTGGTGAACATTGGAGTACACATGTCTATTTCATTTCTGGTTGCCTCGGTGTGTATACCCAGAAGTTGGATTGCTGGATTCTATGACAGCTCTATTTCCAGTTTTTAAGGAATCTCCACACTGTTTTCCATAGTGGTTCTACTAATTTGCATTCGCACCAACAGTGTAAGATGGTACCTTTTGCTCCACACACTCTCCAGCATTTACTGTTTGTAGACTTTGATAGCAGCCATTCTGACCAGCGTGAGATGGTACCTCATTGTGGTTTTGATTTGTATTTCTCTGATAATGAGTGACATTCAGCATCTTTTTATGTGTTTGTTAGCCATCTGTATGTCTTCTTTGGAGAAATGTCTGTTTAGTTCTTTGGCCCACTTTTTTGATTGGGTGGTTTATTTTTCTGGAATTGAGCTACAAGAGCTACTTATATATTTTTGAGATTAATTCTTTGTCAGTTTCTCTTTTTTTTGCTATTATTTTCTCCCATTCTGAAGGCTGTCTTTTCACCTTGCATATAGTTTCCTTCATTGTGCAAAAGCTCTTAAGTTTAACTAGGTCCCATTTGTTTATTTTTGCTTTTATTTCCATTACTCTGGGAGCTGGGTAATAGAGGATCCTGTTATGTTTTATGTCAGAGAGTGTTTTGCCTATGTTTTCCTCTAGGAGTTTTATAGTTTCTGGTCTTACATTTAGATCTTTAATCCATTTCGAGTTTATTATTGTGTATGGTGTTAGAAAGTGTTGTAGATTCATTCTTTTACAAGTGGTTGACCAGTTTTCCCATCACCACTTGTTAAAGAGATTGCATTTTCTCCATTGTATATCTCTGCCTCCTTTGTCAAAGATAAGGAGTCCATTGGTCCATGGATTCATCTTTGGGCTTTCTATTTTTTTTTACCGATCTATATTTCTGTGTTTGTGCCAGTACCATACTGTCTTGATGACTGTGGCTTTGTAGTATATTCTGAGGTCAGGCAGGTTGATTCCTCCAGTTCCATTCCAATCTTTCTCAAGATTGCTTTGGCTATTCGAGGTTTTCATACAAATTGTGAAATTATTTGTTCTGCTAAGACACTTCAGTCATGTCCAACTCTGTGCAACTGCATAGACGGCAGGCCACCAGGCTCCACCACCCCTGGGATTCTCCAGGCAAGAACACTGGAGTGGGTTGCCATTTCCTCCTCCAATGCATGAAAGTGAAAAGTCAAAGTGAATTTGCTCAGTCGTGTCTGACTCTTAGTGACCCCATGGACTGCAGCCTACCAGGCTCCTCCATCCATCGGATTTTCCAGGCAAGAGTACTAGAGTGGGGTGCCATTGCCTTCTCTGAATTATTTGTTCTAGTTCTCTGAAAAATACCATTGGTAGCTTGATAAGGAATGCATTGAATCTATAGATTGCTTTGGGTAGTATACTCATTTTCACTACATTTATTCTTCCAATACATGAACATGGTATGTTTCTATATCTATTTGTGTCATCTTTGATTTATTTCATCAGTGTTTTATAGTTTTTATATATAGGTCTTTTGTTTCTTTAGGAGATTTATTCCTAAGCATTTTATTCTTTTTGTTGCAATGGTGATTGAAATTGTTTCCTTAATTTCTCTGTTTTCTCATTGTTAGTGTATAGGAATGCAAGGGATTTCTGTGTGCTAATTTTATATCCTGCAACTTTACTATATTCATTGATCAGCTCTAGTAATATTCTGGTGATATCTTTAGGGTTTTCTATGTAGAGGATGATGTCATCTGCAAACAGTGAGAGTTTTACTTCTTCTTTTCCAATCTGGATTCCTTTTATTTTTCTTCTCTGATTGCCACGGCTAAAAATTCCAAAACTATGTTCAATAGTAGTGTGAGAGTGGGCACCCTTGTCTTGTTCCTGACTTTAGGGGAAAGGCTTTCAATTTTTCACCATTGAGGATCATGCTTGTTGTGGGTTATCATATATGGCTTTTATTATGCTGAGGTATGTTCCTTCTATGCCTGCTTTCTGGAGGGTTTTTATCATAAATGGATGTTGAATTTTTTTTCAAAGGTTTTCTCTGCATCTATTGAGATAATCATATAGTTTTTATCTTTCAATTAGTTAATGTGGTGTATCACATTGATTGATTTGCAAATATTGAAGAATCCTTGCATCCCTGGGATAAAGCTCACTTGGTCATGATATAGATCTTTCGTATATGTTGTTGGATTCTGTTTGCAATAATTTTGTTAAGGATTTTCTCATCTATGTTCATCACTGATATTGGCCTGTAGTTTTCTTTTTTTGTGGCATCTTTGTCTGGTGTTGGTATTAGGGTGATGATGGCCTCATAGAATGAGTTTGGAAGTTTACCTTTCTCTGCAATTTTCTGGAGGAGTTTGACTAGGATAGGTGTTACCTCTTCTCTAAATTTTTGGTAGAATTCATCTGTGAAGCCAATTGTTCCTGGGCTTTTGTTTGTTGGAAGATTTCTGATTACAGCTTCAATTTCCATGCTTGTGATGGGTCTGTTAAGATTTTCTATTTCTTCCTGGTTCAGTTTTGGAAAGTTAAACTTTTCTAAGAATTGTCCATTTCTTCCAAGTTGTCCATTTTATTGGCATATAATCGCTGATTGTAGTCTCTTATGATCCTTTGTATTTCTGTGTTGTCTGTTGTGAGTTCTACATTTTCATTTCTAATTTGGTTGCTTTGATTCTTCTCCTTTTTTTCTTGAAGAATCTGACTAATGGTTTGTCTATTTATCTTCTCAAAGAACCAACTTCTACTTTTGTTGATTTTTG
Organism: Redunca redunca; assembly: GCA_006410935.1. Taxonomy (NCBI): domain Eukaryota; kingdom Metazoa; phylum Chordata; class Mammalia; order Artiodactyla; family Bovidae; genus Redunca; species Redunca redunca. The sequence continues at coordinate 144,303 of SJYQ01001034.1, forward strand.
CTATAGTCTCCTTTCTTTTTCACTTATTTCTGCCCTAATGTTTATGATTTCTTTCCTTCTACTAACCTGGGGGTTCTTCATTTCTTCTTTTTCTAGTTGATTTTGGTGTACAGTTAGGTTATTTATTTGATTTTTCTCTTGTTTCTTGAGGTAAGCTTGCATTGCTAAGAACCTCCCCCTTAGCACTGCTTTTACTGAATCCTATAGGTTTTGGGTTGTTGAGTTTTCATTTTCATTTGTTTCTATGCATATCTTTATTTCTTTTTTGATTTCTTCTGTGATTTGTTGGTTATTCAGAAGTATGTTGTTTAACCTCAATATGTTTGTATTTTTAGTAGTTTTTTCCCTGTAGTTGACATCTAGTCTTACCACATTGTGATCAGGAAAGATGCTTGAAATGATTTTGATTTTTTTTTAATTTACACAGATTTATGGCCCCAGATGTGATCTATCCTGGAAAAGGTTCTGTGTGCCCTTGAGTAAAAGGTGAAATTCATTGTTTTGGGGTGAAATGTCCTATAGATATCAATTAGGTATAACTGGTCCATTGTATCACTTAAAGTTTGTGTTTCCTTGTTAATTTTCTGTTTAGTTGATCTATCCATAGGTGTGAGTTGGGTATTCAAGTCTCAAACTATTATTGTGTTATTGTTAATTTCCCCTTTCATACTTGTTAGCATTTGCCTTACATATTGCACTGATCCTATGTTAGGTGCATATATATTTATAATTGTTATATCTTCTTCTTGGATTGACCCTTTGATCATTATGTAGTGTTCTTCTTTGTCTTTTCACGGCCTTTATTTCAAAGTCTACTTTATCTTATATCAGTATTGCTACTCTTGCTTTCTTTTGGTCTCTATTTGCATGAAATATCTTTTTCCAGCCCTTCACTTTCAGTCTGTATATATCCTTTGTTTTGAGGTGGGTCTCCAATAGACAGCATATATAGGGGTCTTTTTGTATCCATTCAGCCAGACTTTGTCTTTTGGTTGAGGCATTCAATCCATTTACATTTAAGGTAATTATTGATGAGTATGATCCCATTGCCATTTACTTTGTTGCTTTGGGTTTGAGTTTGTAAACCTTTTTTGTGTTTCCTATCTAGAGAAGATCCTTTAGCCTTTGTTGAAGAGCTGGTTTGGTGGTGCTGAATTGTCTCAACTTTTGCTTGTCTGTAAAGCTTTTGATTTCTCCTTCATATTTGAATGAGATCCTTGCTGGATATAGTAATCTGGGTTGTAGGTTATTTTCTTTCATCACTTTAAGTATATCCTGCCATTCCCTTCTGACCTGAACATTTTATACTGAAAGATCAGCTATTATCCTTATGGGAATCCCTTTGTGTGTTATTTGTTGCTTTTCCCTTGCTGCTTTTACTATTTGCTCTTTGTGGTTGATTTTCATTAATTTGATTTATATGTGTCTTGGGGTGTTTTGCCTTGGCTTTATCCTGTTTGGGACTCTCTGGGTTTATTGGAGTTGGGTGGCTATTTCCTTCCCCACTTTTAGGAAGTTTTCAACTATTATCTCCTCAAGTATTTTCTCATGGCCTTTATATTTGTCTTCTTCACCTGGGACTCCTATAATTCGAATGTTGGGGTGTTTAACATTGTCCCAGAGGTCTCTGAGGTTGTCATTTCTTTTAATTCTTTTTTTTCTCTCTGCTTCATTTATTTCCACTATTCTATCTTCCACCTCACTTATCCTATCTTCTGCCTAAGTTATTCTACTGTTGGTTCCCTCCAGAGTGCTTTTGATCTCAATTATTGCATTATTCATTATTGATTGACTGTTTTTTGTTTATTCTAGGTCCTTGTTAAACATTTCTTGCATCTTCTCAATCCTTGTCTCCAGTCTATTTACCTGTAACTCCATTTTGTTTTCAAGATTTTGGATCGTTTTTACTATCATTATTCTGAATTCTTTTTCAGGCAGACTCCTTATCTCTTTTGTTTGGTTTGGTGGATATTTATCATGTTCCTTTATCTGCTGAATATTTCTCTGCCTTTTCATCTTATTTATATTGCTGAGTTTGGGGCAGCCCTTCTGTATGCTGGAAGTTTGTGGTTCCTCTTTATTGTGGAGGTTCCTCCCTGTGGATGGGGTTGGATGAGTGGCTTGTCTAGGTTTCCTGGTTAGGGAAGCTTGCATAGGTGTTCTGGTGGGTGGAGCTGGATCTCTTCTCTCTGGAGTGCAATGAAGTGTCCAGTAGTGAGTTTTGAGGTGTCTATGGGTTTGGTGTGACTTTTGGCCGCCTGTATAATGCTCAGGGTCATGTTCCTGCTTTGTTGGAGAATTAGCTTGGTATGCCTTGCTATGAAACTTGTTGGCTCTTGGGTGGAGTTTGGTTTCAGTGTAGGTATGGAGGCTTTTGGATGAGCTCTTGTTGATTAATGTTCCCTGGAGTCAGGAGTTTTCTTGTGTTCTCAAGTTTTGGATTTAAGCCTCCTGCCTCTGGCTTTCAGTCTTATTCTTACAGCAGCCTCAAGACTTCTCCATCCATACAACACTGATGATAAAACATCTTGGTTAATGGTGAAAAGATTCTCCACAGCGACGGACACCCAGAGAGGTTCACAGAGTTATACAGAGGAGAATAGGGAGGAGGGAGATGGAGGTAACCAGGAGGAGAAGAGGTGGAATCAAAAGGGGAGAGAGCAATCTAGCCAATAAGTAATTCCTTATGTGCTCTCCACAGTCTGGAACAGTCAGAGAGGTTCACGGAGTTACAGAGAGAAGAGAAGAGGGAGGATGGAGATAGAGATGACCAGGAGGAGAAGAGGGGGAATCAAAGGGGAGAAAGCAATCTAGCCAGTAATCAGTTTCCTAAGTGTTCTCCACAGCCTGGAACACCGAAAGAGATGTACAGAGTTAAGTAGAGAAGAGGAGGAGGAGGGAGGTGATAGAGTTGACCTGGGGGAGAAAAAGAAGAGTCAAAAGGGAAGAGAGAAATCAAGCCAGTAATCACACTCCTAAGTAAAAATTGGTACTGAATATTAGATTCTTAAAAGTAAAAAGTTGATAACAAACACCGGAAAACAAAGATTAAAAATCTAGAGTAGAAGTTAGACTCAAAAATACGATATTTTAAAAATCACAAAAATTATAAAAAATATATATGAAATTTGCTTTTAAAATAGGGTGTTTTCTGCAGGGTAATAGTAGGTTTTAAAAATGAAAATTAAAGGAGTAATAAAAACTTAAAAATAACAAAAAATTAAAAGGAAACTAAAAAATGATAATAGTAAAATATATCTAGAAATTTCTCTGGAGCTGTTGAGGGCAGTGTGGGATCAGTCTAGTTTCAGATAGTTCCTTATTCCAGCTTATACTTCTCAAGGTCTATAGGCCCCTTCCAATGTTGTCAATGCTAACTGCAGGGTTTTAATCTATTGCACCTGTCACTTCCAAAGCAGTTCTCTCTTCTTTGGCTTCCTCTCTTTACAAGTCTCTTCAGTGTCTAATTTCCACCCTCACATAAGGGGGTGAAGGTGGTCATTCACTCAGGCTCACTTGTTCAATTGTGCTGTGGGGAGGGAGGAACACTGAAAACAAATATCATTGGCATGTGTGTTGAGTATTTGCAGTGTCTGGACCACACTGGGTTTACCCCAGCTGATGTACCTGTGCTTTTTCAGTCTACACTGCTCAAACTCCTGGTTGCTCTGTGGGGAACTGTCCAAAGCAGGCCCTGGGTTTTGTGCACTTCCCAGGTCTAGCTGCTCAGGTACAGGTTCTTAGGTATTCCACAAAGGTGCAGACTCAGTTGGGCCTGCATTTTGTGCCCTTCCCAGGTCCGAGCATCTCAGGCGACCAGGTGCTTGGTGAGGACACTATCCCAGGTGTGCAGTGCATTTAATCACCTCCCCAATCCTGGCCGCTCGGTTTCCTTGGTGTGCTGCTAAAGCACCATCTCGGGTGTGCTATGTATCACCTCTGGGGAACTGATCTCAGGCTGCGACCCTCCTGGCAGATGTCAACCGACAGGATCCCAAGAAGACTTGGTTAGCAGCTGGGAGCCTGCTCACAATTTGGTGCACAATGCTGTCTCTGGGGCCGAGATTGCCCCTTGCCTTCAGGCTCTGGCTGTGGCCAGCCTGCCTCTCTACCTCTGGTGGGGGGATGGGCCGGCCCGCAGCCAGCTCACTCTCCTCTGGTATTCACTCCATCCTTTGTTCTGTGAGCAGGCCAGGCTGTGCCTTAGGTTAAAGCTTTTCCTGGGAAAGTTCTCTCTTTTTTATTTTTCTCTCTCTCTGGCTATCACACAGTTTGGGTTTCTATCTCATGTTAGCTCCCTCAGATTGTCCTCTGTGCATTCAGTCCTGGTCCTTACCCTAAGCAATGCAGCTGGCACCTCCCTGTTCAGCCCCTGCTTGCTGGTGGTGAACATGTATGGGATATGTCTCCACTGGGAGTTGTGGTTGGGCGCGTATTCTGTGGTGTGTGTGTGTGTGTGTGTGTGTGTGTGTGTGTGTGTTTCTTCTCCCCTCCCGGTTATATTGCCCTCTGAGATTCCAAAACTCCCCACAGACCCACCAGTGAGAGGGTTTCCTGGTGTTTGGAAACTTCTCCTTCATGATTCCCTCCCGAGGATGGGTCTCCCTCCCTAACTCTTTTGTCTCTCTTTTTGTGTTTTATATTTTGTCCTACTTCTTTTTGAAGAGAATGGGTTGCCTTTCTGGTTGCCTGGTGTCCTCCACCAACATTCAAAAGTTGTTTTGTGGAAGTTGCTCAGCATTCAAATGATCTTTTGATGAATTTGTGGGGAAGAAAGTGGTCTCCCCATCCTATTCCTCTTCCATCTTAGGACCACCACATTATTTGTTAATTTAAGGGAATGTAATATTGATACATGGAAGAATTTGAATGAACATTGAAACATTATGCTAAGTGAAAGGAGTCAGAAACTCAGTTGCAAAAGGCCATATGTTGTATTATGTCAATTATATGCAATGTTCACACTGAAAAGCCAATGAAGACAGTGTAGATTGGTAGTTCCCTAGGATTTGGGTTTGGGTGGAGGGTGACAGCTAATTGCGAGAGTGTTTCCTTTTATTGTAATTAAAATATTCTAAAATTTATTATGGTGATGACTACACAACTCGGTGAATATACAAAGCACAATTAAATATGCTGTGCTGTGTAAGTTGCTTCAGTCATGTCTGACTCTTTGTGACCCCATGGACTGTAGCCCATCAGCCTTCTCTCTCCATGAGATTGTCCAGGCAAGAATACTTGAGTGGGTTGCCATGCCCTTCTCCAGAGGATCTTTCCAACCCAAGGATTGAACCTGTGTTTCTTTGGTCTCCTGCATTGACAGGTGCGTTCTTTAGCAGTAGCACCCACTGGGAAGCCTTACAATGAATTATACATTCTGCTAAATGAATTATTTTGTATATGTATTATACTTGAATTATATATAAGTGATTTAATTCCTGAAATAAATCCAAAAATAACTGCTTCTGATACACTCAAACTTACTTGAAAATAACAGCTTTGTGTATTCTTGTGTGACTTTTTCTGAATTCAATATTTTGCCTTGGATAAAAAGCAGCAAGTGTACCAGAAATAACCTATTTGTGATTTTTGTGTATAATAAGCCAAATTAATAAGCTCACTTTTCATGCTCAAACATATGCCAGAACTGACCTTTCCTTCTGAGTTGCCTATTTCTGTAAATATATATATATATATATATAGCATTTTTTTACTGGAATTTCTTGCAGTAATTGGACCAAGCTTCTAAACTTGATTCTACCTAGAAATGATCTATCACTGTATCTTCATACCTTGAACACTGTCTGTGATAAAAGTTACTCATATGAACAACTATGCAGCAATTTTTACATTTAAGTATCTATGAAAATGCCGGTGGCCCTCTATGCCAAAGTGTATTTTTCAGTACCACAAAATAATTACAATTATTCTGAAAGGTAATGAGCAATGTGAAGATTTAAGAAACTTTTAAATTATTGTAATTAAAACAATTTCATTCACAACCTAGTTAGAATTTAAGAACGTTGCTCTACTAACTTGATTGTGCTATGATTATAGTGCTCCCACCATTCAATGTCAATTAACATAATTTTGACATTTCATCTTAATAATTGTGAGCTACATTCTTTCTTAAGTTGCAGAAGCAGCTGTTTCCTCCTTCTATCTGTAAAGGGAACAAAATAATTACCTAGAATCAAGTGGAAAACATCCATTTCTGCTTCTTGTAACCTTAGAAACTGAATTTACTTCTCCAAGCAAAATTATTAGGGTCACAATGAATAAACTGGTAATCACAATGACTACTGTATATTGTTAAAAGGCCTTCATCACTTTACCCTTTGTTAACAACTCAATCTAGATATTTTGTAGCTTTGGTTGAACAATTAATATATACATAAACTTAATTACATTTCAGAGTAAAATTTACAATAGATTTCCTAATCATGTATATGAGAGTGACTGTTCATATAATTACATAAAGATTATGAAACTACAATGGGTTCTATTTCATGGAATCTGCTTGTGATATAAAAAGTGTGGAAGGGAAAAATTATGGGCTAAATTTCTCCCTCCATAACTCACGTGTTGAAATCTTCATTTCAGTTCATTCGCTCAGTCATGTCCAATTCTTTGTGACCCCCTGGACAATGCCAGGCGTTGCTGTCCAGCACCAATAGCCGGAGCTTGCTCAAACTCATATCCACTGAGTTGGTGATGCCATCCAACCATATCATCCTCTGTTGTCCCCTTCTCCTCCTGCCTTCAATCTTTCCCCACATCAGGGTCTTCTTCAATGTGTAAACTCTTCACATCAGGTAGTCAAAGTATTAGAGCTTCAGCTTCAGCAGCACTCCTTCTAATGAATATTCAGGACTGATTTCCTTTAGGATTGAATGTTTTGCTCTCCATGCAGTCCAAGGGACTCTAAAGAGTCTTATCCAACACCACAGTTCAAAAACATCAGTTCTTCAGGTCTCAGCTTTCTTTCTGGTCCCAATCTAGTATCCATACATAACTACTGGAAAAACATAGCTTTGACTAGATGGACCTTTGTCAGCAAAGTAATGTTTCTGCTTTTAAACATGCTGCCTAGCTTGGTCATAGCTTTTCTTCCAAGGAGAAGCATCTTAATTTCATGGCTGCAGTCACCATCTGCAGTGATTATGGAGTTGCAAAAAATAAAGTCTGTCACTGTTTCCATTGGTTCCCCATCTATTTGCCGTAAAGTGATGGGACAGGACGCCATTATCTTCGTTTTTTGAAAGTTGAGTTTTAAGCCAGCTTTTTCCACTCTCTCTTTCTCTTTCATCAAGAGGCTCTTCAGTTTCTCTTAGCTTTATGCCTTAAGGCTGGTGTCATCTCATATCTGAGGCTATTGACATTTCTCCCAGCAATTTTGATTTCAGCTTGTGCTTCATCCAGTCCTACATATCTTAGGATGTACTCTGCATATAATTTAAATAAGCAGGGTGACAATATACAGACTTGAGGTACTAATTTTCCAATTTGGAATCAGCCTATTGTTCGACATCTGTTTCTCACCATTGCTTCTTGACCTGCATACAGATTTCTCAGGAGGCAGCTAAGGTGGTCTGGTATTCCCATGTCTTTCAGAATTTTCCACAGTTTGTTGTGATCCACACAGTCAAAAGCTTTGACACAGTCAAGAAAGCAGAAGTAGATGTTTTCCTGGAACTCTCTTGATTTTTCTATGATCCAAAGGACGTTGGCAATTGATCTATGATTTTTCTGCCTTTTCTAAATCCAGCTTGAGTATCTGGAATTTCTCGGTTCACATACTGCTGAAGACACACTTGGAGAATTTTGAGCATTACTTTGCTAGGGTGTTCAGTTCAGTTCAGTGGTTCAGTCATGTTTGACTCTTTGCGACCCTATGGATTGCAGCACACGGGGCTTCCATCCCCATCACCAAAACCAGAGATTACAGAAACTCATGTCCATTGAGTCGGTGAAGCCATCCAACCATCTCATCCTCTGTTGTCCCCTTCTCCTCCCGCCTTCAATCTTTCACAGCATCAGGAACTTTTCAGATGAGTCACATCTTTGCATCATGTGGCCAAAGTATTGGAGTTTCAGCTTCAGCATCAGTCCCTCCAATGAATATTTAGGACTGATTTCCTTTAGGATGCACTGGTTGGATCTCCTTGCAGACCAAGGGACTCTCAAGAGTCTTCTCCAACACCACAGCTTAAAAGCATTAATTCTTTGGTGCTGAGTTTTCTTTATAGTCCAAATCTCACATCCATACATGACTACTAGAAAAAACATAGCCTTGACTAGACAAACATTTGTTGGCAAAGTAATGTCTCTCCTTTTTAATACGCTGTCCATGTTGGTCATAACTTTTCTTCAAAGGAGTAAAGCATCTTTTAATTTCATGCCTGCAGTCACCATCTGCAGTGACTTTGGAGCCCCCAAAAATAAAGTCTGCTACTCTTTCCACTGTTTCTCCATCTATTTGCCATGAAGTGATGGGACCAGATGCCACGATCTTTGTTTTCTGAATGTTTAGCTTCAAGCCAACTTTTTCACTCTCCTCTTTCACATTCATCAAGGGGCTCTTTAGTTCTTCTTCACTTTCTGCCATTAGGGTGGTGTCATCTGCATATCCGAGGTTATTGATATTTCTCCCAGCAATCTTGATTCCAGGTTGTGCTTCATGAAGGCCAGCATTTCTCATGATGTACTCTGCATATAAGTTAAATAAACAGGGTGAAAATATACAGCCTTGACATACTCCTTTTCCTATTTGGAACCAGTCTGTTGTTCCATGTCCAGTTCTAACTGTTACTTCCTGACCTGCACACAGATTTCTCAAGAGGCGGGTCAGGTGTTCTGGTGTTCCCATCTCTTTCAGCATTTCCTACAACAGTTTATTCTGATCCAGACAGTCAGCAGCTTTGGCATAGTCAGTAAAGCAGAAAGAGATGTTTTTCTGGAACTCTCTTCCTATTTCCATGATCCAGCGAATGATGGCAATTTGATCTCTGGTTCCTCTGCCTTTTCTATAACCTGCCCTTAACATCTGGAATTTCATGATTCATGTATTGGTTAAGCCTGGCTTGCAGAATTTTCTCCATTACTTTGCGAGCATGTGAGATGAGTGCAATTGTGTGGTACTTTGAGCATTCTTTGGCATTGCCTTCCATTGGGATTGGAATGAAAACTGATATTTTCCAGTCCTGTGGCCACTGCTGAGTTTTCCAAATTTTGCTGGCATATTGACTGCAGCACTTTCACAGCATCATCTTTTAGGATTTGAAATAGCTCAACTGGAATTCCATCACCTCCACTAGCTTTGTTGGTTGTGATGCTTCCTAAGGCATTCACATCAGTTGACTTCACATTCCAGTATGTCTGGCTGTAGGTGAGTGAGCACACCATTGTGATTATCTGGGTCATGAAGGTCTTTTTTTGTACAGTTCTTCTGTATATTCTTGTTCATAGTGATGTTTGCTAAAGCCTATCTGATTTGGACTCCAGTATTGTTTGCTCTAGATGAGTAGGATGGTACTACTTTTGAAGATAAAATTTTTAAAGAGATGATTAACTTAAAATTAGGTTACTTTGTAGGTTCTTATTTGTTTTCCCTGTTGTCTTTATAAACAAAGGATGTTAGGAAGACAAGAGAAACGTGAAAAATACATACACAGAGAAGATCATGTGAGGATTCTGTGAGAATCTGCCATCAACACATCAAGAAGAGTGAGCTCAGAAGAAATAAAACTTGCCAACAACTTGATCTTGGGTTTACAGTCTCTAAAACAATGAAAAAATAAAATATATGTGTGTGTGGTTTAAGCCATATAGCTGTGGTATATTGCTGTAGCAGTCTGAGGAAATTAATATAAGAGATGTTTGCCAAGAAATCACAGCATGTTTTTTCCAGGTTTAAATACTTAATGTTTAGTGCATTTACTTGTGTATAAGAGAAAATAGTTTGAAATTATCACTTAAAATGGGATATATTTTCAAACATTTTTCATATACCCATTACACACTGTATTTGTTAAATTATGGCTGTTGACACTCAGAACTTATTACTACTCCTTTCTGAGATCACTCTTGTATCATTGAGAATGGAAGATTAAATCTACATTTTCCAGACTTGTATGTAACCAAATGACTTGGCATAATTTAGACTTTCTCTTCTTGATGAACTTGTGTGAAATATATAAGCCAGAAGAACAGAGAAGATGACTTTTGAATAGAGGTCCGATTTAAAGATAATCTTTAGAAGATTACTCTACAGTTTCATCAGGCAAAGTCTACATCTTCTAGCCTAGTCACAAGCTTCTTGATTGTGGGTAGGTCTATGCCTGTAGTAATAGTATCAGTGACAAAAGGAGTCTCTTGGCCTAGCCCATATCCGTGATGTTTTCATGCATGAGAATTCCTATTTCTTTTGGAATTTCCAAGATAGAGAATTTAGGGAACCATTTTTCTACAGCATGCCGGAACATCTCCTTCAAAATAAAGGGTAAGTAATTGCATTTTGGAGCTTCTATAACTAGGAAAGAATAATTCCTGGTAGGACTCTTCAGGTTTTGGAAGCATCATATTTCATGCTTGACAATACTGTTCCAAACAATTTATCATTTGACACAAAAAGCTTCTAGTTTTGAAGATTTGTGACCAAATTACAAAGAGCATATAGGTGATTTGCAATATAAGAATTCTTGTGGCTCACTGTTTACAATAGCTAAGACATGGAGGCAACCTGGATGTCCACTGGCAGATGAATGGATAAGAAAATTGTGGTACATATACACAGTGGAATATTGCTGTTGCTGCTAAGTCACTTCAGTCATGTCCAACTCTGTATAACCCTATAGACAGCAGCCCACCAGGCTCCTCTGTCTCTTGGATTCTCCAGGCAAGAATACTGGAGTGGGTTGCCATTTCCTTCTCCAATGCATACATGCATGCTAAGTTGCTTCAGTCATGTCCGACTCTGCGTGACACCATAGACAGCAGCCCACCAGGCTCCTCTGTCCACAGGATTCTTCAGGAAAGAATATTGGAGTGGGTTGCCATTTCTTTCTCTACAATGGAATATTACTCAGCTATAGAAAAGAACACATTTGAGTCCATTCTAATGAGGTGGATGAAACTGGAGCCTATTATGCAGAGTGAAGTAAGTCAGAAAGAAAAACACCAGTACAGTATATTAATGCATATATATGGAGTTTAGAAAGACAGTAATGACGACCTTATATGCGAGACAGCAAAAGAGACACAGATATAAAGATTGGACTTTTGGATTCTGTGGGAGAAGGTGAGGGTAGGAGGATTTGAGAGAATGGCATTGTAACATGTATATTACCATATGTGAAACAGATCACTAGTCCACGTTCAATGTGTGAAAAAGGGCACTCAAAGCCAGTGCACAACCCAGAGGGATGGGACAGGGAGGGAGGTGGGAGGGAGTTTTGGGATGGGGGGACACATGTAAGCCCATGGCTGATTCATGTCAATGTATAAAAAAACCACCACAATATTGTAATTATCCTCCAATTAAAATTAATGAATTAATTTTTTTAAGTCTTGCTGCTTAGACCATGTGATCTAACAGATCCTATGATTCTAGAGGTGTCTATCATAAAGACCATGGGTGGTTCATTTGTAAACTCAATTTAAAAATTCTGTGCCTATTTTCAGTGTTTAGGAGGAAGAACGTTCTATCTACAGCTGACTGAGTGGTCAACACCATTCATAATATATCTACTGGACCCTGTTGAAACCCTGAATGTGATCGAATATCAACAGACCATGCAGCCAAAACTTTCCTTGTGAGGTAATTATTGTCAAGCCACTATAGTGGAAAATCGGTTAACTGGTGAGAACTAAATAGTCTCATAGCAGTGAAGAGGAGAAGTCCTTTCAGGAATCAAATCTTAGTAGGTTTTTTGTTTGTTTGTTTTTCATTTCATTGTGTGGAAAGATTTGTTGAATGAAATAAACATTTATGTGAGTTCATGATGGTAGAAGACAGCATGGTTAGAAGTACAAATTTTATAAATCTGGCGAAAAAATTGTTCCAGAGAAGCATCTGGGTGGTGAAGTGGGAATAGACCAAAAATGTGAGAACATTCACTTCATATTATATATCAATGTCCATCAGAGGTCATCATATCTGGTTGTTGTTCAGTCACTCAGCCGTGTCTGATTCTTTGTGACCCTATGGATATCAGGATTCCCTGTCCTTCACCAGCTCCCAGAGTTTCCTCAAACTCATGTCCATTGAGTTGGTGATGCCATCCAAACATTTTCAGTTCAGTTAGGTCACTCAGTCATGTCCGACTGTTTGAGACCCCATGAACCACAGAACACCAGGCCTCCCTGTCCATCACCAACCCCCGTAGTTTAACCAAACTGATGTCCATTGAGTCAGTGATGTCATCTAACCATCTTATCCTCTGTCATCCCCTTCTCCTCTTGCCTTCAATCTTTCCCAACATCAGGGTCTTTTCAAATAAGTCAGCTCATCGCATCAGGTGGCCAAAATATTAGAGTGTCAGCTTCAACATCAGTCCTACCAATGAACACCCAGGACTGATCTCCTTTAGGATGGACTGGTTGGATCTCATTGCACTCCAAGGAGCTCTCAAGGGTCTTCTTCAACACCACAGCTCAAAAACATCAATTCTTCTAAGCTCAGATTTCTTTATGTAGTCCAACTCCACATCCATACATGACTACTGGAAAAACCATAGCCTTGACTAGATGGAGCTTTGTTGACAAAGTCATGTCTTTATATTTTAATATGCTGTCTAGGTTGGTCATAAATTTCTTTCCAAAGAGTTCAACGCAGTTCAGTTGCTCAGTCGTGTCTGTCTCTTTGCAACACCATGAACCGCAGCACGCCAGGACTCCCTGTTCATCACCAACTCCCTGACTCCACCCAAACCCATGTCCACTGTGTCGGTGATGCCATTGAACCATCTCATCCTCTGTTATCCCCTTCTCCTCTTGCCCTCAATATTTCTCAGCATCAAGGTCTTTTCAAATGAGTAAAGCTCTCCACATCAGGTGGCCAAAGTATTGGAGTTTCAGCTTCAACATCAGTCCCTCCAATGAACACCCAGGACTGATCTCCTTTAGGATGGACTGGTTGGATCTCCTTGCAGTCCAAGGGACTCTCAAGAGTTTTCTCCAAAACCACAGTTCAAAAGCATTAGTTCTTTGGTACTCAACTTTCTTTATATTTCAACACTCATATCCATACATAACTACTGGAAAAACCATAGCCGTGACTAGACCAAACTTTGTTGGCAAAGTAATATTTCTGCCTTTTAATGTGCTGTTGAGTTTGGTCATAACTTTCCTTCCAAAGGGCAAGTGTCTTTTAATTTCATCATGGCTGCAGTCACCATCTGCAGTGATTTTGGAGCCCAGAAAAATAAAGTCAGCCACTGTTTCCACTGTTTCCCTGTCTGTTTGCCATGAAGTGATGGGACCAGATACTATGATCTTAGTTTTCTGAATGTTGAGCTTTAAGCCAACTTTTTCACTCTCCCCTTTCACTTTCATCAAGAAGCGGTTTAGTTTTTCTTCATTTTCTGCCATAAGGGTGGTGTCATCTGCATATCTGAGGTTATTGATATTTCTCCCAGCAATCTTGATTCCAGCTTGTGCTTCCTCCTGCCCAGTGTTTCTCATGATGTACTCTGCATAGAAGTTAACTAAGCAAGGTGGCAGTATACAGCCTTGATAGACTCCTTTTCCTTTTTGGAACCAGTCTGTAGTTCCATGTCCAGTTCTAACTGCTGCTTCCTGATCTGCATACAGATTTCTCAAGAGGCAGGTCAGGTGGTCTAATATTCCCATCTCTTTCAGAATTTTCCACAGTTTATTGTGATCCATGCAGTCAAAGGCTTTGGCATAGTCAATAAAGCAGAAATAGATGTTTTTCTGGAACTCTCTGGCTTTTGCCATATCGCAAATGATGGCAATTTGATCTCTGGTTCCTCTACCTTTTCTAAAACCAGTTTGAACATCTGGAAGTTCACAGTTCACCTATTGCTGAAGCTTGGCTTGGAGAAATTTGAGCATTACTTTGCTAGCGTGTGACAGTTTGAGCATTCTTTGGCATTGCCTTTCTTTGGGATTGGTATGAAACCGACTTTTCCAGTCCTGTGGCCACTGCTGAGTTTTCCAAATTTGCTGGCATACTGAGTGCAGCACTTTCACAGCATCATCTCTTAGGATTTGAAATAGCTCAACTGGAAATCCATCACCTCCACTAGCTTGTTCACAGTTATACTTCATAAGGCCCACTTGACTTCACATTCCAGGATGTCTGGCTCTAGGTGAGTGAGCACACCATCATGATTATCTGGGTCGTGAAGATCTTTTTTGTTTAGTTCTTCTGTGTATTCTTGCCACCTGTTCTTAATATCTTCTGCTTCTGTTAGGTCCCTACTATTTTTTTTTCCCTTTATTAAGCCCATCTTTGCCTGAAATGTTCCCTTGGTATCTCTAATTTTCTTGAAGAGATCTCTAGTCTTTCCTATTCTATTCTATTTTCAACCATCTTATCCTCTGTCATGCTCTTCTTTTCATGCCTTCAGTCTCTCCCAGCATCAGGGTCTTTTCTAATGAGTTGCCTAGCCACATGAGGTGGCCAAAGTATTGGACCTTCAGCTTCAGCATCAATCCATCCAACGAATATTGAGGGTGGATTTCCTTTAGGAAATCATATGTGGAAGAGGTAATAAACAACCCACTGGAAAGGATGACTCAGACATTAGATTTCAGCCAGCCCCTATTCTACAACACACCATTGCTGTCACCATAAAATAGAGATAGAGGCTATTAATTAACTAATGGCATGAGTTACCTCTCAACAAGTATTTTATAGCTATTGCTTAAAATCTGACCTGTCTACAATAGAAATTAAACCTGAGCTTCTGAATTCCTTAAAGAGTTTTGAAAGTCTCTTAGTAACCATTAAATAAACCATCTAGAGACCACTAGTTTTATAAAATGTTAAGTACTTGACTTCCTGAATTGAATTTTCAATCCAGAGAGCTAGATTGGGGGGCAAGAAATCCAATATGGGAACAAGTTTTACAAAATAATTAGCAAACAAAACATGAAGTATTGTAAACAGCACTAGAAACTCGGTTTCATTAGAAAATATTAAGTTGAATACTCATAATTTATGTTTAATATATATATCATCTCAAGGGATAAAAGGTCATCTTTATTATTAGAGTAAAAAATTATTTATAAGAGGAGGTGGCTATTTGAAAGTGCAACCAGAGGATTTTTTTTTTTAATTTTTATTTTAACTTTAGTTTACTTTACATTACTGTATTGGTTTTGCCAAACATTGACATGAATTCACCACGAGTGTACATGCGTTCCCAAACATGAATCCGCTCCCACCTTCCACCCCATACCATCTCTCTGGGTCCTCTCCTTGCACCAGTCCCAAGCATCCTGCATCCTGCATCGGACATAGACTGGCGATTCATTTCTTACATGATAGTATACATGTTTCAATGCCATTCTCCCATTTCATCCCACCCTCTCCCTCTCTCTCTCCCCCAGAGTCCAAAAGTTCACTCTATAGATCTGAGTCTCTTTTGTTGTCTCGCATACAGGGTCATCATCCCCATCTTTCTAAATTCCATATATATGCGTTAGAATACTGTATTGGTGTTTTTCTTTCTGGCTTACTTCACTCTGTATAATCGGTTCCAGTTCCATCCATCTCCTTAGAACTGATTCAAATCTATTCTTTTTAATGGCTGAGTAATACTGAATTGTGTATATGTACCACAGCTTTCTTATCCATTCATCTGCTGATGGACATTTAGGTTGTTTCCATGTTCTGGCTATTATAAACAGTGCTGCGATGAACATTGGGGTACATGTGTCTCTTTCTATTCTGGTTTCCTCGGTGTGTATGCC
>SJYQ01001034.1:168863-179186 GCA_006410935.1 Redunca redunca
ACTCTGGGGGAGGGAGGGAGGGAAAGGGTGGGATGAGATGGGAGAATGGCATTGAAACATGTATACTACCATGTAAGAAACGAATCGCCAGTCAATGTCTGATGCAGGATGCAGGATACTTGGGACTGGTGCAAGGAGAGGACCCAGAGGGATGGTACGGGGTGGGAGATGGGAGGGGATTCGTGTTTGAGAACGCATGTACACTCGTGGTGAATTAATGTCAATGTTTGGCAAAACCAATACAGTAATGTAAAGTAAACTAAAGTAAAAATAAAAATTATATAAAAAAAAAGAATCTAATTTTCAATATCCAATTTCACTTCGGGATTTGATTACTGGCTTGATTGCTCTCTCCCCTTTTAACTCTCCCTTTTCTCCCCCAGGTCGCCTCTATCTCCTTCCTCTCTCTTCTCTCCTCTACTTAATTCAATGAATATCTCTGGGGGTTCCAGGCTGTGGAGAACACTTAAGGAACTGATTACTGACTACATTACTCTCTCCTGTTTTGACTCCCCACTCTTCTCTTCCTAGTCACCTCTATCTCCCTCCTCCCTATTCTATTCTCTGTGTAACTCTCTGAATCTCTCTTGGTGTCCCTCACTGTGGAGAACTGTTTTACCATTAACCTAGATATTTTATCATCTGTGCTGTATGGATGGAGAAATCTTAAGGCTACTGTAAGAGAAGGACTGAAAGCTAGAGCAGGAGACTTCACTTCAAAACGTGAGAACATTAGAGACCTCCTGACACCAGGGAACATGAATAGGCAAGAGCTCACCTCAAAATATCCATACTTACACTGAAACCAAGCTGAACTCAAGAGCTAACTGGTTCTAGTGCAAGACATACTATGCTAATTCTCCAGCAAAGCAGGTACACAGCCCTGGACATAGACAGAATGCACAATTCCATGCCAAACCCATAGGTACCCCGAATGTCCTACTGCACACTTCATTGCATTCTAGAGAGGAGATCCACGTCCACCCACCAGAACACAGACTCAAGCTCCCCCAACCAGGAAAGCTTGACAAGCCACTATTACAACCCTTCCCACAGGGACCACTCCAAAATAAAGAGGAACCATGAACTTCCAGCCTATAGAAAGGGCACCCAAACACAGCAATCTAAACAAAATTAAAAGGCAGAGAAATATTCAGCAGGTAAAGGAACATGATAAATACCCACCAAACCAAACCAAAGAGGAGGAGATAAGGAGTCTACCTGAAAAAGAATTCAGAATAATGACAGTAAAAATGATCCAAAATCTCACTACTATTATTCAACATAGTTTTGGAAGTTTCAGGCATAGCAATCAGAGAAGAAAAAGAAATAAAAGGTACCCAGATTGGAAAAGAAGTAAAACTCTCATTGTTTGCAGGAGATATGATCCTCTACATAGAAAACCCTAAAGACACCACCAGAAAATTACTATAGCTTATCAAGGAATATAGTAAAGTTGCAGGATATAAAATTAATACACAGAAATACCTTGCATTCCTATACACTAACAATGAGAAAACATAAAGAGAAATCATGGAAACAATCCCATTCACCATTGCAGTGAAAAGAGTAAAATATTTAGGAATAAATTTATCTAAAGAAACAAAAAACCTATATATAGAAAACTTTAAAACACTGACAAAAGAAATCAAAGATGATGCAAATAGATGGAGAAATATACCATGGTCATGCATCAGAAGAATCAATATAGCGAAAATGAGTATACTACTCAAAGCAATCTATAGATTCAATGCAATCCCTATCAATCTACCAACGGTATTTTTCAGAGAACTAGAACAAATAATTTCACAATTTGTATGGAAACACAAAAAACCTTGAATAGGCAAAGCAATCTTGATAAATAAGAAAGGAACTGGCTGAATCAACCTGCTTGACCTCAGACTACACTACAAAGCTACAGTCATCAAGACACTATGGTACAGGCACAAAGACAGAAATATAGATCAACAGAACAGAATAGAAAGCCCAGAGAAGAATCTATGGACCTATGGACTCCTTATCTTTGACAAAGAAGAAAAAAATATACAATGGGAAAAAGGCAATCTCTTTAACAATGGTGCTGGGAAAACTGGTCAACCACCTGTAAAAGAATGAAACTAGAACACTTTCTGACATGATACACAAACATAAACTCAAAATGGAGTAAAGATCTAACTGTAAGACCAGAAACTATAAAAATGCTAGAGGAAAATATAGGTAGAACACTCACTGACATAAATCACAAGATCCTCTATGACTCAGCTCCCAGAGTAATGGAAATAAAAGCAAAAATAAAGAAATAGGATCTAACTAAATGTAAAAGCTTTTGCACAATGAAGGACTATAAACAAGGTTAAAAGACAGCCTTCAGAATGGGAGAAAATAACAGTAAATGAAATAACAATGAATGAATCTCCAAAATATACAAGCAGCTCATGAAGCTCAATACCAGAAAAATAAACGACCTAATCAAAAAATGGGCTAACGAACTAAACAGATATTGCTCCAAAGAAGATATACAGATGGCTAACAAACAACAAAAAAGATGCTCAACATCACTAATTATCAGAGAAATGCAAATCGAAACCACAATGAGGTACCATCTCATATCGGTCAGAATGGCTGCCATCAAAAAATCTACATACATAAATGCTGGAGAGGGTGTGGAGAAAAGGGAACCCTCTTACACTGTTGGGAATACAAACTAGTACAGGCACTATGGAGAATAGTGTGGAGATTCCTTAAAAAACTGGAAATAGAACACCCATATGACCCAGCAATCCCACTGCTGGGCATACACACCGAGGAAACCAGATGAAAGAGACCCTTGTACCCCAATGTTCAGTACAACAGTGAAGCTAGGACAAGGAAGCAACCTAGATGTTCATTGGCAGATGAATGGATAAGAAGTTGTGGTACATATACACAATAGAATATTACTCAGCTATTGAAAGAACACACTGAGTCAGTTCTAAAGAGGTGGGTGAAACTGGAGCCTATTATACATAGTGAAGTAAGTCAGAAAGAAAAACACTAATACAGTTCATTAATGCATATATATATATATATATATATATATATATATGATTTAGAAAGCTAGTAACGAGGACCCTATGTGCAAGACTGCAAAAGAGACACAGATATAAAGGACAAACTTTTGGACTCTATGGAGAAGCCGAGGGAGGGATGATTTGAGAGAATAGCATTGAAACGGGTATATTACCATATGTGAAACAGATGATCCGTTCAAGTTCAATGCATGAAACAGGCACTCAAAACCAGTACACTGGGACAACCCCGAGGGATGGGATGAGGAAGGAGGTGGGAGGTTTGTTTAGGATGAGAGGACACATGTATACCCATGGCTGACTCATGTCAGTATATGGCAAAAACCACCACAATATTGTAAAGTAATTAGCCTCCAATTAAAATAAATAAATAAATAACTATTACATTCAAAATGGATAAACAATAAAGTCCTACATACAGCACAGGGAACTATGCCCAGTCTCCTGTGATTAATAATAATGGAAAATAATATTTAAAAATATATACATATGCATGTGTTAAAAAAAGAAAACCAGTAGTAACCAAAATAATGATTCAGCTGTAAAAAATCTGACTGCAATGAAGGATATCTATTCAGTCCCTGTGTCAGGAAGATCCTCTGGAGGAGAATATGGCCACACATTCCAGTATTCCTGGGAAATCTATGAACAGAGGAACATGGAGGGTTACAGTCCATGGGGTCAAAGAGTTGGACATGACTGAAAAGCAGCATCAGCAGCCAAAATGGCTCCCCAGTGCATTGCTCTGTATAATATGCAAGCTAAAATAAATTTTAATGGTTGAAAAATATTAAAATAAGAATACTCTGTTGCATATGTGAATTATATAAAATTCAAGCATCAATATTCATAAAACCATTTATTGGAACAAAGTCCTACTCATTCAAATATTTTTCATGATTGTTTCATGCTACAAAGTCATAGTTAGCCTATTTAGCCTAACATGCTTATTATCTGTCTATGTCACCAGAAAGAAGCCATCAGTCAAATATAAAGTGAGGGATATTCTGTAAGACAAGTGATTCGGTTTCTCAAAAAGAAAAAAGAAGTATATAAATAACTGTATTGAAATGCAAAATGAAGTTGTTATAGTTTTCAAGAGACTTAGAACATTTCATTGCAACATGTGGGATATTTGAATCCTGATTTAACCAATGAATTAAGAAAATACCGTTTTGAGGCAAATCAAATGTATTTTGGGTAGCTGATGACATCAAGAAAACGTTGCAAATTTTCTTGAGTTTGATAATAAAGAAACAATTTATTAGTTTTAAAACCCTACAATGTTTAGAGATTCATAATAAAATATTTTTGGTAGAATGTCATAATGTACAGGATTGACTTTAAATAAATGATCCTGTATAAAAAATAAATTTAAAAGTAGAGAAGAAGATGAAAATACATCTTTTTTACAAGGGAAAAAAAGTTGATTATCTTGAAAATGGTGCTGAATCCAGTAAACTATATACTCTCTTCTTTTGCATATGTTTTGTTTTCCACTTTAATGATAAAATGCTTGCACTTTATATATGCCATCAACTGAACTAACATAACATTGAAAGGAGTAAGGTTCTTTCTTATTTTGGAATATCTAGAAATCTGCTTTAGTCACAACTTCACACTTACACTATTTTTTTTCTCCATTTGTAACTTGGGATTTTAAAAAATGATTTATTTTGCTTTCTAGATAATTAAGAATAACAATGCCAAGAGTAGATATCGATAAGGTAATTCAGTCCATTCTGACAAAGACATACAGATGCCTACTCTATACTGTAAAGTGCCATATGTTAAAAATTAACACTTATTTGAACTGTGGTGCTGGAGAAGACTCTTGAGATTCCCTTTGACTGCAAGGAGATCCAACCAGTCCTGGGTGTTCTTTGGAAGGACTGATGCTGGAGCTGAAACTCCAATATTTTGGCCACCTCATGCAAAGAGTTGACTCATTGTAAAAGACTCTGATGCTGGGAGGGATTGGGGGAAGGAGAAGAAGGGGACGACAGAGGATGAGATGGCTGGACGGCATCACCGACTTGATGGACATGAGTTTGGGTGAGCTCTGGGAGTTGATGATGGACAGGGAGGCCTGGCGTGCTGCAATTCATGGGGTTGCAAAGAGTTAGACATGACTGAGCAACTGAACTGACTGAATAGAAAATATAAACTCTTCTTGGATTTTATTTTCCGTTGCTACTTCTATCTGTGATTGCCTTAACCGTCAATAAAATAGGATACTTGGCAGTTTTTTTTATGACTCTAAATTCACTTCAGATTTCATTTTGAAATGTCTCTCATTTCTTGTGTCTTGCCATTTATGTTCTGTCTGATGCTCTTAAATGCTGTTCTCAAAAATAAAAAAATCTTTATATTGTTTCTCCCACACTAACCTTGAATTATTCCCACATAAAACTGATCTAACATAAAATCAGTTGATCTTCTTGACTCCTGGTATTTCTCACCTGGTTTGCTTGACTCCCATGAGCAGAAATCAGGAATCCTTTCTTTGAATACATAATGGTTTAATTCTACAAGTTTTTTTGAGGAGATAGTCAAATCCAAACCCTATAAAGTCTGGGCTTCCCAGGTAGCACTAGTGAGTGGTAAAGAAACCGCCTGCCAATGCAGGAGATTTAAGAGACAGGTTCTATCCCTGTATTGGGAAGATTCCCTGTGGAGGGCATGGCAACACACTCTAGTATTCCTTCCTGGAGAATACCATGGACAGAGGAGCCTGGTGATCTACAGTCCATAGTGTTGTAAAGACTTGGACATGACTGAAGCAACTTAGCAGGTACACACCATTTTATAATATTATAAATATTCATTTTATAATATTATGGCCATGATATATTTGTTTAATAAGTCCAGTCTATTTTTTTTTTATATTGATGATCTACAATGTTAGATCATGGCATCTGATCCCATCACTTCATGGGAAATAGATGGGGAAATAGTGGAAACAGTGTCAGACTTTATTTTTGTGGGCTCCAAAATCACCACAGATGGTGATTGCAGCCATGAAATTAAAAGACGCTTACTCCTTGGAAGAAAAGTTATGAACAACCTAGATAGCATATACAAAAGCAGAGATATTACTTTGCCAACAAAGGTCTGTCTAGTCAAGGCTATGGTTTTTCCAGTGGTCACATATGGATGTGAGAGTCAGACTGTGAAGAAAGTTGAGCACCGAAGAATTGATGCTTTTGAACTGTGGTGTTGGAGAAGACTCTTGAGAGTCCCTTGGACTGCAAGGAGATTCAACCAGCCCATCCTAAAGGACATTAGTCCTGGGTGTTCATTGGAAGGACTGATGCTGAAGCTGAAACTCCAATACTTTGGCCACCTCATGCGAAGAGCTGACTCATTTGAAAAGACTCTGATGCTGGGAGGGATTAGAGGCAGGAGAAGAAGGGGACGACAGAGGATGAGATGGCTGGATGGCATCATTGACTCGATGGACATGAGTTTGAGTGAACTCCAGGAGTTGGTGATGGACAGGGAGGCCTGGCCTGCTGTGATTCATGGGGTCACAGAGTCAGACATGGCTGAGTGACTGAACTAAACTGAACTGATATCACAAAACTGGCTGATGCATAATAGTCTCTAAAAGCATTTGTAGACAGAACAAATGAAAGAATCACTGGAGAATGAGAAAGTTTTGTCTAGTGGCCTCTGCTGAATCTCTTTTGAAATAAAAGTCTGCTTGTCTTCTGTTATATCACAGCTTAAAACCAAGGACTATGCTTGAGAAAATGAGGGAAATACTCCCACAAAAATACAAGCATAAATTATGTTGAGAAAGGGAGCAAAATCTGAGTTTTATCTAAATTAAGTATCGGAAAATTAATTTGAGGTTTGGGAGGATATAATATCATTGGCAAATATTCAAATACATATAGATGAGTGAAATAGAATGTAGCATATTCACAATTAGAAATGGAAATCCTTCATATAAAGAGTCCATCAAACATTTCATTCCTATTGACAGAAATAATAATGCAGGTGTAAACAATCAAAGTCCCTTGGACTGCAAGGAGATCCAACCAGTCCATTCTGAAGGAGATCAGCCCTGGGATTTCTTTGGAAGGAATGATGCTAAAGCTGAAACTCTAGTACTTTGGCCACCTCAGGCGAAGAGCTGACTCATTGGAAAAGACTTTGATGCTGGGAGGGACTGGGGGCAGGAGGAGAAGGGGACGACAGAGGATGAGATGGCTGGATGGCATCACTGACTCAATGGACGTGAGTCTGAGTGAACTCCGGGAGTTGGTGATGGACAGGGAGGCCTGGCGTGCTGAAATTCATGGGGTCGCAAAGAGTCGGACACGACTGAGTGACTGAATTGAACTGATACTGAATAATATTAAAAAGACATAGAACAGAGATATCCTGTACTAGAAAGACTCGATCTTTGCACTATCTGTGTATGGCTTGATCAAGTTATATAGTTTTCTAAATTTCAATTCATTAACAAGTCAGAAATATACAGTTGTTGAAATGACTAAATGGGATCATGCACAAAAAGTACGTGTGAAAGAGACCAACGGCAACAATGTATATTCTATGAATTTCTCCCTATTATTAGCTACACAAATACCCTACATTTCCAACTTCTCTTTTACTTAAATGAGGCATTTTGACCAAGTTCTAAGCAATTGAATGTCAGCCTGAATTAGAAACTGGACATCCAGACCTTGTTTGTTATACTTCTCATGGATTCTTTTCTTCTTTCATCTTGCTGGAGTGAAAGTAACATGAGCCCTAGGGTATCTTCATAAGCCATGTGTTGAAGGCAGCAGGTCCTCTGACAGCCTTTATTCCTGAATGGCCCTGTGGAGCAAGGGAGTCCTGTATATCTGTTCACCCAGTCATTATCATAAAGTGAGCAACAAGTAAACCTACAATGTTTTTATTTCACTTTATCTTTGGGATTTTTTTTTTCTAGTAGATACAAAATCTTAACATGACACTTATAAAAATATGATATATTGAATATAATAAATAGTAGTCAGTGGCTAGTTTTATCACCTATTTATGCCATAACACACTACATTTTTCTTATTAAGTTGCCCAAGTATTTATGCACAATTTATTTCATGGACAGAGACAGCATCATGAAAATCTTTGAAATAATCAGTTTCTGGATACTGTCAAAACATCTTGCGTTACAGAATACAGTCTACCTTTCATATTCCTTAATTCTGTATCTGTGGGTGAGCAAAGCACAGGTATGGAGAATCGACTGTACTACACCACTCTGTTTAAGCTAATGAGCATCCACAGAATTTGGTGTCTGCAGGGCTACTGGTAAAAATTCCCAGAAATATGGAGGGATGATTGTATAGCATTATTTCCAATGTGAAGCTTAAGTTATCAATGAAAATTGCCATGTATTTGTGAATTTTTGATGATCAGTTAGTATTGAGTATCCAGATTAACTCGTTACTTAAGGGGTTTATTCTGAAAAACTTGAGATATCATGTCATTCAAGTACTTGATAGAACAAAATTTCCTTAATTTAATGTCGTGGTAGACTATATTTAAAATGAATGACAAAACTATTTTACTAATGTTTGTTGTTGTCATTAAGTCGTGTCTGACTCTGCAACCTCATGGACTTAATGCACCAGGCTCCTCCATCCTCCACAATCTCCTAGAGTTTGCTCAAATTCGTGTCCTTTGAGTTGGTGGTGCTGTCTAACCACCTCATCTTTTGCTGCCCCCTTCTCTTTTGCCTTCAGTCCTTTGCAACATCAGTGTATTTTCCAGTGAGTCAGCTCTTTGCAACAAGTGGCCAAAGTATTGAAGCTTTAGCATAAGTCCTTCCAATGAATAGTCAGGGTTGATTTCCTTTTGGATAGAGTGGTTTGATATCCTTGCTGTCCACAGAACTCTCAAAAATCTTCTCCAGCATTACAGTTCAAAAACATCAATTCTTTGGTGACCAACCTTCTTCATGGTCCAACTCTCACATCCATAAATGACTACTTGAAAAACCATAGATTTGACTATATGGAACTTTGTTGGCAAAGTGATGTCTCTATTTTTTAATACACTGTCTTGGTTGTCATAGTTTTCCTTCCAAGGAGCAAGTGTCTTTTAATTTCATGGCTGCAATCACCATCCGCAGTGATTCTGGAGCCCAAGAAAATCAAATCTACCATTGCTTCCAAGTTTTTTTCTTCTATTTGCTATGAAGTGATGGGACTGAATGCCATGATTATAGTTTATTTTTATGAGTTCATTAATATATGCATCCATTATAAATTTATGCACCAAATATATAAAAAGCTATAATATTTTATAGTAATTATTAGTTACTTTCATAATGAGAGGAAAGTAAGGGACATTAACTCTGAGTATATTATTTATTTAACCATAATTTATCTAAACTCTCCTCTGTCACTTATCCAGTGGAGGCTTCTCAATCATTTGTAGGCTTGTTTTCCTTGACATATATTTAGAGACTGTAAGAAAGAAACTCGTATTCTATTTTTTATTCCATAAAATATCAACAAAAATAATATTTAAATAGAATAAAATTTTAAAAGAGTGTAAACATTCCTAAGTCTTACAAAAATATACGAGCAGGAAGAGATGGGGATCAGGCAACACTGCAGCATTTACTTATTACTTGAATTTGATTTTCTGAAAATAATTCAGCCTTTAATACCTAAAGAATTTGAAACACTGTAAGCACTTTATTTTATGTTAGAACATTTCATTCATTCAAGTAAAGTCACCCTCAATCTTTTGCAAGACTCTCAGATGGTATTCTGTCCTTCAAATAGCTCCAGAGGCTCAAAGTCATAGGTTGATAACAAACTTGTCAATAAGCATTAGTGATAGTAAATGCATTTAGAGCAAAATGAAATTGTGGATATTGAATTATATAGTAATCAACATTGCTGATTTGTTTTACTACTTGAAAGACAGCCTCAACTTTCACAGATTAACAACACGCCATCTGTATCCAAGCTTGACACTAATTGCCAGTAAAATAAACATTGATGATCATTTTCTAAACTTGCAAAATTCAAGTTGTAATCAAATTCAAGGAGGTCATTTTCCTGCAACTTTAACATAATCCTGTAACTAAAGTATGCTGAAGACATAATTTTTCCTTTGAGTTTTACCCATTAGGATTTTGAATAACAGTTGATAATAAACTTATTACATTGAAATTTAAATTTCAGTATATCAATTATTTGTTTACATGCATGTATGCACTAGCATTCTTCTGAGTGCATCA
>SJYQ01001034.1:179196-197946 GCA_006410935.1 Redunca redunca
CTAGCATTCTTCTGAGTTCATCAAGAAATAATTAACACATGGTTCTCTTATTAATAGCAAATCTTAATTATTTGCTCCCTAATTTCCATAAACTTGAATTTTAATACAATTGTTAATATGGCAAATTAATTATTTCTTTATTATAGTTCTATTGTCAAAAGGTTGCATTTCACTCAAATAGAAAAATATGTTCCAATGTGCAAACACTGAGGAAAACTAGGCATATGATTAGAAAAATCAAGTTTAAATAATGGACTAAGGGAGCCTAAGGTGATATAACAAGTCTCCTCACTGAGTTTCCAGGCAAATGTGGGATAGTAGGAACCATGTTCCTGTAGGGCTATGGTAACCTATAGTAACAATCCTTTGAATGCTTCAGTGCTTACTCACTCAGTCAAGTCCAACCCTTTGCAACCCTTTGGCTATAGATCACAGTTCCTCTGTTCATGGGATTTTTTCAGGCAAGAATACTGGAGTGGGTTGGCATTTGGGGGATGAATCCAAATCTCCTGGGTCTCCTTATTGCAGGTGGATTCTTTACCCACTGAGCCATTGGAGCAGACTGGATGGTAAATAAAGGCAAAACATGATCTAATCCTAGAGGAAGCAATTTTGTAGAGAAATCAAAAAGGGTAATGTTAAATTTCTAGACCACTGGAATAGAAAAGTCCCAAGTTCCAGAGCTCAAAAGCATTGGGAATGAAGTAGAGTACAAGATAGGATGGAAAGCTATTGCCACATTACTTTCTAGACTGCTTTCCATTTACTAGATGACTGAGGTGTTTGAATCTTGATCTGGAAGAATACCCAGGTAGAAACTAAGAGGTAGACAGTGCAGCCAAGAGAAATGTGAATTATGAACAATAAAATGAAATCACTCATGGAAAAGGGATCTAATACAGAACTAGGAGGTCATTAAGGAAGTAGAACCTAGATACATCCACACCCAGATGCAATGTAAACTTCTGACTCAGTAAACCACAGCACACCTGGAACTCATTTATGAAACCTTAGCTTAGCAACCAATCAGCTGCTAAGGAGTAACTGAATGCCTTCTGACACCAATTATACTTCTGCAAAGCAGCTTATATACTTCTCTGTAATGTCTTTGTCCACTGCCTTGTTAACTTCCCTCAGAGAACATTGCAGTTGTTACTGGAATTTGTGCCTCCTGAATTACAGTTCCAATGACTCCAAACAGACTCTTTTCTCATTTGCAGGCATTTTTGTTTTGTTTTGTTTTAGCTGACAGAGAATATGTTTTACAGTCAAGGCCTTGTAGGCTTAGATTAGGCTGAGAAGATCTCCTGAAGAAGGGCATTGCAACCCACTCTAGTATTCTTGCCTGGAGAATCCCATGGACAGAGAAACCTGGCAGGCTACAGTCCATGGGGTGGCAAAAGAGTCGGATACAACTTAGTCACTACACCACCACCTATCTTCAGTCACAGACCTGCACCACTGTGCTCACTGCAGTTAACCCCTCCAGCTGTGTACTTGTCTGACTCTGGTCTAACCCCTGTCACTTGCATCCATTGCCATGAAACTATGGCAACACCCATCAACCACAGTAACACACTTGGGCAACCAGAACCCGCACAGCTACATGCACACCCTGAGTTGGCCCAGGCCCTTGCTGTCTACCCTGGTGCATCACTAAATGTGTGTCTGTATCCAGCACCTGTCACAACTCAGACACCTATAGCTGGGCCTGAAGTCACATGTATGTACAGGACCAGCTCTGGCCACAACCACTGCCAGTTCTTGTTCCTAGCTGCTGTACTGAGAACCTCACAGCCACTACGGATGCTCCAGGTTGCTCAGCAGCAGCCATATGATTGTAGATTCTGTGGAGCCCAGAAGCCTGAGCTGAAGAGACATCATACCACCCTGGGCTCAATGCTGCCACATGCCCCCACAGTTGGTGTCCTGCACAACCAGACAGCACACTCCAAGTTGCCCCATGCCCCATGTAGGTGACAGTCTTCCCATATCAAAGTCAGTTCATGAAGTCTGAAGAAGTGTCTTCTTTAATGTGCAGATACATATACAAGGCTACAAGGATCAGGAGAGCCAGGGAAATGTGACTCCATAAAGGAATACAATAACCTTTCACTAGCCGGCCCCCTAAAAATGGAGAGCCAAAAATTACCTGACAAAGAATTCAAAACAATTGTTCTAAAGATGCTCAGCAAACTCACCCCTGTGGATATATCCAAAGGAAATGAAATCAGGAAGAGAAAGCTTCAGTCTCATGTTCAATGCAGCTTTGTTCACAATAGCCATGATATGGAGATAAAATAATAATATCCTTCAGTAATAAATGGATAATGAAGTTGTAAGATATATATATGTGTATATATATAAGTATATATACAAAGACATTTCTACATACAAATATTATATATATGTATATATACATCATGTGTATGATGTATATACGAGACGTATCTTGATATATATCTTGATATAAATATATACATATACAGGTATGTATAGATTTTTCGNGACATCCTGGAATGTGAAGTCAAGTGGGCCTTAGAAAGCATCACTATGAACAAAGCTAGTGGAGGTGATGGAATTCCAATTGAGCTGTTTCAAATCCTGAAAGATGATGGTGTGAAAGTGCTGCATTCAATATGCCAGCAAATTTGGAAAACTCAGCAGTGGCCACACGACTGGCAAAGGTCAGTTTTCATTCCAATCCCAAAGAAAGGCAATGCCAAAGAATGTTCAAACTACCGCACTATTGCACTCATCTCACACGCTAGTAAAGTAATGCTCAAAATTCTCCAAGCCAGGCTTCAGCAATATGTGAACCTTGAACTTCCAGATGTTCAAGATGGTTTTAGAAAAGTCAGAGGAACCAGAGATCAAATTGTCAACATCCTCTGAATCATGGAAACAGCAAGAGAGTTCCAAAAAAACATCTATTTCTATTTTATTGACTATGCCAAAGCCTTTAACTGTGTGGATCACTATAAACTGTGGAAAATTCTGAAAGAGATGGCAATTCCAGACCACCTGACCTGCCTCTTGAGAAACCTATATGCAGGTCACGAAGCAACAGTTAGAACTGGACATGGAACAACAGACTGGTTCCAAATAGGAAAAGGAGTCCATTAGGGCTGTATATTGTCACCCTGCTTATTGAACGTATATGCAGAGTACATCATGAGAAACACTGGGCTGGAAGAAGCACAAGCTGGAATCAAGATTGCTGGGAGAAATATCAATAACCTCAGATATGCAGATGACACCACCCTTATGGCAGAAAGTGAAGAGGAACTAAAAAGCCTCTTGATGAAAGTGAAAGAGGAGAGTGAAAAAGTTGCCTTAAAGCTCAACATTCAGAAAACGAAGATCATGGCATCCTGTCCCATCACTTCATGGGAAATAGATGGGGAAATAGTGGAAACATTGTCAGACTTTATTTTGGGTGGCTCCAAAATCATTGCAGATGGTGATTGCAGGAATGAAATTAAAAGATACTTACTCCTTGGAAGGAAAGTTATGACCAACCTAGATAGCATATTGAAAAGCAGAGATATTACTTTGCCAACTAAGGTCTGTCTAGTCAAGGCTATGGTTTTTCCCTGTGGTCATGTATGGATGTGAGAGTTAGACTGTGAAAAAGCTGAGCGCTGGAGAATTGATGCTTTTGAACTGTGGTGTGGAGAAGACTCCTGAGAGTCCCTTGGACAGCAAGGAGATCCAACCAGTCCACTCTAAAGGAGATCAGTCCTGGGTGTTCATTGGAAGGATTGATGTTGAAGCTGAAACTCCAGTACTTTGGCCACCTCATGCAGAGAGCTGACTTACTGAAATAGACTCTGATGCTGGGAGGGATTGGGGGCAGGAGGAGAAGGGGAACAACAGAGGAAGAAATGGCTGGATTGCATTATCGACTAGATGGACATGAATTTGGGTGAACTCTGGGAGTTGGTGATGGACAGGGAGGCCTGGCATGCTGCAATTCATGGGGTTGCAAAGAGTTGGACACGACTGAGCAGATGAACTGAACTCTACTGAGAATATTATTTAGCCATGAGAAAAATTTGGAATTCTGGCAATTGTGATAATATGAATGAATCTTATAGGAATTATCCTAAGTGAAATAACTCACACAAAGAAAGACAGATACTGTATGATATTACTTATATGTGAAATCTGAAATAATGCTAATCTCATAGAAACAAAGAAGAAAATTGTGGTATTAGGGGCTGTGGTGGGGGAGGTGTGGAAGTAAAGGGGAGATGGTAGCCTCAAAGTATAACTCAAAAAAAAAAAAAAAAGAAAGAAAGAAAAGGACAGGGACAGGAATGGAAGAAATACTGAGTAACAGTGAATGGAGCAGGTCCTGGGTCAGTGGATTTCAGAAAAAGAACTGGGAAATACACATTATATGAAACCATGAGACGTAATATTAAGTTAATCAAGGGGATATTTTTAATGGTGCAATTATTAATTTATCAATCACAAGTGTGGAAGGCCTCTCTATTGCAAGTTTTTTGTACCAAATGGAGTTGAGAGATTTTAGTTCCAGAACTGTTATAGTAACATCTTTGTTATGTCTCCATATCTCTCTACGGTTTTGTGTGTGTATGTGCTTCCTATGCCAAGAAATAAAGTGATTAAAGAAAATAACTTCTAATATCTAGTACAATGTTTTATTATTCAAGTGTTTATAACCTAAAGCAATAAATATATGAAGGTCCACTTAATTAACTGGATATTTTTGTCTGTAAACTACTGATCAGGTTACAACTAATGATGATTAAAAGAATTAAATGTTATGTAGAAGAAAATTGTGTTAATTATGTAAGTGAAGGAATATCACAGGAATATACTTACATGGATGTTAATGAAACCTATATTTTCAAAGCTCTGTCAAAAATACATTTCTAAATGGTGGGTAAAACAGACTTATTGTCCAAAGATAAAAACAACATGTGAAATAAGATCATGTGTTTAGCTCTCTGGAAATTTAATATGAAAGAGACATAAGAAGATACAATTTTGTATAAAAAGGAAAAATTACCTTAAACACATATTCCCAACTAAACAGAGTTTTTCTGACAAGAGTTAAATTTATAAACCCAGAGAATAAATTGTTCTTTTATATAGTGCTTTTTAAAAATGTAGCCTGATTAGTTAAAATCAATTATTCTTTGATACTGCATTTTATTTCCTAGTTCACCAAGTAGAATTGTCATAATGGCATGCTTTCTCCACATTATCTTCATAAACATGATATTCTTGACTCTCATTTGAATCTGTTTTTCACTAGAAATGTTCATTTCACTACATCATATTATGAATTTTAAAATAATATTCAAGAAATTTATGGACTTTTATTAACATAAATAACTACATGTGCTTCAAAATTCAGTCATATGGGTGATCCCCATGGCCTAGTTTTAATATACCATCTAGGCGGTCACAGTGGTAGAAAATCCACCTGCTAATACAGCAAACACAAGAGACATGAGTTCAATCCCTAGATGGGAAAGATCCCCTGGAGGAGGATATGGTACCCCACTCCAGTATTCTTACCTGGAGAGTCCCATGGTCAGAGGAGCCTGATGGGCTTCATTCAGTCCCTGGGATTGCAAGGAGTTGGAGATAACTGAGCATCTGAGCTTCAAGCTTAAAATATTTTTCTCTTTCAGTTATCCTTTTATTTGATGCAGAAGATAAGGTATAAGCTATTTAGAAATCTTAGCTCACTTTGTAATTTTGGCCACAGAATTTCAGATCAGCCAAGGGTACATCAATCACTTGAAATCTCAATGACATCTAGTAGCTGCAGATTTCAAGGACAAGTAGTTCACAAAGAAATCATACTCAATAAAACACAAACTCATTGTTTCACAATCAGCTAGTTTGACTTTCATGTTAGCAATGACATCATTATTCTTCTGTAGTGACATTTCACCAAAGTTACCACTGAAGGCAATGGCCAACTGTCACATCACCTCGATGCATTTCCATCAAGGTAGTGCTCCTCATGTTGATCTCAACAGAGTAGATCTTGATGACCACTTAGCACCACAAACTTATAAGCCCATCAGTGAGAACATGCACAGGAATGCAAGTGCTTAAGAATCACTCCCTGAAATGCCTTGCAGAAGCAGGTTAGGCAACCCAGCTGAGGAAAACTGACTGGCAATGATATCATAAAATATCTTAACAAATCGGTGTTATAGCAGGAAAATCCTTTAGTTAGGCTAAGAGATGAAGTCTTTATTTTTCACTGAAAAGGCATGACTCTCTATGTTTACTCTTACTTTATCACTTTTAACAGTGAATAACAAAGAAATGTTTTTCTCTGAATTCTACTGACCTGCAACTGTTTTACCAAATGGTCCATAATTCAATTCAGAGGTTAGAAGTAGTCAGAAACAGTACTCCTAATTTCTATGTGAAGTCTCAAGTTTTTAAAATATTGGTAAGTAATCCTCCTTTTGAGAACTGTTGTTTTTTTTTCCCCTCCACTGCACTAATTTTATGATCCAAAAAAAAAAAAATCAACCGACCTCTAATGCANCATTTGGAATAAAAAAAGATCTTTAATGGTTTTATGAAAAAAGTTTAAGAATTTTAAAATTCTTTTAAAATAGTATATGAAAAATAGGGAAGTATAATGATATTTTCTAGCATATTTTACAAATAACTCAAATATAAAACTGAAAGGCTGGCTTAAAAATACAGTGGAAATATTGTTGCCTGACAGTGAAAGTTCTGGTAAAACTCATAGTGGAGCTGAGATTAGTTAAGCAATCACCTCAAGACGGTTGAACTCCCAGGCCAGCAGGACTTGATATTAACCTTATTACAACTATTAACAAATCTAAAAAAAAAAAAAAAAACACACACAACAATGTGTTATTCAGAAGAAGGCTCAGCCAAGTACAGTTCAGTTCAGTCACACAGTTGTCTGACTCTGTGATCCCATGGACTGCAGCACACCAGACTTCCCTGTCCATCACCAACTCCTGAAGCCTAGTCAAACTCATGACCATCACGTCGATGTTGCCATCCAACCATTTCATCCTCTGCTGTCCCCTTCTCCTCCTGTCTTGTCTTCAATCTTTCCCAGTATCAGGGTCGTTTCAAATGAATCAGTTCTTCACATCAGGTAGCCAAAGTATCAAAGTTTCAACTTCAGCATCAGTCCTTCCAATGAATATTCAGGATTGATTTCTTTAGCATGGACTTGTTCAATCTCCATGCTGTCCAAGGGACTCTCAAGAGTCTTCTCCATCACCACAGTTCAAAAGCATCAATTCTTCCATGCTCTGCTTTCTTCACAGTCCAACTCTCACATCCATACATGACTACTGGAAAAACCATAGCTTTGACTAGACAGACCTTTGTTGGTAATGTCTCTGCTTTTTAATATGCTGTCTAGGTTGGTCATAGCTTTTCTTTCAAGTAGAGAAATACAAAATACATAGGATTGCAATATTAAATACTATATAACTGCTGCTGCTGCTGCTGCTGCTGCTGCTAAGTCGCTTCAGTTGTGTCCAACTCTGTGCGACCCCATAGATAGCAGCCCACCAGGCTCCTCTGTCCCTGGGATTCTCCATGCAAGAATACTGGAATTACATTTAACCACTTTCCAGGACACCAGATGTTTAGATGCTGAACATTGGTCATACTAATCGATTATTCCTAGTGTAAAGATGGGCTTCTCTGGTGGCTCAGTGGTAAAGAATCCATGTAACCTGTGGTCCATGGGGTCACAAAGAGTTGGACACAACTGAACTACCAAACTAAATATGTGGGAGCCCCAGGAGACATGGGTTCAATTCCTAGGTCAGGAAGATCTCCTGGAGGAGGGATAGCTACCCACCCCAGTAGTCTTGCCTGGAGAATCCCATGGACAGAGGAGCCTGGCAGGCAACAGTCCATAGGGTCGCAGAGTCAGACAAGACTGAAGTGACTTAGCACAGTGTGAAGATAAATGTATTTGAGAACCAAACTGATATGTCTTGTTATTTGATGTGCTGTGGCTGATGTCTATTTGTTAAGTTGGTATTTTATTGGGGTCTATTAGTGACCTTCTGTAACACAAATTGTGTTCTTATTGGGTTTGAGGAAGGCCCACTGATGCCTCTGTTTTTTTTTTATCTCCACCTGATACCCAGCAGTGATAATCTGCCTACCTTCAGGCCAGGTGGATCATCTTGCAGATTTTAACTTAAAAACCGCAGTACAGCCCTCCACTTCTCACCTTTGCAAACCTCTGCTCAGTTTGTCTTCCAGCCTCAGACATTGCCTCTGTCTCCCCATAGAGTAGGCAGGGACAGCTGCACTTCTTTTATAGCACACTTGCTGTGTGGTTGAGAACACTAACACTGTCATCCTCTGTCACTTGAGGTTGTAAATGGAACAAGCTACGAGGTTATCTTCTTTCATTATCCCAAACAGGAACTGAGATAAATGACAACTTTCCATCTGTATTTATGTAGCATTGCTTAATATTCTAACAAGACTTGGTTTTCTGGTCTTCCTTACATCCTCTCACTATTTTCTTCTAATAATCCCTCGGTCTGGATGGAGTGGTTCTCCCACAACATTTAAAACATAAAATAATAATAAAAAATCTAAAATAATAAAAACATATAATGAAAGATCTTTAACCTAAGCCATCACATTTGCTTTTTGATACCAAATGAGAGCTAAAGGTGTCTAAAATTAATTATTTCCTCTGAGAAAAATGTTTGATTCTAAACACTGGCAAAAGAAAAAAAAAAGTATTTTATTTTCTATTTTTATTCCTAATAAAACAATCCTTGCCGAGAGCCGGGGTGAGGAATTCCACCCATGACAATGTCATGTGGGGAGGAAGCCTGACAAACGCAAGGACGTAACGGCTTCAGGTTTTCTCCCTGGAATTTCCTGAGCATCCAAACCCCAAAAAATAAAAATCTGTCGGCTTTTGTTCTCTGCTTCTCTACTCTTCTAATACACTCCGGAAAAAGTCATCTCTAAGCTTTGGTCTTCTGCATTTGAAAGGGATGTTTCAGTTAAACCTCCTCTAGTAGTTCTCTAGCTTGTCTAACAAGTTTCCCGGACCCCTTACAGCTTGTGAATTGCTTACAGCCCCCAACCGGGAGAGACACAAAGCTTGAAAGCATCTGAAAGACACAGAACCTTTTCTAAAGAGTTAAAAACCATATTGGTGACGGGTTTTCACTGTTGATTCAATGATTGCCGCCAGGCCTCCATATTCTTTATCTTTTAGGCACCTGGGAAGATGTTATTCAATGTAAACGGGGTATGGAAAAAGATATATAGTAGTTTTGATGTTAGCAACACTAGACTTTTGAGTTAATTACTTTTCTCTTGTTATAAATCACTGTACTCCTTTTGCTTGTTACAAATTGTTGTATCTTTGCTATGTAAGAATGTAACTTTATTTAGTGCTTTCTGAGAGCAGCGCCAAACTTTGGAAAGATCAACACAAATAAGTCTTCTGGTTGACAAACCCTTATCAGAAGAAAGGTTGTAAAATGTTAATTGGCCCTTCTGGCAGAAGACGATGTAAATTACCTAAGACTTGTGTTTGCAGTCAGGTATGCAGAGAGAAAAGCCTGCTTTTGATAAGAGTCTAAACTGCTAACGCTGCATAACTATGTGTTACCCATTAATCTCCATGTATTATCAAACATATAAATAGTCCCTTGAACAATAAACGGAGGGGACCAGCTTTCCAGACTAGCCTCTCGGCCTAGTTTATTGGGAATCTGGCTCTCCCCATGTCTCTTTCTCTCACCCTTTTTCTCTTCTCCTTCCTCCTCTTCTTTACTCTAACTTCAGGCTGAATTCCCATCTGGAATGGAGTGGCCCTCCAAGTCTACTTACCTGCCCCGGCCCCAAGATCCGTGAGAGAGAGTGCCCAAGGAGGGGCACTCTCCACTATTCGAGCGGGCGCCGGCGGCCCCACGTAGATGGTGCAAGCTCCTTGTCTGGAGCTTTATTGGCTTTCTCCGTAAACCAAGTTATTCAGCCTCTTTTCTCCACTTAATTTTCCTACTATACTATTTCTTCTAATCTCCTTTATATTTCTGTACAAGTTTTTCCTCGCCTATTCCGTCTCTCCTTCGAATCACCCTGGTTCCACCGGGGCTGGACCCCGGCAAATCCTCATCTACTACCCACCAATCACTAGGGAAAAAATCAAATAGGTAAAAGTTCAGAAGAAACACATTACAAATTTTAAAAGTAGTACTTCCATTTTATTAATAATTTGATGCCTTCTGCTATATGCATGTGCTCTACATGTTATTTAATTTGAATCAACAAAAAATTAAGCAGAGATAATTGCCGGGTCACGGGCAGCTGCGACCTGGCACACTAAATGCGGCTGAGAGGAGCTACCCCATGTCTGAGGTCAGGGGCAGCGGCGAGAGTGCCAGGCTGCGACAGCACAGGAACGGTGGAGAGGAGCTGCCCAAGTCCGAGGTCAGGGGCAGTGACCAAGAGGAGCTACCCTGCGTCAGAGGCCAGGGGCAGCCGGGAGAAGCCACCTCATGCCCGAGGCCAGGGGCGGTGGCCCTGAGGAGCCACCCCAAGCTGGAGGCTGGGGCGGCGGCCAGGAGGAGCAACCCCAGGAACGCTGGCTGTGCAGGCGCAGGAGGGCCTAGAGGAGCTATCCCACGCTGAAGGTCAGGAAGGGCGGCAGTAAGGAGATACCACTCCTCTAAGATAAGGAGCAGTAGCTGTGCTTTGCTGGAGCAGCCGTGAAGAGATACCCCACGCCCAAGGTAAGAGAAATTCAAGTAAGATGGTCAGTGTTGCAAGAGGACATCAAAGGGCAGACACACTGAAACCATACTCAAACAAAACTAGCCAATCTAATCACATGAGGACCACAGCCTTGTCTAACTCAATGAAACCAAGCCATGCCCATGGGCAACCCAAGATGGGCGGGTCATGGTGGAGAGGTCTGAGAGAATGTGGTCCACTGGAGAAAGCAATGGCAAAGCACTTCAGTATTCTTGCCTTGAGAACCCCATGAACAGTAGGAAAAGTCAAAATGATAGGATACTGAAAGAGGAACTCCCCAGGTCAGTAGGTGCCCAATATGCTACTGGAGGTCAGTGGAGAAATAACTCCAGAAAGAATGAAGGGATGGAGCCAAAGCAAAAACAATACCCAGCTGTGGCTGTGACTGGCGATAGAAGCAAGGTCCGATGCTGTAAAGAGCTATATTGCATAGGAACCTGGAATGTCAGGTCCATGAATCAAGGCAAATTGGAAGTGGTCAAACAGGAGATGGCAAGAGTGAACGTCGACATTCTAGGAATCAGCGAACTAAAATGGACTGGAATGGGTGAATTTAACTCAGATGACCATTATATCTACTACTGTGGGCAGGAATCCCTCAGAAAAAATGGAGTAGCCATCATGGTCAACAATAGAGTCTGAAATGCAGTACTTGGATGCAATCTCAAAAATGACAGAATGATCTCTGTTCGTCTCCAAGGCAAACCATTCAATGTCACAGTAATCCAAGTCTATGCCCCAACCATTAATGTTGAAGAAACTGAAGCTGAATGGTTTTATGAAGACCTATAAGACCTTTTAGAACTAACACCCAAAAAAGATGTCCTTTTCATTATAGGGGACTGGAATACAAAAGTAGGAAGTTAAGAAACACCTGGAGTAACAGGGAAATTTGGCCTTGGAATGCAGAATGAAGCAGGGCAAAGACTAATAGCGTTTTGCCAAGAAAATGCACTGGTCATAGCAAACACCCTCTTCCAACAACACAAGAGAAGACTCTACACATGGACATCACCAGATGGTCAACACTGAAATCAGACTGATTATATTCTTTGCAGCCAAAGATGGAGAAGCTCTATACAGTCAACAAAAACAAGACCAGGAGCTGACTGTGGCTCAGATCATGAACTCCTTAGTACCAAATCCAGACTCAAATTGAAGAAAGTAGGGAAAACCACTAGACCATTCAGGTATGACCTAAACGAAATCACTTATGATTATACAGATTATATAGATTTAAGGGCCTAGATCTGATAGACAGAGTGCCTGATGAACTATGGAATGAGGTTTGTGACACTGTACAGGAGACAAGGATCAAGACCATCCCCATGGAAAAGAAATGCAAAAAAGCAAAATGGCTGTCTGGGGAGGCCTTACAAATAGCTGTGAGAAGAAGAGAAGCAAAAAGCAAAGTAGAAAAGGAAAGATATAAGCATCTGAATGCAGAGTTCCAAAGAATAGCAAGAAGAGATAAGAAAGCCTTCTTCAGTGATCAATACAAAGAAATAGAGGAAAAGAACAGAATGGGAAAGACTAGAGAACTCTTCAAGAAAATTAGAGATACCAACGGAACATTTCATGCAAAAATAGGCTCAATAAAGGACAGAAATGGTATGGACCTAACAGAAGCAGAAGATATGAAGAAAAGGTGGCAAGAATACACAGAAGAACTGTACAAAAATGATCTTCACAACCCAGATAATCATGATGGTGTGATCACGGACATCCTGGAATGTGAAGTCAATTAGACCTTAGAAAGCATCACTACGAACAAAGCTAGTGAAGGTGATGGAATTCCAGTTGAGCTGTTTCAAACCCTGAAAGAGGATGCTATGAAAGTGCTGCACTCAATATGCCAGCAAATGTGGGAAACTCAGCAGTGGCCACAGGACTGGAAAAGGTCAGTTTTCATTCCAATTCCAAAGAAAGGCAATGCCAAAGAATGCTCAAACTACCGCACAATTGCACTCATCTCATACGCTAGTAAAGTAATGCTCCCAATTCTCCAAGCCAGGCTTCAGCAATATGTGAAGCATGAAATTCCTGATGTTCAAGCTGGTTTTAGAAAAGACAGAAGAACCAGAGATCAAATTGCCAACATCCTCTGGATCATTGAAACAACCAAAGAGTTCCAGAAAAAACATTTGAGTGAAGGCACTCAGTCATGTCCAACTCTTTGTGACCCCACGGATGGTAGCCTACCAGGCTCCTCTGTCCATAGGATTTTCCATGCAATAGTACTGGAGTGGGTTGCCATTTCCTTCTCCAGGAGATCTTCCCAACCCAGGGATCGAACCCAGGTCTCCCACATTGTAGGCAGATGGTTTACCATCTGAGCCTCCATTTCTGCTTTATTGCCTATGCCAAAGCCTTTGACTGTGTAGATCACAATAAACTGTGAAAATTCTGAAAGAGATGTGAATACCAGACCACCTGATCTGCCTCTTGAGAAATCTGTATGCAGGTCAGGAAATAACAGTTAGAACTGGACATGGAACAACAGACTGGTTCCAAATAGGAAAAGGAGTACATCAAGGCTGCTTATTTAACTTATATGTAGAGTACATCATGAGAAACGCTGGACTGGAAGAAGCACAAGCCGGAATCAAGATTGCCGGGAGAAATATCGATAACCTCATATATGCAGATGACACTCTTATGGCAGAAAGTGAAAAGGAACTAAAAAGCCTCTTGATGAAAGTGAAAGAGGAGAGTTAAAAAGTTGGCTTAAAGTTCAACATTCAGAAAACGAAGATCATGGCATCCAGTCCCATCACTTCATGGAAAATAGATGGGGAAATAGTGGAAACAGTGTCAGACTTTATTTTTCTGGGCTCCAAAATCACTGCAGATGGTGACTGCAGCCATGAAATTAAAAGACATTTACTCCTTGGAAGAAAAGTTATGACCAACCTAGATAGTATATTCAAAAGCAGAGACATTACTTTGCCTACTAAAGTCCGTCTAGTCAAGGCTATGGTTTTTCCTGTGGTCATGTATGGATGTGAGAGTTGGACTGTGAAGAAGGCTGAGTGCCGAAGAATTGATGCTTTTGAACTGTGGTATTGGAGAAGACTCTTGAGAGTCCCTTGGACTGCAAGGAGATCCAACCAGCCCATTCTGAAGGAGATCAGCTCTGGGATTTCTTTGGAAGGAATGATGCTAAAGCTGAAACTCCAGTACTTTGGCCACCTCATGCCAAGAGTTGACTCATTGGAAGAGACTCTGATGCTGGGAGGGATTGGGGGCAGGAGGAGAAGGGAACGACAGGATGAGATGGCTGGATGGCATCGCTGACTCAATGGATGTGAGTCTGAGTGAACTTCAGGAGATGGTGATGGACAGGGAGGCCTGGCGTGCTGCAATTCATGGGGTCGCAAAGAGTTGGACATGACTGAGCAACTGAACTGAACTGAATTGTCCAATGTGAGCTATCAAGCAGCTTCAAAATTGTTAGTAAATGTCACTTGTAAATGAGCATAGAAGTCTGAATTAAAATAGTAGAAAATAGTAGTAGTAGTTTCAGTTGCTCAGTTGTGTCTGAATTTTTGAGATACCATGGACTCTAGCCTGCCAGGCTCTGCTGTCCATAGCATTTTCCAGCCAAGAATACCGGAGTGAGCTTACATTTCCTACTAAATGCTATCTTTGATGAAGCAATAGAGCTATAAAATATTTTTGATATTATTCTTGAAGTACACCTAAGTTTTAAAGCAATCTATCGTATCATCTTTGTTATTGTATGTAATTTCCAGCTAATGATAAAAGTATATGTAGATCAACATGTTAAGAAGTGATTCAGTTCAGTTAAGTTCAGTTCAGTTCAGTCGCTCAGTTGTGTCTGACTCTTTGCAACCCCATGAATCGCAGCACGCCAGGCCTCCCTGTACATCAACAACTCCCGGAGTTCACTCAGATTCACATCCATCGAGTCCGTGATGCCATCCAGCCATCTCATCCTCTGTCGTCCCCTTCTCCTCCTGCTCTCAATCCCTCCCAGCATCAGAGTCTCTTCCAATGAGTCAACTCTTGGCATGAGGTGGCCAGAGTACTGGAGTTTCAGCTTTAGCATCATTTCTTCCAAAGAAATCCCAGGGCTGATCTCCTTCAGAATGGACTGGTTGGATCTCCTTGCAGTCCAAGGGACTCTCAAGAGTCTTCTCCAACAAAAGAGTTAAAACAGATCAATTCTTTGGCGCTCAGCCTTCTTCACAGTCCAACTCTCACATCCATACATGACCACTGGAAAAACCACAGCCTTGACTAGATGGACCTTAGTCGGCAAAGTAATATCTCTGCTTTTGAATATACAATCTAGGTTGGACATAACTTTTCTTCCAAGGAGTAAGCATCTTTTAATTTCATGGCTGTAGTCACCATCTGCAGTGATTTTGGAACCCCCAAAAATAAAGTCTGGAACTCTTTCCACTGTTTCCCCATCTATTTCCCATGAAGTGATGGGACCAGATGCCACGATCTTCGTTTTCTGAATGTTTAGCTTTAAGCCAACTTTTTCACTCTCCTCTTTCACTTTCATCAAGAGGCTTTTTAGTTCCTTTTCACTATCTGTCATAAGAGTGGTGTCATCTGCATATCTGAGGTTATTGATATTTCTCCTGGCAATCTTGATTCCAGCTTATGTTCAGTCACTCAGTAGTGTCCAACTCTTTGTGACCTGATGAAACTGCAGCATACCAGGCCTCCCTGTCCATTACCAACTCCTGGAGTCCACCCAAACCCATGTCCATTGAGTCGGTGATGCCATCCAACCATCTCATCCTTTTTTGTCCCCTTCTCTTTCTGCCTTCAATCTTTCCCAGCATCCGGTTCTTTTCAAATCAGCTCTTCACATCAGATGGCCAAAGTATTGGAGTTTCAGCTTCATAATCAGTCCTACTAATGAACACCCAGGACTGATCTCCTTTAGGATAGACTGGTTGGATCTCCTTGCAGTTCAAGGGACTCTCAGAAGTCTTCTCCAACACCACAGTTCAACAGCATCAGTTCTTTCGTGCTCAGCTTTCTTCACAGTCCAACTCTCACATCCATACATGACCACTGGAAAAAACCATAGCCTTGACTAGACGGACCTTTGTTGGCAAAGTAATGTCTCTGCTTTTGAATATGCTGTCTCAGTTGGTCATAACTTTCCTTCCAAGGAGTAAGTGTCTTTTAATTTCATGGCTGCAGTCACCATCTGCAATGATTTTGGAGCCCAGAAAAACAAAGTCAGCCACGGTTTCCCCATCTATTTCCCATGAAGTAATAGGACCAAATACCATGATTCTAGTTTTCTGAATGTCGAGCTTTAAACCAACTTTTCCACTCTCCTCTTTCAAATTCATCAAGAGGCTTTTAGTTCCTTTTCACTTTCTGCCATAAGAGTGGTGTCATCTGCATATCTGAGATTATTGATACTTCTCCCAGCAGTCTTGATTCCAGCTTCTGCTTCTTCCAGCCCAGCGTTTCTCATGAGGTACTCTGCATATAAGTTAAATAAGCAGGGTGACAATATACAGCCTTGATGTACTCCTTTTCCTATTTGGAACCAGTCTGTTGTTCCATGTCCAGCTGTTGCTTCCTGACCTGCATACAGATTTCTCAAGAGGCAGGTCAGGTGGCCTGGTATTCCCATATCTTTCAGAATTTTCCACAGTTTATTGTGATCCACACAGTCAAAGGCTTTGGCATAATCAGTAAAGTAGAAATAGATGTTTTTCTGGAACTCTCTTGCTGTTTCCATATCCAGAGGATGTTGGCAATTTGATCTCTGGTTCCTCTGCCTTTTCTAAAACCAATTTGAACATCTAGAAGTTCACAGTTCATATATTGCTGAAGCCTGGCTTGGAGAATTTGGAGCATTAATTTACTAGCGTGTGAGATGAGATCAATAGTATGGTAGTTTGAGCATTCTTTGGCATTGCCTTTCTTTGGGATTGGAATGAAAACTGACCTTTGCCAGTCCTATGACTACTGCTGAGTTTTCCAAATTTGCTGGCATATTGAGTGCAGCACTTTCACACCATCATCTTTCAGGATTTGAAATAGCTCAACTGAAATTCCATCACCTCCACTAGCTTTGTTCATAGTGATACTTCCTAAGGCCCAATTGACTTCACGTTCCAGGATGTTTGGCTCTAGGTGAGTGATCACACCATTGTGATTATCTGGGTCATGAAGATTTTTTTTTTTTCCTTTTGTTTAATTTTTTTATAGGGAGGAGCATTTTTTTTTTTCAGATTTTATTTTATTTACTTTTTTTTTTTAACTTTACAATATTGTATTGGTTTTGCCGTACATCAACATGAATCTGCCATGGGTGTACATGTGTTCCCAATCCTGAACCCCCTTCCTGCCTCCCTCCCCATTCCATCCCTCTGGCTCATCCCAGTGCACCAGCCCCAAGCATCCTGTATCCTGCATGGAACCTAGACTGGCAATTCATTTCTTATATGATATTATACATGTTTCAATACCATTCTCCCAAATCATCCCACCCTTTCCCTCTATTACTCAGCCATTAAAAAGAAATCATTTGAATCAGTTCTAATGAGGTAGATGAATCTAGAACCAATTATACAGAGTGAATGGACTCTGTGAGAGTAAAGATATTTTTTGTATAGTTCTTCTGTCTATTCTTGCCACCTCTTCTTAATATCTTCTGCTTCTGTTAGGTCCCTACCATTTCTGCCCTTTATTGAGCTCATCTTTGCATCTGAGCTACTAGGCTGAGAGGAGCTTCCCCAAGTCTGAGGTCAGGGACTGCGCCCGAGAGGAATTAAGGACTGATTATTCAGCAACAACTGATTTGTTGAGTGAAACATAGTGTCATGTGGCTTATGGTACATCCCAAGTTTGTTTTTCCCCAGGTAAATAAAAATTTGAGTCACCTTGACCTTTTGTAATGAGGGACAAATCATAGGAGACACACAACTGCTCCATCTGTTTCCACATTTAATTTTAATCAGAGCTCTATTTAAATTGTTGCATCTTGGCAATCATTCCATTGCAAGACAAAGAAATAGAAATAAATGAGATGTTGCTTTGCCTCGGCAGATTAAATCATGATTCAAGCAACATTCAGGTGACATACATTGCAAATTGTAAAAATCAGGGAGCCATACTTGGCGAAGAAAAAAAAAAAATAGTGAAGGATGTTTATTTCCCTATCCCATATAAGTGACAAGGTTCAAGTGAGGATGGTGGTGTGTCTATGAAAATATATCACCATTTAAGGAATCCTATTATTAGACATGGTAGAAGCTCTATCTTAGAGAAGCCTCCATACTGTGGGTAATTATCACAGTCCAGCATGCTAATTGCTTTTCGATCTGCAGGCTGTGCTTTCAATGAGCTCTGCTGGGCTGTACCCAGGCTGCTACTTAATGAGAACAGCTCTTATCAAAGAACAGCATCATCTCTGACTATCAAATCGATAGGAAAGCATTAGCCCAGGCTTTAAAGTTTGAAAACATTTTGGTCAATAGACTTTTGCTCAAAAACTGCATATTTCAGGATCATTCCTAGAAGCCATCACATTCTCTGAGGCGATGAAAAATCAGCATATGAAACACACTGAAAAGTAATGAGCAAGGGTCAGCCTGGGTCTTCTTTCTGCTCAAAGATAATGTAAGTGCAGTTATACACCAAATGCTATTTGGAGCTTCAATGTGCAGTGAGATATTTTCGCATGGCACAGTGGATATTTTAG
The DNA here is from genome assembly GCA_006410935.1 of Redunca redunca. Classification (NCBI taxonomy): domain Eukaryota; kingdom Metazoa; phylum Chordata; class Mammalia; order Artiodactyla; family Bovidae; genus Redunca; species Redunca redunca. The sequence continues at coordinate 197,708 of SJYQ01001034.1, forward strand.
ACAACCATGCTTGAATATTAAGACAGGGCAAACGTATTTACTTATATGTGTATAAATGTAAATATATATGCATTTCATATTTACTGTGTGTAAAATTTTGTGCTTTTTACTCTGTATAAATTTAATTTAAAATAGAAATCCTACAAGTGTGTGATACTTTAATAATTCTAGAAGCAGCAAACTGATTAAAAAAAAAAAAACTAAAAAGAAATGTTCTAAGTTTGCCTACTGTGATAATG
>SJYQ01001034.1:198654-225720 GCA_006410935.1 Redunca redunca
AAAATACAGAACAAACATACATATAGTTTTATTATATATTACAATTACTTTTAAGTAAAGATTTTTAGATGTAGTTTTATATCAAATATTCAAAAATTAATAAAAAGAATATACAGTAAAGTAGAATGATAAAGCAGAACAGAAAATCAATATGAACTATTTCAACATAATTAAGATTTATACAACTTTCACACAAGAGTAGGATACAAATTCTATTCAAACTCCTATAGACTATAACCTAGTAGACACTGTAATATATCCAGGGTAACTTGTGTACTAATTAATTTACTTATAATAATTCAGATATAAATAAATCTATACTATATATCAAATTATCTCAATATTCTGTGAGCAACTGAAATATTTCAAATTCCCTACAATGCTTTGTTATATAATTAACCTCAACCTCATAAAGGTATTTGCATTTTAATTTTTATATGTTTTTTACTGTGGCTGTTGTTCAGTCACTACATCATGTCCAACTCCTTGTGACCCCATGAACTGTAGTATGTCAGGCTTTCCTGTTCTGCACTGTCTCCTAGAGTTTGCTCAAATTCATGTACATTGAGTCAGAGGAGATAAGGTAAGATATATCCATCTAAATGCAGAGTTCCAAAAAAATAGCAAGGAGAGATAAGAAAGCATTCCAAAATGATCAATGCAAATAAATAGAGGGAAACAAAAAAAAAAAAAATGAGAAAGACTAGAGAGCATTTCAAGAAAATTAAAGATACCAAGGGAGTATATCATGCAAAGATATGTACAATAAAGGACAGAAATGGTATGGACCCAACAGAAGCAGAAGAAATTAGAAGAGGCGACAAGAATACACAAAAAGAACTATACAAAAGATGTGATCCAGATAACCATGATGGTTTGCTCACTCACCTATAACTAAACATCCTGGAGAGCAAAGTCAAGTGGGCCTTAGGAAGAATCACTACGAACAAAGCTAGCAGAGGTGATGAAATGCCACTTGATCAGGTCAGCTCAGTTCAGTTTCTCAGACATGTCTGACTCTTGGCAACTCCATGAACTGCAGCACGCCAGGCCTCCCTGTGCATCACCAACTATGGGAGTTTACTTAAACTTATGTCCATTGAGTGGTGATGCCATTCAACCACCTCATCCTCTGGTCCCCTTCTCCTCTTGACTTCAATCTTTCCCAGAATCAGGGTCTTTTCAAACAAGTCAGCTCTTTACATCAGTTCAGTTCAGTTCAGTCACTCAGTTCAGTTCAGTTCAGTCGCTCAGTCGTATCCGACACTTTGCGACCCCATAAGTCGCAGCACGTCAGGCCTCCCTGTCCATCACCAAGTCCTGGAGTTCACTCAGATTCACGTCCATTGAGTCAGTTTTGCCATCTAGCCATCTCATCCTCTGTCGTCCCCTTCTCCTCCTGCCCCCAATCACTCCCAGCATCAGAGTCTTTTCCAATGAGTCAACTCTTCGCATGAGGTGGCCAAAGTACTGGAGTTTCAGCTTCAGCGTTATTCCCTCCAAAGAAATACCAGGGCCGATCTTCAGAATAGCCTGGTTGGATCTCCCTGTAGTCCAAGGGACTCTCAAGAGTCTTCGCATCAGGTGACTAAAATATTGGAGTTTCAGCTTCAGCATCCAATATTCTGGACTGATTTCCTTTAGGATAGACTGGTTGGATCTCCTTACTGTCCAAGTGGCTCTCAAGAGTCTTCTCCAACACCACAGCTTGAAACTGTCAATTCTTTGGTGCTAAGCTTTCTTTAAAATCCAACTCACATATCCATACATGACTACTGGAAAAACAATAGCTATAACTAGATAGACCTTTGTCGGCACGGTAATGTCTCTGATTTTTAATAAGCTGTCTAAGTTGGTCATAACTTTTCTTCCAAGGAGCAAGAGTCTTTTTAAATTTCATGGGTAAAATCACCATTTGCAGTGATTTTGGAGCCCCCTAAAATAAAGTCTGGCACTGTTTCCACTGTTTCCCTATCTATTTGCCATGAAGTCATGGGACCAGATGCCATGATCTTAGTTTTCTGAATATTGAGTTTTAATCCAATTTTATAGTCACCTCTTTCACTTTCATCAAGAGGCTCTTTAGTTTTTCTTCACTTTCTACCATAAGGGTGCTGTCATCTGCATATTTTAGGTTATTGATATTTCTCCCAGCAATCTTGATTCCAGTTTGTGCTTCATCCATTCCAGCATTTCTCATGATGTACTCTGCATACAAGTTAAATAAGCCGGGTGACAATATACAGCCTTGATGTAATTCTTTCCCAATTTGGAACAAGCCTGTTGTTCCATGTCCAGTTCTAACTGTTGCTTCCTGACCTGCATACAGGTTTCTCAAGAGGTAGGTCAGGTGGTCTGATATGCCCACCTCTTTCAGAATTTTCCACAGCTTGTTGTGATTCACACAGTCAAAGCTTTGGCATAGTCAATAAAGCATAAATAGATGTTTTTCTGGAACTCTTTTGCTTTTTCCATGATCCAATGGATGTTGACAATTTGATCTCTGGTTCTTCTTACTTTTGTAAAACAACTTTGAATGGCTGGAATTTCACAGTTCATGTGTTGTTGAAGCCTGGCTTGGAGAATTTTGAGCATTAATTTGCTAGCCTATGAGACAAGTGCAATTGTGTGGTAGTTTGAGCATTCTTTGGCATTGCCTTTCTTTGGGATTGGAATGAAAACTGACCTTGTCTAGTCCTGTGGCCACTGCCGAGTTTTCCAAATTTGCTGGCATATTGAGTGCAGTACTTTCATGGCATTGTCTTTTATAATTTGAAATAGCTCAACTGGAATTCAATCACTTCCACTGGCTTTATTTGTAGTGATGCTTCCTAAGGCCTACTTGACCTCTCATTCCAGAATGTCTGGATCTAGATGAGTGATCCCACCATTGTGATTATCTGTGTCATGAAGATCATTTTTGTATGGTTCTTCTGTGTATTCTTGCCACCACTTCTTAATATCTTCTGCTTCTGTTAGGGCCATACCATTTCTGTCCTTTACAGTGCACATTTTTGCATGAGAAGTTCCCTTGATATCTCTAATTTTCTTGAAGAGATCTCTAGTCTTTCCCATTCTATTGTTTTCCTCTATTTCTTTGCATTGATCACTGAGGAAGGCTTTCTTATATCTCCTTACTATTCTTTGGAACTCTGAATTCAAATGGGTATATCTTTCTTTTTCTCCTTTGCCTTTCACTTCACTTCTTTTCATAGCTTTTTGTAAGGCCTCTTCAGACAACTATTTTGCCTTTTGGCATTTCTTTTTCTTGGGGATCGACTTGATAACTGCCTCCTGTACAATGTCATGAACCCCCGTTCTTAGTTCTTCAGGCACTCTGTCTATCAGATCTAATCCCTTAAATCTATTTCTCACTTCCACTGTATAGTCATAAGGGATTTGACTTAGGTCATACCTGAATGGTCCAGTGGTTTTCCCTACTTTCTTCAATTTAAGTTTGAATTTGGCAATAAATTACAAATCTTAAAAGCTATTTTAAATTTTAATAGACAATGCTGTTAAAGTGCTGCACTCAATAAGCCAGCAAATTAGGAAAACTCAGCAGTGGCAACAGGACTAGAAAAGGGCAGTTTTCATTCCCATCCCAAAGAAAGAAAATGCCAAAGAATATCAAACAACTGCACAATTGCATTAATCTCACACACTAGCAAAGTGATGCTCAAAATTCTCCAAATGAGGCTTAAATAGTATGTGAACCAAGAACTTCCAAATGTTCAAACTGGTTTTATAAAAGGCAGAGGATTAGAGATTAAATTGCCAACATCCTTAGGATCATAGAAAAAGTAAGGGAGTTCCAGGAAAACATCTATTTCTTCTTTATTGACTACACCAAAGCCTTTGACTGTTTGGATCACAACAAATTTTCACAAATTCTTAATGAGATGGGAATACCAGTCTACCTGACCTGCCTCCTGAGAAATCTGTGTGCAGGTCAAGAAGCAACAGTGAGAACCAGACATAGACCAATGGACTGGTTCCAAACTGGGAAAGGAGTATGTCAAGGCTGTATATTGTCTCCCTGTTTATTTAACTTATATGCAGAGTACATCATGCAAAATGCTGGTGTGGATGGAGCACAGGTTGGTATCAAGCCTTCCTGGAAAAATATAAATAATCTCAAATATGCAGATGACATCACCGTTATGGCAGAAAGTGAAGATGAACTGAAGAGCCACTTGATGAAGGTGAAAGAGGCGAGTGAAAAAGCTGGCTTAAAGCATAACATTTATAAAACTAAGATCATTGCATCCATCCCCATCACTTCACTGCAAATAGGGGAAACATTGGAAACAGTGACAGACTTTGCTCTTTTTTGGGGGAGGGTGGTCTCCAAAATCACTGCAAATGGTGACTGCAGCCATGAAATTAAAAGATGCTTGCTCCTTGGAAGAAAAGCTATGACCAGCCTAGACGGCATATTAAAAAGCAGAGATATTACTTTGCTAACAAAGGTCCGTCTAGTCAAGGGTATGGCTTTTCCAGTGGTCATGTATGGATGTGAGAATTGGATCATAAAGAGACCAAGAATAGACAAATTGATAATTTTGAACTGTGGTGTTGGAGAAGACTCTTGAAAGTCCCATGGACTGACAGCAGATCAATCCGGTCAATCCAAAGGAAATCAGTCCTGACTATTCATTGGAAGGGCTGATGTTGAAGTTGAAACTCCAATACTTCAGCCACCTGATGCGAAGAACTGACTGATTGCAAAAGACCCTAATGCTGGGAAAGACTGAAGGCAAGAGGTGAAGGGGATGACAGAGGATGAGATGGTTGGATGGCATCACCAACTCGACAGACATGAGTTTGAGCAAGCTTCAGGAGTTGTAGGTGGACAGAGAAGTCTGGTGTGTTACAGTCCATGTGGTTGCAAAGAGTCAGATAGGACTGAGCTACTGAACTGACTGAGTCAGTGATGCCATCCAATCATCTCATCCTGTCTGCACCTTCTCCTCCTCCCTTAAATATTTGTTTAAATTATTACATAAAACAAATGTAATACTTTGCTTATATTTTCTGTATATATTTGTACATGTTTTTGTTCATTTTGAAATGTTTTTGTAGGTTTGCATCCTTGGATAGCCCATTCTCAGACAGAAACTGATGGCCAAGAAATGTGTTAGATCAATGTGCAAGTGCTTTTGTGATTAAAACTTGTCTAGAAGGGAAAAAAACTACTAGTGGGAGATAGAGAATTTGGGCTGTCTTTAGTCCTGACAAATCCTCTGCACATCTTGTAGGGTACTCTGAAGCTAAGACATTCTAGATATATAGTTGAGGTTGGTGAGTGGGCTGGTATAGAAAAAAATATTCTGAATCTCAACTGGAAATTGTAAGCTCATTAACGTATATGAAACATATGTCAATCTAGATGATGCAAATATCATACAATCATATCTGTTCCTTTGGTGGAGGTATGGAGTCTCTTTACCTCAGTACTTAGTTAATTCTATAGTAAGAGCAGTAAAGTTATTTAATGATAAGTGTCAGGCCATAATTGCATCTTAATAAACTTTAATATTTATTAGTTTCCAGAGGTGAAATCATAGTTTCAATTTTGCTGATTAGCAATAAAATTATTATTATTTTTATGTTCTTAATATCATCTAACATTTTAGTTTTTATGGAGATTGTACTTTAAATTCATTATAAAACATTCATACAACCAGACAACTAAATGTTATGATGCAGCCTCATACATGTGAATTTATTTATGTACAAATCATAGATATTAATCATATCTACATGATAACATTAAAAACAAATGTTAATCAAAATTAGATGTTTATCACTTAAATTTTCTCATGATGTAACTTTGACATGAAAAATCAAAAAACCGAAAACACCGCACTTGCAAAAGCTTGCTGGCTACACCAGGAAATGCAATTAAAGGAAGTAGAAATTGCCAAACACATTAAAAAACTGTGACCAGATTATAAACATTAGTAGACTGACTTAAAAATACTGCTCCAATACAATATTGTAAAATTATTGGCCTCCAATTAAAATAAATTTTAATTAAAAAAAACTGAAACAAAAAAAAATACTGCTCCTTTCTTTTTATCTCTTTTTTCATTCTGGAATTTTTCTTGCATACAAGGAAGAATTTCTATAGTTTCCTATTTTCTCATTAAAAAAAAAATATCTTTACACTTTATTAAGCTTTTAAGAAAACTCCCCATGTTCAGTCTTTTAGGTCCTTCTCCTAATCAAGCTGTACCAACTTTACTGTTCAGCATATCTACTAATTTTTTTTAATGAAGTCATGAAGTTTTTAAATTCCAAGACCTCTAGAAGACTTTTTATAAAGCTAATATTTCTTCAAAAGCTTTTTACTATAAATAACTNCATATACATGGTATTATATGAGACATGGAAAAATGCATGCTACTCAAACCTTAAGTTTATAAATATGTTCACCTGTTTCTCTAACTACATCCTTGTAAAAATGTTTAACACTGTACAAGTATTTTTACAATATATTTATCCCTTGTTCCAGCAGAAAAGTAATCTCTAACTTATGCTCACAATCGCTTTCTCACATATCCTGTGACTCTCAAAATCTCCAGCCTAAGGAGTCATGTTACACCACTGAATCCATGAATTGTGTTAGCGCTCACTGACTTGGAGTACTGTGTTTTTTTAATAGACTTTTTTTTGCTTTTCCTATACTCGCTACTGGGGCCTACAGCAAGGTTTACCTCTTTTAGTTCAGAAAGTAGGAATTCAGCAAGTAATGTATCAATTTTATCAGTTTAGTACTGTTTCAGGAATGTCTCCTGAGGGATATGGTAGTAAAACTCCATTAAAATACTCTCATTTACTTTCATGGTAACACTTTTTTGCATTGATTTTCTCAAAACTAGACTTTGCTTTGTTGTTTTTCACTGAGCCTCAGAAATAACTGAAAACAATATGTTTAGTCATCAATCTGTTGTTTAAGTGATATTTGAAGAAAAACTATGTAGAATATGATACAGTCAAGTTTTAGAAATTTTTATTTGTAAGTGCATTCTGATGTACTGGCATTATAAATCTCTGTGCTATATGCAAATATTTGAATACAATTATACCAATATTCATTTATTAGAAAAATTAATTTGAAACATTAGCAAAATGTAATTATTTTTTACAGTACCACACTATATTCTGGTGACCTGATGCAAACAAATCAATTCATTGGAAAAGACTCTGATGCTGGGAAAGATTGAAGGCAAAAGGAGAAGGCAGTAACAGAGGATGAGATGGTTGGATGGCATCACTGATTCAATGGATTTGAATTTGAACAAACTCCAGGAAATAGTGAAGGACAGGGAAGCCTGATGTTCTGCAGTCCATGGGGCTACAAAGAGTCTGACACTACTGAACAGGAATAAATATGGAGATAATTATTTTACACAGGTTACTGTGTAACATGAAATAATTATTTTACTCAGGTTATTGTTACTGTGGCCAGCCACAGCCACAATTTAATTTTTGAAATGCTTTAGTGTCCCAATCCCCTTCATGGATGACAGCCTTGCCATGACAAAGGAGCTTCCATAACTCAATGAAGCTCTGAGCCATGACATGCAGGGCCACCCAAGATGGACGGGTCATAGTAAAGAATTCTGACAGAATGTAGTTCCCTGGAGGAGAGAGTGTCAAGCCACTCCAGTATTCTTGCTGCAAGAACCCCATAAACAGCATGAAAGTAAAAAAAGATGTGACACAGAAGATGAGCCCCTCATTTGGAAGGAGTTCAATATGCTATTGGAGAAGTTCAGAGGGCAATTACTAATAGCTCCAAAAAGAATAAAGTGATCGTCCCAAAGCAGAAATGATGCTCAGTTGTGGATATGTCTGGTGGTGAAAGCAAAGTCCGATGCTGTAAAGAACAATATTGCATAGGAACCTGGAATGTTAGGTCCATGAATAAAAGTAAATTGGATGTGGTCAAGCAGGAGATGGCAAGAGTGAACACTGACATCTTAGGAATCAGTGAACTAAAATGGATTGGAATGGGAAAATTTAATTCAGATGAATGTTGTGTCTACTACTGTGGGCAAGAATCCCTTAGAAGAAATATAGTAGCCCTCATAGCCAACAAAAGTCCAAATTGCAGTACTTGGGTGCAATCTCAAAAATGACAGAATGATCTCAGTTCATTTTCAAGGCAAACGACTCAACGTCACAGTAATCCAAGTCTATGCCCCAACCACTGATGCTGAAGAAGCCGAAGTTCACCAGTTCTATGAAGACCTACAAGACCTTCCAGAACTAACACCCAAAATATATGCCCTTTTCTTCATAGGTGATTGGAATGCAAAAGAAGGAATTCAAGAAGAGATACCTAGAATAAAAGGTAATTTTGGCCATGGAGTGCAAAATGAAAAATGACAAAGATAAACAGAGTTTTGCCTAGACAGCTCACTGGTAATAGTAAACAGCTTTTTTCAACACAACAAAATTGGTCTCTACACATGGCTATCACTAGATGTTCAATACCGAAATCAGCTTGATTATGGTCTTTGCAGCCAAACATGGAAAAGCTCTATACAGTCAGGGGAAAAAAAAAAAAAAAACCAAGACCAGGAACTGTACAGTCAGGGGAAAAAAAAAAAAAAAAACAAGACCAGGAACTGACTGTGGCTCAGATAACAAGCTCCTTATTGTAAAATTCAGATTTACATTGAAGAAACTCTACTGGGCCATTTAGGAATGAGCTAAAACAAACCCCTTATGATTGACTATACAGTGGAGGTAACAATAAAAGGAATTATATCTGGTAGGCAGAGTTCCTGAAAGACTTCAGTTGGAGGTTCATAACATTGTACAGGAATGACCAAATCATCCCAAGGAAAAAGAAATGTAAGAAAGCAAAGTGGTTGCCTGAGGAAATTTTGCAAATAATTGAGAAAAGAAGAGAAGTGAAAAACAAAGGAGAAAGGGAAATATATAGCTAACTGAATGCAGAGTTCCAGAAAACAGCAAGGAGATATAAGAAGGCCTTCTTAAATGGATAATGTTAAGAAATAGAGGAAAACAATAGGATGGGAAAGACTAGAGATCTCAATAATACAATTGGAGATACCAAGGAGACACTGCGTGCAAGGATGGGCACAATAAAGTACAAAAACGGCAAGAACTTAACAGAAACAGAAGAGATTAAGAAGTGGCAAGAATACACAGAAGAACTGTACAAAAAAAGGTATCATTGACCCAGATAACCACGATGGTGTGGTCACTCACCTAAAGCCATACATCCTGGAGTGTGAAGTTAAGTGGGACTGAGGAAGCATTACTATGAATAAAGCAGGTGGAGGTGATGGAATTTCAGTGGAGCTATTTCAAATCCTAAAAGATGCTGCTGTTAAAATGTTGCAGTCAATATGTCAACAACATTGGAAAACTCAGCAGTGGTGACAGGACTGGAAAAGGTCAATTTTCATTCTAATGCAAAAGTGTTCAAACTACCCTACAATTGTGTTCATGTCACATGCTAGCAATGTAATGCTCAAATCCTTCAAACTAGACTTCAGGAGTATGTGAACTGAGAATGTGCAGATATATAAACTGGATATACAAAAGGCAAAGGAACCAGAGATGAAATTGCCAACATCCGTTGGACCATAGAAAAAAGCAAGAGAATTCCAGAAATAACATATACAGCTGCTTCATTAAATATTCTAAAGCCTTTGACTGTGTGGATCACAGCAAAATGTGGAAAATTCTTAAAGAGATGGGAACACAAGATCATCCTATCTGTCTCCTGAGAAACGTGTTTGCAGGTCAAGAAGCAACATTTAGAACTGGACGTGAAACAATGCACTGGTTCAAAAATGGGAAGGAAGAACATCAAGACTGTATATTTCACCCTGTTTATAAACATAGACATCATGCAAAATGCCAGGCTGGATGAAGCACAAGTTGGAATCAAGATTGCCAGGAGAAATGTTAACAACTTCAGATATGCATATGATATCACTCTAATGGCAGAAAGTGAAGAGCAACTAAAGACCCTCTTAAGAAGGGTGAAAGAGGAGAGTGAAACAGCTAGCTTAAAACTCAACACAAAAAACTAAGATCATGGCTTCTGGTCCCATCACTTCATGGCAAAAAGAAAGGCAAAAAGTGGAAGCAGTGACATATTTTATTTTGGGAGGCTCCAAAATCACTGCAGAACCCACTCCAGTATTCTTGCCTGGAGAATCCCATGGACTGAGGAGCCTGGTGGGCTACAGTCCACAGGGTCGCAAAGAGTCGGACACGACTGAGCGACTTCACTCACTTACTCCAAAATCACTGCAGATGGTGACTGCGGTCATGAAGTTAAAAGACATTTGCTCCTTGGAAAGAAAGCTTTGACAAACCTAGACAGAGTATTAAAATGTAGACATCACTTTGATGACTAAGGTCCATATGGTCAAAGCTATGGTTTTACCAGTAGTCATGTACGGATATGAGAGTTGGACCATAAAGAAGACAGAGTGCTGAATAATCGATGCTTTTGAATTGTGGTGCTGGAGAAAACTCTTGAAGTCCCTTGGACAGCAATAAGATCAATCCAGTCAATCCTAAAGGAAATCAACCCTGAATATTCATTGGACAGACTGATGCTGAAGCTGAAATTCCAAGTCTTTGGCTACCTGATGTAAAGAGCAGGTAGGTCTTTACCTCATTGGTAAAGACCCTGATCCTGGGGAATACTGAAGGCAAAAGGAGAAGACGGAGGCAGAGGGTAAGATAGTTACATAGCATCATTAAATCAACAGACATAAATTTGAGCAATTCCTGGGAGATAGTGAAGGATTGGGAAACCTGTCATGCAGCAGTCCATGGGTTCTCAGTGATGTGGATATGACTTAGTGACTGAACAACAAAACAACAGTATTCCAACTTCCTAAATGTCTCATTGTGACCATTTCCATGTGTAAATCTAACTACCAAGATCTGTTCTTGCTTTTAAAAAAAATGATATATTCATATTTCTTACAATAATTCTCTGTATATTTTCTCAACTTAATTTTCCTCTATTTAGTGTTATATCTCTCATTTTATCAAACACATTTTGTAAAATATTGTCAGTGATTTATTTTCATATTCATTGGCCACATTTCTTCCTTATCTGTTTTGGTCTTCATGAAATGTTTAATAAAGGAGGCAGAAGTCTACCAACAAATATGCTGAGAAAGTTTCCCTCCAAAAGACTGTGCTGCTTTTGAGAGCTGTTCTCCCCCACCAAAGCCATTAGATATAGTTAGGAGATACAGAGTCTCCAATTTTTCCATTCCGCTTAGCAAAAATCCTGCTGTAATAGGATGAGACCATCCAATAGTAAAATAGGCATTTTATCATATCAATCTGTGTCACAGGAACCTCTCTAAATGCTGAGTTCTATGTGCTAGAAGAAGAAGTGAAGTCGCTCAGCTGTGTCCGACTCTTTGCGATCCCATGGGGTGTAGCCTATCAGGCTCCTCCGTCCATGGGATTTTCCAGGCAAGAGTGCTGGAGTAGATTGCCATTTCCTTCTCCAGGGGACCTTCCCAACCCAGGAATCAAATCCAGGTCTCCCACATTGCGGGCAGACACTTTACCGTCTGAGCCACCAGGGAAGCTAAAGGAGAACCAATAAGAGTGATTTCTGATTTCAAAAACAACCATATCTGTTTTTGGCTAGGCTTCTGGTAATACAGCTGTGAGCTCCCAGCTTCACTGTGAATTATTTAACACCTAGAATCTCTTTGTGTTTTGTGAAAGATAAACTGAATAGAATGTCTTTGTAACCATGTGGAGAGTAGTAAAACACTAAGAAAAATAATTAAAGTAGGACAAGTCTTATGGATACTTTTTGGAACACAGAGAGTAATATAAATGTTATTTTTCTGCTTCCATTTGTGATTTTCAATAGCTGTTTTTCTTTCCTAATTCCTACTTTTTGTGACTTTTCAAAAAATATTGGTTCAACAGATTATACAGATCATGTCTAAGTGAATGTTAGATGTTGTATCATAGGATGTTAGAGACATTACAGCATGTTTTTCTTTTCTTGTCTAAAACATATATATGTGTATATTTACATGAGAGTTGGGTAAAGAAAAGATACAAACAATTATTCTGATAAATTGATATGTGCAGAACAAGTGCAATAGTTTATCATAATGTTCAGTAATAAATGTAAATAAAATTATTTTCCCAAGAGTCATTCTTGTCTGACATGGAGCAAAAGCTATGGACGTCTCACTTCTTTGTGAGATATCCCTCATGGCAGAAACTTAATGAATTACGAAGCAATTAGAGCCATTCTTCAGAAATGGGAAATAAATAGAAATTCTTAATCTAGGAGAAATCTCATCATGCTATTTTTTTTTCAGAATTACTACTCAAAGAAATTCTTAAAAGGAAAATGGAAAGGATTACAGTCAGGTGTAGGTTGTATTTAACTGTTGTTTAGAGAAATTTAAGTGGGAAGAAAGAGAGAAAAAGAGAGAATCATGTTGACATAGTTAAATACAAGACATGTAGTGACTGGTTTTCACACATATCTAAAATCTTCAGAGATTCCTCCAAACTTTCCATCTTATCTAAATTTTTATTTGCCTTATTTTTCTACATTGAACTTTTTAGTATCTGCAAAACTATATTTTTATTTGTTTATTATGTATCTCACTCTTCAAATGCATACTCAAAGACATTACAAAATTAGCCTTTTATTGTTTCCTTTCCAACACCTATCATAATGTGTGGTAGAAAGAAAACACCCAATCAACATTTATGGAAAGAAAAAGCAAATTGAAGTAGTGGCAGACATGAATAAAATTTGCAAATTTTCATTAGTTTCGGGAGTTACAGAAGAAGTTAAATTATTTCTTGGCCTTTAAGATAAAGATGGATAAGCATGGAGATAAAACAAATTAATGTCTCAGAGCTAAGTAGAAGCTTCATTAACTATAAGTTTCCAAGATTAGGAGAAAACAGGTAATATTTGTATTCAAAGGGTTCTTTCTTGCAAAAGCCAAGAATAAGTCCACATCAATTTGAGTTGAACAGATCCAAGAGAAAGAGGATAAGGAGTAATAAATTCCAACTTTAAAGAATGTTAATATTTGACCAAATGAGCCTCAGGATTTGGCATTTCTTAAGTGGTCTGTTCTTTATTCACAAAACTGCCTATTTATGTGTTCTCTATAAGATAACAATAAGGTATTCCATAGATGCTACAGCTTAACATGTGCTAGACTAATCAGAATAAAATAGGGTTAGTAGTGATGAAAGAAATTTTCACATATTGAGGTTGTTTGGCTTATACATGGCTTGGCTTGAACTTTATGCTAACTAGCACAGTCTGTCTTCAGTTCAGTTCTGTCGCTCAGTCGTGTCTGACTCTTTGCAACCCAATGAATCATGGCACGCCAGGCCTCCCTCTCCATCACCAACTCCCGGAGTGCACCCAAACCCATTTCCATTGAGTTCGTGATGCAATCCAACCATCTCATCCTCTGTCGTGGCCTTCTCTTCCTGCCCTCAAACTTTCCCAGCATCAGGGTCTTTTCAAATGAGTCAGCTCTTTGCATCAGGTGGCCAAAGTATTGAAGTTTCAGCTTCAGCATCAGTCCTACCAAAGAAAACCCAGGAGTGATCTTTAGGATGGACGAGTTGGATCTCCTTGTAGTCCAAGGGACTTTAAAGAGTCTTCTCCAACACCACAGTTCAAAAGCATCAATTCTTTGGCACTCAGCTTTCTTTATAGTCCAACTCTCACATCTATACATGACCACTGGAAAAACCATAGCCTTGACTAGATGGACCTTTGTTGACAAAGTAATGTCTTTTCTTTTTAATATTCTGTCTAGGTTGGTGATAACTTTCCTTTCAAGGAGTAAGTGCCTTTTAATTTCATGGCTACAATCACCATATGCAGTTATTTTGGAGCCCAGAAAGACAAAGTCAGGCCACTGTTTCCACTGTTTCCCATCTATTTCCCATGAAGTGATGGGACCGGACGCCATGATCTTAGTTTTCTGAATGTTGAGCTTCAAGCCAACTTTTTCACTTTCCTCTTTCACTTTCATCAAGAAGCTCTTTAGTTCTTCTTCACTTTCTGAAATAAGGGTGGTGTCATCTGCATATCTGAGATTATTGATATTTCTCCCAGCAATGTTGATTCCAGCTTGCACTTCATCTAGACCAGCGTTTCTCATGATGTACACTGCATATCAGTTAAATAATCCGGGTGACAATAAACAGCCTTGACGGACTCCTTTTTGTATTTGGAACCTGTTTGTTGTTTCATGTCCAGTTCTTACTGTTGCTTCCTGACCTGCACACAGATTTCTCAAGAGGCAGGTCAGGTGGTCTGGAATTGCCATCTCTCTCAGAATTTTCCACAGTTTATTGTGATCTACATGGTCAAAGGTTTTGGCATAGTCAATAAAGCAGAAATAGATGTTTTTCTGGAACTCTCTTCCTTTTTCCACGATCCAGCTGATGTTGGCAATTTGATCTCTGGTTCCTCTGCCTTTTCTAAAACGAGCTTGAACATCTGGAAGTTCATGGTTTGCATATTGCTGAAGCCTGGCTTGGAGAATTTTGAGCATTACTTTACTAGCGTGTGAGATAAGTGCAATTATGTGGTAGTTGGAGCATTCTTTGGCATTGCCTTTCTTTGGGATTGGAATGAAAATTGACCTTTTTCAGTCCTGTGGCCACTGCTGAGTTTTCCAAACTTGCTGGCATATTGAGTGCAGCACTTTCACAGCATCATCTTTCAGGATTTGAAACAGCTCAACTGGAATTCCATCACCTCCACTAGCTTTGTTCATAGTGATGCTTCCTAAGGCCCACTTGACTTCACATTCCAGGATGTCTGGCTCTATGTGAGTGATCACACCATCGTGATTATCTGGGTCCTGAAGATCTTTTTTGTACAGTTCTTCTGTGTTTTCTTGCCACCTCTTTTTTTTTTTTTTAATTTGGAGGTTAATTACTTTACAATATTGTATTGGTTTTGCCATACATCAACATGAATCCACAACAGGTATACACATGTTTCCCATCCTGAACTCCCCTCCCTCCATACCATCCTTCTGGGTCGTCCCAGTGCACCAACCCCAAGCATCCAGTATCATGCATCAAACCTGGACTGGTGATTTGTTTCCTATATGGTATTATACATGTTTCAATGCCATTCTCCCAAATCATCCCACCCTTTCCCTCTCCCACAGAGTCCAAAAGCCTGTTCTATACATCTGTGTCTCTTTTGCTGTATCACATACAGGGTTATCGTTACCATCTTTCTAAATTACATATATATGCATTAGTATACTGTATTGGTATTTTTCTTTCTGGCTTACTTCACTCTGTATAATAGGCTTTGGTTTCATCCACCTCATTAGAAATGATTCAAATGTATTCTTTTTAATAGCTGAGTAATACTCTATTGTCTATATGTACCACAGCTTTATTATCCATTCATCTGCTGATGGATATCTAGGTTGCTTCCATGTTCTGGCTATTATAAACAGTGCTGCAATGAACTTTGGGGTACACGTTGCCACCTCTTCTTAATATCTTCTGCTTCTGTTATGTCCCTTCCATTTCTGTCCTTTATTGAGCCCATCTTTGCATGAAATGTTCCCTTGGTATATCTAATTTTCTTGAAGAGATCTCTAGTCTTTCCCATTCTATTGTTTTCCACTATTTCTTTGCATTGATCACTGAGGAAGGCTTTCTTATCTCTCCTTGCTATTCTTTGGGACTTTGCATTCAAATGGATATGTCTTTCCTTTTCTCCTTTGCTTTGTACCTCCCTTCATTTCACAGCTATTTGTAAGCCCTCCTTAGACAGCCATTTTGCTTTTTTGTATTTCTTTTTCTTGGGGATGGTCTTGATTCCTGTCTCCTGTACAATGTCATAAACCTCCATCCATAGTTCATCAGGCACTCTGTCAGATCTAATCCCTCATATCTATTTCTCATTTCCACTGTATAGTCATAAGGGATTTGATTTAGGTCATGCCTGAATGGTGTAGGGGTTTTCTCCAGTTTCTTCAATTCCAGTCTGAATCTGGCAATAAGGTGTTCATGATCTGAGCCACAGTCAGCTCCTGGTCTTGTTTTTGCTGACTGTATAGAGCTTCTCCATCTCTGGCTGCAAAGAATATATTCAGTTCAATTTCACTGTTGACCATCTGGTGATGTCCATGTGTAGAGTCTTCTCTTGTGTTGTTGGAAGAGGGTGTTTGCTATGACCAGTGTGTTCTCTTGGCAGAACTCCATTAGCCTTTACCCTATTTCATTCCTTACTCCAAGGCCAAATTTGCCTGTTACTCCAGGTGTTTCTTGACTTCCTTTTTGCATTCCAGTCCCCTATAATGAAAAGGACATCTTTTTTGGAGTGTTAGTTCTAGAAGGTCTTGTATGTCTTCATAGAACTGTTCAGCTTCTTCAGCGTTACTGGTTGAGGCATAGACTTGGATTACCATGATATTGAATGGTTTGCCTTGGACATGAACAAAGATCATTCTGTCACTTTTGAGATTGCATCCAAGTATTGAACTTCAGACTCTTTTGTTGACCATGATGGCCACTCCATTTCTTCTAAGGGATTCCTGCCCACAGTAGTAGATATAATAGTCATCTGAGTTAAATTCACCCATTTCAGTCCATCCTAGTTTGCTGATTCCTAGAATGTTGATGTTCACTCTTGCCATATCCTGTTTGACCACTTCCAATTTGCCTTGATTCATGGACTTTACATTCCAGGTTCCTATGCAATATTGCTCTTTACAGCATCGAACATTGCTTCTATCACCAGTCACATCCACAACTGGGTGTTGTTTTTGCTTTGGGTTCATCCCTCGTTTCTTTCTGGAGTAGCATATTGGGCACCTATCGACCTGTGGAGTTCATCTTTCAGTGTCCTATCTTTTTGCCTTTTCATGCTATTCATGGGGTTCTCAAGGCAAGAATACTGAAGTGTTTTGCCATTCCCTTCTCCAGTGGACCACATTCTGTCAGACCCTCCACCATGACCCATCTCTCTTGGGTGGCCCCACATTTAATGGCTTAGTTTCACTGACTTAGACAAGGCTGTGGTCGCTGTGACCAGATTGGCTAGTTGTCTGTGATTGTGGTTTCCATCTGTCTACCCTCTGATGCCCTCTCTCAGTGCCTACCATCTTAAAGTCTGTCTTATGGCCTATCAATCACTCATTGCATACTTATTTTAACTATTAAAGAAAAGGATATGTTGTACAGAAGTCAAGAGTGTGTATTTTGAAGATACAGATAAACCTCCATCCTGGGGATCCCAGGGTTAGTACACTTTCATGATAAGGCTTCCTTCTCAGGTACCAAGGCCATACTGATCACTGTGTACATGCTAACCTGTCTTTCTTTCTTTCTTTTTTTTGTTGAAAACTTGAAAAATGCACTCCTGTTTTATGTGATGTTCTTTGTTCTAACAAGATATAAAACTATGTTGAAAATCATACTTCTCCAGAGTAGTTCCTCAGAGCTATCAGAGTGGTTATATCCCAGACTATAGTCCTCAGTTTTGCTCAAATAAAATTCTCCTTTATTCCTATTAAAGACTTTTTTAATTATTATATCTATCACCTCATGGACTGAAAGAAGGTGGACCAAAATTAGTCAAAACATTGACTAATGTTTAATCATTTAAACATTAGTTTTTAAAAGAGAGTCCACCAGCCTGCTGCTAGAAAGATGGGTGTGGGGAGGACAGGGCATCGGCATTTTTTAATGTAGTTTGCAGTATGTCAAAGAAACCCACCAAGTTCTCCTGGAGTCTGCTTTGGACTGGTGCCCTTCTCTAAGCATCATGAGTCTCTTGAGCATCCACTCTGCCCTCTGAGCTTAACAGCACTTCAGGTGCTTTGATAAATTTCTTCTGAAATCAGGACCTCATTATCTTAAGTAGATGGCCTGTGAGTTTTATTTGAGCTGTTATCTTAAGACTTGGAGTCTTAAGTGGATACTCTGACCTTTCCTAGATAAAAGGGACATAGGAAGACATTCTTAGCCAGGGACTTGGAAATATTTCAAAGCAGAAAAGACCAAAAAGAAATTTTGGAGTAAAATGGATTTGTTGACTTTTTAAAATCTAGCTTAAGATTGGAAAAATTTATATAATTATGGGCTGAACAAAATGTTTGGGTGCAAAGGAAAGACTTAATCTATTCAGTTAGGAAAAGAAGGGACATTACCAGTCACAAGGTGTTCTCAGGTGACCGGGAACCAAGAAAAGATGTCTGAGAATTGGAATCTCATCATGACACTGTTAAGTAATGTATGGCTCATCCTGGATCCTGGGACATACACACATAAGGACTGGTTACTCATTGCTCTGAGCCACCAGTATGGTTTCTAAAACCTGGCAGGAGAAACTGAGACATTCTCAAACTGATTTACGCACATACAAACTAGGGATAAATAAAAACTGACTTGACCCTTTCAAAATTCTTACCCTAAGGGAACAAATATACTCCTAGGAGAAGACTTAAGGGTGTAATTTTATTATGTCCTTGAACTGTAAACATAGACCATATTGCCTGAGACCACAGCCTTTGCTCAATCAGTGAAATCCAAAACTGAAAAAAAGAGGGGTAGGATAAGAGGTGTCTTTAAACTCAAGAAAATAAATTTAACTTATTCCAGTTTACATTGTAATGTCTGATTTATGACTAAGTTTTAAAATAAGGCTATGAGTTCTTTGGTTGTATCTGTTTACACGCATGTGTGTATATTAGAAATATGATACCTCTTTGCCTTCAGATGGTCTTAGAAAAATTAATTCGTAAAAGAGAAATTTTTAATTTACTTAAAATAAGTGTGTTTAAAAATAATGTATTTATAAATGTAATCAAAATTAACCTGAATTTTGTAAAAGATCAGCTGATTTTAGATTAATCTTTAATGAGTGAAACAAGTTAATATTTCATTAGTTTAATTAAATAGGTATATCTTAACAGGTGGACATTCCTGTTGGTTCAGTGGTAAAGAATCTGCCTGCTGATGCAGGAGACATGGATTCAACCCCTGGTTTGGGAAGATCCTCTGGAGCAGGGCATGGCAACCCACTCCAATATTCTTGACTGGAGAATCCCCATGGACAGAGAATCCTGGAGGGCTACAGTTCCTAGGGTCACACAGGTAGGAAATGACTGAAGTGACTTAGCACACACGCACGGGACTGACTAATACTGGAATGGATTTAATTAAGGGAATTTTGATATTAGTAGTAAGCTTGTGCAAAACTTGGATTAGATGTTCTGTTAGGTGACAATGTTTTCTTGAAATATCTATCTGCTATTGCTACCAGACTGAAAAGTTGCTTTACGTTTTTAATAGTCTGTTGTAACTTTATTTTTTGCCCTTCAAATCATTTATTGTCACTTTGGTTGAGTGGATAAGTATTGTTTTATACTGATTTATTTTCCTACTTAGCAAAGTGTTTTTGAAACCTTTTGATGTCTTTGAAAAACTTCCTCAAGAGCACCTGAAGCATATCCAAGATAGAAATTAAACTTAATTAGGCTTATTTGCTATGTGAAATTACATGGGAAGCAATGTCAAATGAGTGGTGCTAAATCTTCTCAGATTATATTGTATTGGGGGGGAGTGGGATGGAGTGATGTGTGTGTGTGTGTGTGTGTGTGTGTGTGTGCAGTTGCCTAGTCATGTCCGACTCTTTGTGACCCCAGGGACTGTAGCCCACCAGGCTTCTCTGTTCATGACATTCTCCAGGCTTGAATACTGGAGTGGGTGGCCATTCCCTTCTCCAGGGGATTTTCCCAACCCAGGATTGAACACTGGTCTTTTTTACCATCTGAGCCACCAGGGAAGCTAATATTGTACGGGTAAATGATATTAATATATGTAGTACAGATCACTTGACATTGCTAAAATGTAAATACATTCTAGTTTAATGTTATTAATCATAATTTCAGTTAGTTTTATCATTATTGTATGTCACAAAAATAGCCTCAACCCTGAAACTTTGCTTCCAGAACCATGGAAAGGAAGTGACTACAATTGCATTTTACTAACAATTATCTTCTTACTCCAAGGAATAATTTACAATAAAAATCTATTGATAATGTTAGTCTGCTTTGGTTTACAGATTGGTCCTACTTAAAAAATGACTGGGGACATTACTAAGATATATACGGATATGTATGCAGTAACAACCACAATGAACATAAGTGAAAGTTCTTTTTTTTTTTAACCAAAATCAGTCAGCACAAGTTGAATTAATAGTTCTAACTTGAACTCAACAACCAGCTAAAGATCATATATCAGATGTGACAGTCATTATGCCTTTAAATTGCAGACGACTTTGGAATACTCTGGAGCAAAGAAGTTTTAACCTCTTCAGAACAGCTTACTAAAAAATGGAAAACAGGTTGCCAGGTTATTAAGTGTTATATACCAAAACTGCTGGCAATTATTAAAATACTAGGTCATTCCAAATCTGGCAGTATGGAACTAAAGGAAATCAGCTTGTTGATGATGTAGCCAAATAGGGAGCTTTAAATACCCATTCTGTCTAGCCTTGAGAATGGCCACTGCTTTCTGTTAACCTTGCCAACTAGGTGGAAGATTTCCCTCTGCAGGCAGGAAATTGCCACTGAAGAAGAAAAACAAATAGGGCAACAAGAAGAGGGAGTTTTGATCCCATCACATACACACACACACACACACACACACACACACACACACACACACACACATATATATATAGGAAATGATAAAACAAACAAAACAAAAAATTATAGTGCCTGTTGGAGTTCAACCATTACCCCAGTATGTACAATCTTTAACTCAATGGGCACTTGAGAAAATGGCTATATGGGGAAAACTATATGTTTGGAAACTTTCTCCCATGATGGCTCATAAAGTATATGCTTGTCTTACTATCTGCCCTAAATATAATCCTGGAAAACCACTGCATGGGTCACAAGGCTACTTTTTCCTTCCTAAGGCACCCTTTGAGATACAGCAGTTGGACTTTGTCCAAATGCCACAGTCTCAAGAGTATAAATATGTTTTGGTAACAATCTGTATACTTTCACACTGAGGTGAAGCTTTTCCTTACAGCAGAGGAACGGCTATAAGGTTAAATTGCTACTTGAAAGGATAATTCTTGTTTGGGGAATTCCTTCCAAATTACACAGTTACCAGGGAAATTATTTTGCAGGACAAATAATTAAATCTATTTGTGACATATGGCCAATAATGCAGTATTTTCAGTGAACTTATCACCCCCCATCTTCAGGACTGGTGGAAAGAATTAATGGCACTGTCAAAACTCAATTGGCAAAACCTTCAAAAGTATTTAATCTCTCATGGGCAAAAGCTCTTCCGCTAGTGCTTCTTAAATTTAGGCCTATGCCTTTTGGTAACATCAGCTGTCTGCTTCTGAAATATTAACAGGACACCCTATGTAATTAGATGAGAGAATATATGAACCAATCTTACTCAAGGGAGATATATTACATTATTGTGAGGGTCTTATTGAGGCACTTAAAAGAAATGAAAAAAGTTGGTAGTTAATTCATTTCTTGGTGAACTTCCCAGAAACAAAGGCCTTAAGGATCATGATTTACAATATGGAGATTTTGTATATTAGAAAATATGTCAAATAAAAGATTATTTTGCAGCCACATTGGAAAGGATCTTATTAGGTATTGTTAAATAATCCATGCACAGCCAAATTAAAAGGCACAGACTAATGGGTTCACATCTCTTATTTTTAAAAGTGTCTTTGCATTAGACTGGTCTGCAGAGAAAACTGCTGACTTGAAACCTAAATCAGTGCTCAAACAGAGAAGAAATACCACCCATACCAGGAGGAGAAGACAACAGTGGTAGACAGCTGACCCAAGAACCAAACCAGGACTGTAAGACCCATCCTGGTAGTTCAGATGAACTAGTTACTAAATATTTGCCTCCCTATGAAAACTGAGTTAGTTTTTAAATTGAAAATTATTGCTTTACTCTAAGCTATTAATGATCATTATGGACATACAATTATCTAGAAAATATGTCACAAAGTATGGCTATCTAACTGATATTTTGGATCTGTCATCAAATTCCCCAGTCAATAAAAACTGACATAAATTCCTTCATAATTCCTGTCACCAACTTTTCAGGTGTTCCTAAAATTACCACTCAACTAGAGAGACCTCAGTCTGGCCTAATCTTTCATGTTCAATTTCTTCAACATATTAATGGATCCATCCTTTGTTTGATACTGTCCTCAATACTTAGAGACTAAGCACACCCCAAGGCCCCCTTGTTGCATCACTTGCTTGTTTAACAAATGTCTTAAAGATAAAAATAGGAGTAAACTATTCTGGTAACTCCTATATGTTAAATACAATACAGATGACTTTTAGAAAGCCTGCAAGAAAATGATTTATGGTTTAACATTGTGTTTACAAAACTCCTAATTAATGAGACTCTCAATGAGAGCACTCTGAGAGGAATCACTTGTGTCTCCCAGGTTTTGATTTAATATTGTAATTGACCCAGTTTCTGAAGAATGGGCACATAAATTGTCTTAATATCTGGCATATAGAAGTTTTATGCTTATTGGGACATTATGTTACCTCATTGTCTATATATAAGGAAATAGATGAATCCCTTTCTCTCTTTATTACAAAGTCAATAAATCCATGTTAGTAAGATATCAAGACACTTGGCTGCAAAGTGTTTTGTGCATTTTGGTTCTTAGTGCATGAGTATATGATCAAAAAACTATCAGCTATCATCAGTCAAAGAGTCAAGGACTCTACACAAATCATGTCAGAACAAGCATACCTAAATACCTTAGCCCAAGAAGTATCAGATAACAGGGTTGCCTTAGATTTTCTATTGGTTAAACAAGAAATGTTTGTGCTCCTGCTCAAAACACTTATTGCTCTTATATCAATGTGTCTGGAGAAGTGGAGACATACCTAGAAAAAAATTCCCCGAAGATAAATTGGTTATAAGATATAAGGGAAAATAACTCTTTAAGTAATCTATTTAGTTGACTCCTCTCTGAAATAAGCATTTTTTTCCCACTCTGTTTTACAGGTGCTTATCATTTTCATAGTATGTATTACTATTCTTTTCCTAGTTATCATTCTACTCATGACATGTATCACTACTTTCTTTAAAACTACTGCTAAAAACACATTTGCAATATTTGTTCAACAATGCGATATAATTGATAATATGTGTAGCCTATGTAATGTTTTCTTGTCAACATATAAAATGTCTTCTTTTGTTTGTTCACTATATCTGATTAGTTCCACCCCCAATGTGGATAACTAAGAAAAAAATATATATACATATATATGAAAAAGTTGTCACTGAGGGACACAATGGACCCACTACAGGCAGGCCGTACCACCCTGGCACTGAGAGGCAAATATACTAATAATCAAATCTTTATATCAGAAGGTTTGTGATCAAAACTTGGAAATAAGGAAAGAAAATTCCACCTATTAAGGTATATTGTTGTTAATTGGTAAATAGCATTCTATACTTTTCAACCCCATGGACTATATAGCTTGCCAGACTCTTCTGTCCATGGGATTTCCCAGGCAAGAATACTAGAGTGGGTTGCCATTCCTTCTCTATTAAAGTAAGAAGTCATTTGGCTAATACATGATTGGGTTTATTTTTTTAATATAAATTTATTTATTTTAATTGGAGGTTAATTACTTTATAATATTATATTGGTTTTGCCATACATCAAACATGATTGGGTTTATGCTAACTAGAAAAGCCTATACTGTAGCCTATCAGGTATACGCTTTAAATCTCCTTTAACCATTAAAGCATGTACTGTCCAGAAGTAAGGATTTCTATTTTGAAGATAGTGATAAATGCATCCATTTCTGGGATGAAATTGCTAGTATTCCATCTATGGTAAGACTCAATTCTCAGAGCCAAAGCCATACTGACCCACTGTGTACATATGATTCTGTTTTTTCCCCCTTAAGCCTTGAAGGAATGTACCCCTGATATGCTTCTTTTGTTATGACAAGATATAAAACTATGCCAAAAACCATGCTTCTACAGAGAAGTTCCTCATAGCTATCTGAGAGACTTCCAGGTTATAGACCTCATCTGGCTGGAATAAAATATTTCTTAATTACTATTATATTTTTAGTTGGTTATTTCTGTCAACATTTGGAAGGTTGAGTAACCATAGATGTCATAGATGTTGACTGGGTTCAAATGACAAATGTTAAATAGCTTCCCTTCCCTAAGGACAGGAAGGGAAACTGTTAAGAGTCTTCACTGAACAGGTAATAAAGTATGGTTTACATTTATAAGATTTATATTTTAAAAATAAATTTTAAATTTTGATGGAAGTGTAGACTGGAAGTAGACAGGACACAGATTAAGATGTCATTGTAATTGTTCAAGTGAGGATGAATAACTAATCTAGAATTGTGACAGTTTGCGTAGACTGTTAATATAGAATCCAAAATTATCTAGGAGGTAAAGGTAACTGGAAATGTTATGTAAATAGATGTTGGAAAGATAAAGACGCTTGGTGCCATTTAATAAAGTAAAAAACACTATAAAATTGATTTAATGAATAAATTTGAAGAATTTTATTTCGGACTGTTGAGTTTGACTTGTTTGCATGATAGTCACAGAAAGATAAAGGAGGAAATGAAAGAAGGAAGGCATGTCAACTTCAGGAGACTACAGGTCATGATCAGTGATCAATAAGAGATCTAGAGGTGAGATATTATGACAAGTGAAATCAGAGCACTATGATAGAAAATATGGTTTAAAGTAAAAATATTAGATAAGCATATGTTATCTACCTTGTTATTAAATATTCATTGAAAAACAAAAAAAATAAATAAATAAAATTTACCATTTCATCAATCCTGGGGACTGGCAAAGGCAACATTAACAAGATTACTAAAGAAGTTAACAGAAATGAATGAGAGAAATAAGTTTTTTTTTCTTATAAGTTTAGGTGGGCTAGATTGTAAATGGGGAGAGATAAATTTAAGTAAATAAGAAAATTTCTCTTCAAGCCACACTATAATAAAAAAGAATAGACTTTACTTTTGACTTCAAACATTTGGCAAACTAGGAAAGACTATTGACTTCAAAACACTGAGAACATGAGATGATACTCCCTGGGAGAAAGGAAATAAGTATCACTAGCTCTACAAGCACTCAAACTTTCTGCCTGGAACAATTTTCAGAAGCAGAAGAATGTGAGCAGAGCCCTCACTTCACCGAGTTGAAAGGGAAGAAAGTACAGTTCCAGAGGTGGAGACAGTAGGAAATTATGGAGCAGAATTTGAATAAATACTAGAGCTTGCTCTGAATCATCTGTCTGGTTGCAGGCAGAGTATGTGCTCTAGTTACTCTGCTCTGCTCTCTTTCTTTAGATTATACCATATAGACTAATATATAATTTCTCAGTTATTTCACCACAGAAAGCCATACTTGCTCCTTTCTAGTCGACTGTTCACTCTCAACTCCAGACCACCCAACAAATCCAAATTGTTACAATTATGCACATGTTACAACAAGCACATTTTGGGTTGAGAAGTGTAATTTCTTGTTAGGTCTACACTTCAACAACATCAGAGATTAACATCTCCAGAAGCTAAACTCTGTCATTAGTTTACTAAAAAAGTACATGCCAAGACAAGGAAACTAATATACATCATAAGTGTGTGCGTTAGTCTCTCAGTCACGTCCAACTCATTGTGACCCCATGGACTATAGCCCTCCAGGCTCCTCTGTCTCTGGTGATTTCCAGGCAAGAATACCTGAGTGAGTGGCCATTCCCTTCTCCAGGGGATCTTTCCAACTCAGGGATCAAATCTGGGTCTCCTGTGTTGCAGGTAAATTCTTTACCTTCTTTCCTGTCAATATATGTCATAGACCCCACAGTTCCTGAACTCTCTTATTAGAAATCTATTTGTATGTATCTTGGGAATGTTGTCAATAATCAGCAATTTTAGTAGTTAAGGAAGGACATGGAAACTTAATAGTTACTGGGAAAGGGTTAAAATCAATATAGTATGTTAATTTCATGAGTTTTACTATATATTTTATTAATTTAGGGTGTGCGATGTGGAGGAACAACATATATTCAATGGTGTGAAAAGAATCCAATATGTTAATATAGGAACTGTGAATAACTTATTTCTAACAAATTTTATTAAAGTAGACAGGGCAGAGAATTTTCATTTCATAGATAATTTCCTCATATTTCACTGAATTTAAAATTGAATTAGGATGGTTCACAGTACTTGAAGACTATTCAAACCTTTACTTGTTATGTAAGGCAAGAACACATTGATATGATTTGAACACAGCTAGTCAGTAATTCAAACTCTTCCTTACTATTCAGCTTGGCTAGGCTCCATTGGATATTCACCATGACATTAATGGGTGATCAACAAAACTGAACCATAGACAGAACTAAAGACTCAGCCTGTCAAAGGATGCTCCTGGAAACTGGACATTTATGTCCAGAGAACTGAATCTCAGCAAATGTGCTGAGAATCTTGTTCATTTGTTAAACTACTGTTACTTTTACCTTATAAGGGGAGCCAAGCACAAAGTGAGAGTCTCCAGAATAGTGAAGTTGGGGTGAGTAAGGATAGAAAACTCTTGAGATCAAACGAAGCAAGATTTTTCCCTCCAAAGAAATCCTCCTTCATGCTGGATTAAGTCACAACAGTTCCAATAAGGAGCTATGCGAGTCTGAGGAGTTTCTATATTCTTATTTATGTAATGTTCTCAGGAAATTTATATATCATTTTGTACAAAAAAAAAAAAACTGCTTGTTATCTTTTGTTATCTTGTTATCATCACTTCATTGCCTCATTCTGAAAAATGCTAATTGTTCCTCTAAGGTAGCATATGCATGTATGTTCTGCAATCAAGAATTGAACCTAATACAGTTTAGTTCATTTTTATGTCTTAGTTAAGTACTTTCATGAGATTACTTTTTAAAATTAAGGTAAATTAAATTTTTATTAACATATAAAAATAACAGAG
>SJYQ01001034.1:227556-251519 GCA_006410935.1 Redunca redunca
TGTATTTTCTTTGCATGTTTTCAGCAAATCTAAATTTTTTCCAAATGTATTTATTCATAAATTATGATCATGTATCTATATAATGATATATCTAAAATTTACACTGTTTTATTTTAATGTAAGATAAATGCATGGCTTTTTCCTGCATGAGAATGGTTAATATTCTCAATGGCAAATATATTTCTATTGGCTTCTTAAAAAATGTATATACATTTTATATTATTAATTTCAGCAAGCCTTTTTATATGTAAAAAATATACCTGCCTATTTTCTATTGCCCTCTCTTACCTCATGATTTCATATCCCATTTTATCTCTCTGAGTATTTTCTTATTTGTAAAGTACTTTCTTACTTTACATTTTATCCCCGATTAAAAGTATTTTTAGAAATACAATCATATATACATTGAACTTGATTCTTGTCCTTAATCTGTCATACTTTATTCATTCAACTTTGATTTTGTGTGTATTGTTTATTTATCTTTGTATTGTGACTATAAAATCAAGGCTCAAGTTGCAATTTTCCTCTCGTGCATCTTACATGAGGACAGAGAAATGCATATTTTTCCTAGGTGAATTTTGAGGTGCGAATAAATATTCAACTTTTCATGGTAGTCACCTGTTCTTCTGAACCTGAACTCTCTTTTCTCACTGGAAGTTTCCTCCACTAATACATTTAGTTGCACATCTGTGCCATATCCTCGATCATGTTGAACTTCTCCGTGTCCTAGAATTAATCCTGTGTTACTTCCTATGCCTATGAGACAGGCTAATTTCCATAATAAAGTAAATGTAGTGAGAAAGTCTCATGCCACAGGAATTATGAATTCAATGTTATAGTCTGTTTTAGAAACAGATTAGTTTATAGGTGAGGCACATCAGTATTGAGCTTTTGGGGATTCAGAGAAAATTTCTCTCAAATTGATGATTATTTTTTTCTATTTTTATAGTCAATGCAATAAATAAGTCTAGAATTTAGGACTAAAGAATGCATGAGAAGCAAAATCTTAAGGTTTCAGAAACTGTATTTAAGTTCCTTTTTTAGGTACCACTGAAATTGCTTTATTGTAGGGTGCTGCTGCTGCTGCAAAGTCACTTCAGTCGTGTCCGACTCTGTGCGACCCCACCGACGGCAGCCCACTAGGCTCCCCTGTCCCTGGGATCCTCCAGGCAAGAATAGTGGAATGGGTTGCCATTTCCTTCTCCAATGCATGAAAGTGAAAAGTCAAAGTGAAGTCGCTCAGTTGTGTCAGACTCCTAGCAACCCCACGGACTGCAGCCTACCAGGCTCCTCCATCCATGGGATTTTCCAGGCAAGAGTAATGGAGTGGGTTGCCATTGCCATCTCCTTAGTGTAGGGTAGGTAATGGAAAAAATGTAGTCCAAGAACATACTTAAAAATTTTTCTTACTGATGTTCGTTATATCAGTCTCTTCCTTTTGCAACCACTGATTTCTAGATCTTGGTATATATTCTCATTCCTCTATGAAATTAAAGGGACAGTCACATTTTATCTCTTTGTTGTAGCTTCATAAGCAATTAAGGAGAAGGAAATGGCAAACCACTCCAGTACTCTTGCCTGAAGAACTCCATGGACAGAGCAGCCTGTCGGTGAGCTCTGGTCCATGGGGTAGCAAAGAGTCGCATACAACTGAGCGACTAACACACACATAAGAAATTAAAGGAAAACTTTCAGCAGGTTTTTCAGGCACTGTAGGTGATTGTTCAAGCTCATCATTTTACATTTTGTATCTTAATAGAATTTGTTTCCATTAAATCTTTGTTCTTTACATCAGATGACAGTAGCTACATTATATTCATGGGACAAAAATATTTATAAATATAAATATAAATATTTATATTTACATTTTGTCTATATAATGTCATCCTTTTTAAAAATCAAATATAATTGGCATGGAAATAAACTTTATTTAGCAAAACTTAGCTAGCAAATAAAGCATGGCTAAGCCTTCATCCTGAAAACTCCAGAGAAATTGTGCAATCCTAAATTGATAAAGATATTTTATTTTACTTAGTTGTCCTTTCTGTATTATGTTAGTATTTAAGTTATTTAAAGAATATAGAGTTTATTACAAATATAACTGACTTTTAGGGTAATTAGGAAAAATCTTATAATTAAATAATAAAGTATCCTGCTAGATTAAGGGAAGAATCTGCTCTATAAATCATGGTAATTTGAACAGTGAATATTGTACTTAAATTGGAGAAGTAAATGAACTTTAAAGGGCAGAAGGAAAACTACTAGCCACTTCTCAATCAAAATGTAAACATGCATAAGACTCTGTGCTTGCTTTAAAAATATTTAACTGTTAAATTTTCTTAAAATCTTTAAAATTATTGTTGCTGCTCTCCTTAACAAGCACACATAAATACAACTAAAACTTTGTGAAATATGTCCTACGGTATCATATTGAAGATAAGTTAAAATTAGGTATAGCCTAGTTACCACCTTCTAATTCATACCAAGTCCACAGAACCTGACAGTTTCAGGTTAATTATTGCTGCAAAACTATTTCTGCTAGATAATGCAGAGAAAACATTACATTAATCCTTGCCTTTACTGTTAGGTTTTGCACAAAATCTAATTTGTTTTATTATAAATAGTTTCATTGTTTTTACATATTTTGAAAGCCCAAACTCCTTTAAATAATGATCATATGTTAAATTAATATTTTAATACTTTCACTTTAACAGGGGTCAGTGCTAAATATAATTAATGTGTATATGGAAATTTTAGGCTTCAATGGCGCTCAGAAGAGATATGGTCAGTATACATGCAAAAACAAAATAAAATCCTGTCATGAGAGCTTATTAGATGTATCTATTCATACTTCATAATGCTTTCACTTAGACAGGTAAATTCCAATAGACATAAACTGCTCTCCTTTTGGAAGAGCCCTCCTGTCTCACTTATGATATATTATAAATTGAGACAATCTGATTTTCACCTCTTAAGATACAGCTGTGTTATACAGCCTATGTAGAATGGATGTGAGATCTTTCACCTCTAATAATGGGGGTCTTCTTTTTTTCCCTTGCAGCCAAACAGGAGGAACTTTCAGACTCCTGGCCCACTGAGAGCTAAATGCACAAGAGATTCCCATGAGGTACTCACCAGATCACTGGGGCAGCTGGTAGTCCGTGCTATTGCTGGGAGAAGAGCATGAAGAACCTCGAACCTCGAACGATGAAGAAACACCCAAGGGTTGCCTCTAGAGGGTGGAAGTCAGTGTTTCCTCTTCTCACCAGCGGCTCAAAATCTGGTGAAGGGGCTCAAAGTGCCTCAAGCTCACTTCAGAAATTCAGGTCCAGCATCTTCAACCAGTTTTATCAGCTAATCCTCACTACCTGGACCTTTCTGGGTCTCAGCTCCCGCTGCCCATCTTGTGCCGCAAGAGCCGCTTCACAGAGCGGCTCCGCATTCTTGACCAAACCGGAAGTGACAAGGCAAAATCTACTGTTAATCTTGGAGGCTGGGAGCACAAAAAGCGCCGGTGCCTCTGCTACCGCTTAGTTCAGGAATCAGGGGAGGCAATGGGGAAAGTGTTGAGGCTTCCCTCTCATCCACAGGTGCCCGTCGTCCAGGGCACCCTGCACCGAAGGAAGGACAGCAGGCAGATTTGAGCGAGTTTCAGTCTTCAACCGCCAAGGATACAGATGAACAGTACAGACGACCCTGTGGGCAATGCGGTGTGTGCACTGCTCTCAGGTTGTTGGGCGGAGTTGCTCTGAATTCAACTGCAGGCTGACGCCATTGTACCCCATCACAGTAAACTGAAACCAGGTCCAGGCGTCCTCAAACAAGCCTCCCAAAGTCTCTGCCTTCTTCCTGCTGGAGCCGGGGTGGGCCAAAATGTGTTAGCAATCCTTGGCAGTTAGGCTCGAAAAGTGTCCTCCTGGTGTAACTGGTACTAATAAAACAACATCGAGTTCACTTCTGAAAAGGTGTGAGCTCTCACTGTAGCAGCCATAGTCTTCCCAACAGGCCGCCAGCAGCTGCTTTTGAGGTTTTCCTCAGTCAGGCAGGAGTTCTCGCGAGGCTTGTGCAGTTGCACTGCTCAGAGCTCTCACTCTAGCATCCATAGTCTTCCCAACAGGCCGCCAGCGGCTGCTTTTGAGGTTTTCCTCAGTCACGCAGGAGTTCTCGCGAGGCTTGTGCAGTTGCACTGCTCAGAGCTCTCACTCTAGCATCCATAGTCTTCCCAACAGGCCGCCAGCGGCTGCTTTTGAGGTTTTCCCCAGTCACGAAGGAGTTCTCGCGAGGCTTGTGCAGTTGCACTGCTCAGAGGTCTGAGCGCCTCTGCACGTGACCTACCATCACCATCTTGGATTAAGCATCTTGTGCAGTAACAGCTGCTGCTGCTGCTGCTGCTGCTAAGTCGCTTCTGCAAATGGTAACCTGAGCTGAGGTGTCAGAGGAGGTCTTTTTCACAGAAGAAACTCTGGTCTGAGGTGCCAGATGTGAGGCTTCTGCACACGGCCCTCTGTGAGCCAGACCAGATTAAACACAGAGGGGGAAAAAAGGTTAGGCTTTATTTTATTACCTAGATTATATTAATATATATATACTTCCTGGAAACTGTTAACATGTTTCGTTGGTAACACCATCACAAGGTCTTTTTAAATGAACGTGTGTGTGCCTGCCAAGTTGCTTCACTTGTGTCTGTTCTCTGTGAGCCCTGTGGACTGTAACCCCCACCCCCCCGACCCCAGGCTCCTCTGTCCATGGGATTCTCCAGGCAAGAATACTGGAGTGGGCTGCCACACCCTTTTCCAGGGGATCTTCCAAACTCAGATATGGAATCCTGTGGCTCCTGCATCGCAGGCAGATTTTTTACCACTTTACCCACCGGAAAAGCCCCCTTAGTGTAAATAGAGTAACAGAAATATACTTAAGAGATATCCAATGATTCCTCTGTGTGGCTTATTTACTTTTAGAACTCTCTCTCTAACTGAAGGCAGATAAGGTATTAACATGAGCTATAATAAATAACAATTTTCATAAAGGAAGGAAAGGAGAAAGGAAAATGACTTTGGCTACCTCAAGGTTGTATCCCAAATAGTGCAGGCAAAAGTCACAGAGTGAACATTTTCACTGGAGAATATGGACTGAAATAACATTAATAAACTTTTCTAACACTACTAAGTAATGTTTCTAAAGAATTAATTCTCACTAAAGATGTTTTCAACATTTCTAAAGAGATTGTATGTTTCATGGGGACTGCAGTAGATTGATGATGGATTCTCAAAGATGTCCCTTGTCCAAAATCCTGGAACCTGTGAATATATTAATTTGCATAATAAAGAAGACATTGTAGAAGTTCAACATTGTGAGACGGGAATTATTCTGGATTATCCTGGTGGCCTAATGAATCACAGAGGTCTTACAAGAGGCAGACTAAAGATAAGAAGTGGGGAGGAAAATTAAAAAAAAAAAAGAATACAATGAGGTGGCCATAAGACCAGAGGTTGGAGTGGAGCAGGATAAGCCAAAAGATGCAGGCAGCCTGTGAAAGCTGGAAGAGGCAAGGGAATGGACTGATCACTAAGCCTTCAGAAGGATCCAGTTCCTCCCAATATCCTGATTTTTGAATTCTTACCTCCAGAATTAGAATATATTTGTTTTGGACTTCCCTGGTGGCTCAGACAGTAAAGAATCCAACTGCAATGTAGGATGTCAGGGTTCTATCCCTAAGTCAGGGAAGAAACCCTGGAGAAAGGATTGGCTGCCCACTCCAGTATTCTTGCCTGGAAAATTCCATGGAGAGAGGAGCCTGGTGGATTGTAGTCCATGGAGTTGAAAGAGCTAGACACAGTTGAAGCAACTAGCACACACATTGGAGAAGGCAATGGCACCCCACTCCAGTACTCTTGCCTGGAAAATGCCAAGGATGGAGGAGCCTGGTAGGCTGTGGTCCATGGGGTCACTAAGAGTCAGACATGACTGAGCGACTTCACTTTCACTTTTCACTTTCATGTACTGGAGAAGGAAATGGCAACCCACTCCAGTGTTCTTGCCTGGAGGATCCAGGGACGGGGGAGTCTGTTGGGCTGCCATCTATGGGGTCACACAGAGTCGGACACAACTGAAGCGACTTAGCAGCAGCAGCAGCAGCAGCACACACATACAGACATAGACTACCATATGGGCAAATCTCTATGTTACCCAAACATCCTACAGTAGGAAGAGGCTATGAAAGCTTCAGTCTTATACTACCACTATATTTGATCCTCAAACTTCAAAGTTTCCAATAAGATAAATACTTGTTTCTCGTTCAAAACATTAAGAGGAGGGAAAGTAATCCAAATAGACATCTCTGTGCCACAAGGTCATCCAATGTTCAGATTCATTCTTTTCTTATTCTTTCATTGCCTTGTGAGGCTTGAATTTTATGACCTTTTGCTCATTTACATAGCTGGCAATTGATACAGATTATTCTCTGAGAACTTGGCTATGGATATTGAAAAGAGCATCAGTGTGTGGTCTCTCCATATGTCCTGCACTCCCTTACTGTATAGTGTCTACATTCCAAAGTTGAACATCCAGAAACAAAAGCCAAATGGAAACAATTTATTTATTTCTTTCTTTTTTTTATGAACTGGGCTCAGAATTCCTAGTCCATCACTTTTATCATACTCCATTTGTCAGGATAATCACAAGTCTCAAACAAAATTGACAAGGTGACAACATAGAATCCAGTAAACTTTGAGGAGGCCTGACTGTAAGAATGTGAGGGATGGGACATATATCTATATGCCATGTATAAAAGATACAATCCAACAGGTTCACCGTGAGGGGAAGAAAAAATATTAAAGAGCAAGCAGCATTTTCCCCAAATATGTGATGTAGAGGTTGCATATATCACTTCACTGCATATCCCTTTGTCTAAAGTTTAGTAAAGTACCTGTTTCTAGATGACATATGCCAGTTTAAACTCTAATGGAGGGGCAGTTATTACAGGGTTGGTACACAGTAACTGTGGTTTTTGCATTGTTGAAATTTGCCATTTGATATTGGAATACATTCTTAAATAAATATGGTTATGTTATGCATCATTTTCATGCATATTACTCACTTTTTGTTTCTGTTGTTGTTGTTAATGACATTACTTGCTGTTTATTTTATATTTACTTTAGACTATAGAAATCATGTTAGACAAAAAGCAAGTTTGAGTGATTTTCTTATTGAGTTCAAAATGGGTCCTCAAGCAACAAAGATAACTTGCAACATCAACGATGCATTTGGCTCAGAAACTGGTAAAGAATGTTCAATGCAGTGATAAGAAGTTTTACAAAGGAGATTAGTCTTGAAGATGAGAAGTGCTGTGGTTAGCCATTGGATGTTGACAACGACCAATGGAGAAAAATCCTCAAAGCTGATCCTCTTACAACTACAGGAGAAGTTGCTGAAGAACTCAACAATGATCGTTCTATGGCCATCCAGCATTTGATGCTTCAATTTGGAAAGGTGAAAAAGCTCAATAAGTGGATGCTTCATGAAAGTGAAAGTGAAGCTGCTCAGTCGTATTTGACTCTTTGCAACCCCATGGACTGTAGCCTACCAGGTTTCTCCATCCATGAGATTTTCCAGGCAAGAGTACTGGAGTGGGTTGCCATTTCCTTCTCTAGGGGATCTTCCCAACTCAGGGATTGAACCCAGGTCTCTTGCATTGCAGCCAGACACTTTACCCTCTGAGCCACCAGGGAAGCCTGCCAGGGATGCCTCATGACCTGACTGCAAATAAAAAGAAATAAGAATCATAATTTTGATATGTCAAATTCTCTTATTCTGTGCAACAATAAAAAACCATTTCTCAAGCACACTGTGACATGTAACAAACAGTGGATTGTACATGACAATGGGCAATGACTAGCTCAGTAGTTGCACTGCGAATAAGCTCCAAAGCACTTCCCAAAGCCAAACCTGCACCAAAAAAAGGTCATGGTCACTGTTCGGTGGTCTGCTGCCCATCTGATCTACTATAGCTTTCTAAATCCCTATGAAACGGTTATATCTGAGAAGTATGTTCAGGAGATCAATGAGATGCACCCAAAACTGCAATGCCTGGAGCCAGCATTGGTCAACAGAAAGGGCCCAATTCTCCTCCAGGAGAATGCTTGACTACACATAGAACAATGGACACTTCAAAAGTTGAACGAATTGGGCTAAGAAGTTTTGCCTCATCTGCTATATTCACTTGACCTCTCACCAACTGACTACCACTTCTTCAAGCATCTCGACAAATTTTTGCAGGGAAAATGTTTCTACAACCAACAGGAAGCAGAACATGCTTTCAAGACTTTGTCAAATCCAAAAGCACAGACTTTTATGCTACAGGAAAAACAAAATTACTTCTCATTAGCAAAAATATGTTGATTTTAATGGTTCTTATTTTGCTGAATAAAGATGTGTTTGAGTCTAGGTATAAGGATTTAAAATTCATGGTCTGAAACCACAGTTACGCGTGGACCAATCTAATTCTAAAAGGAGGAAAAGAGAACAGTCTGTGTCACAATCTTCCACCAGAGTATTGATGCATATCTTTTTTTCGTAAATGCATCATCCCTTCTACAAGGATGAATATTCATTGGAAGGACTAATGGTGAAGCTCCAATACTTTGGCCACCTAATGTGAAGAACCAACTCATTCAAAAGACCCTGATGCTGGGAAAGATTGAAGGCAAAAGGAGAAGGGGGTGACAGAGGATGGGGTGGTTAGATAGATTCACAGACTCAATGGACATGAACTTAAGCAAACTCCAGAAGACGGTGGAGGACAGAGGAGTGCAGCAGTCTATGGGGTCGGAAAGAGACCGACATGACTTAGTAACTGAATAGCAACTTTTACAAGGAAATCAACTGATGATGTTATTCATTAGCAGTTCAGTTCAGTCACTCAGTCGTGTCCGACTCTTTGCGACCCCATCAATCGCAGCACGCCAGGCCTCCCTGTCCATCACTAACTCCCGGAGTTCACCCAAATTCATGTCCATTGAGTCAGTGATGCTATCCAGCCATCTCATCCTCTGTTGTTCCCCTTCTCCTCCTGACCCCAATCCCTCCTAGCATCAGGGTCTTTTCCAATGAGTCAACTCTTCGAATGAGGTGGCCAAAGTATTGCAGTTTCAGCTTTACCACCAGTCCTTCCAATGAACCCCCAAGACTGATCTCCTTCAGAATGGACTGGTTGGATCTCCTTTCAGTCCAAGGTTCTCTCAAGAGCCAGAGACTCTCAAATACTAGCATATTTAGGAGAAGTCCTCACCACAAGATAAATTATCTGCTTTTTATTCACACCAAATATATAACTTACTTGGAGTAAGAATATTGCAATTATAATGTTTTGGGTTTGTTTTTTTTTTTTACATTTAGAAAAGTAAAGAATGATCAGGCAGGCAGTCCCTTGTCAAAGCAATGCTATTTTGCTGGAAAAGAACTGCAAAGACTCTTTGCCCAACACTAAAGTAAGTTTCTTGCTTAGAAGTCATTTCTGCTTATTGGAAAAAATTTATCTACTTTGTGGCCCCTGGCTTTCTCTTTGAAAAAAATGTATTCTTATTGTATATCATCCCTAGTCACATCTGCATGGAAATTAGAGATTGCTTTTCTCAGGAGCACAGCCAATGTTTATAGCCTGTTTCTGTTCCCATTGATTTGGGAGCTAGAGAATTTTTGAAGGCTGAATATATGACTTTCTTAGTGAAACAATTCCTTAAAAAAAAAAAAAAAAAAAAAAACTCAGTTAGCTTCTGGTGCAATCATTCCAGTTATTTCTATGTGCTTGAAACCACCTCCAAGGTTCTTTTTGGAGATAATTATTAAACCTGCTCTTATGGAATGGCTCTCTTCTTCAGTCAGTGAGTAGCATGTGCTATCGTTTTAATGATGGCTCTATTGAAAACATAAAACCATATAAAACAATAGGCTTATTTGGAAAGCAACACTCTTAATCTGCTCATTGGCACAAATCATCTACAGATTCATTTGTTGTGCTGAAAATTCTTAACGGGCCCTGGTAGAAAGGGTCTATGCAGCAGGGTTATTTCCTACTGCTAGGATGATAAAAACAATCAGAGCCTCCATTTCAAAATTCCTTCTATTCCCTTCAATCTATGCTTGAAAATTGTCTGGTTCTTGCTTGAGCTCATTAATTCCTGAAATAAGCTGGCTAACTGCAGCAAATAAACAGCTAACACATGGCAACATTCTAACTCTTTCCAATAGCTTCTCTTAGACCTACAGGCTCCTTAGGCAAGTGGTGTGCTCTTCCAGTTACCAGAGGTGACATTTTAAATAAATGCACTACCTTCACTCTGACTGCAGTGTAACACCCACACTTTTTGTTGTTGTTGTTAGGCTTTTGTGGCAGGCAGCAAGCCTTCCAATACTCTTTATTGGGTAGAGTAAAGAATAATTTGTTAAAGAAATAAATCTCATTATTTTTGTATCTAAACACGTGTATTGTAGGTCCAGGAATTCAATGTTCCATGAAACAGTACAGGCAGCCAGCAAATTGGCTTTGCTATCTACACCACAGTTGGTCCTAAAGAAAATCAACCCTGAATATTCATCAGGAAGTCAGAAGGACTGATGCTGAAGATGAAGCTTCAATACTTGGCCACCTGATGCAGAGTCGACTCATTCGAAAAGCCCCTGATGCTGGGAAAGAGTGAAGGCAGAAGGAGAAGAGGGTGACAGAGGATGAGATGGCTGGATGGCATCACAAATTCACTGGACATGGACTTGGGCAAACTCTGGGAGATGGTGAGAGACAGAGAGGCCTCGTATGCTTCAGTCCATGGGGTCACAAAAAGTTGGACATGATTTGGTGACTGAACAACACACAAAGTTATAAATGTTGTTCTGGTCATTACCGTTTTCATTTGGGAGCAAGGTAAAGAAAGTGAGTTATTGGCAGTCATATTTAAGATGTATTTGATGCTGTGTCCCTTTAGTAAAAATTTAGGCAGTAGGCACACCTAGCCACAAGGGAAGCTGAGAAGTTCAGCCTCCAGCTTGATGGCCATGAACCTAAGCAATAAACATAACTGATTTGAATGAGGAGGGCCAGTAGGCTCCTACTGATGTGAATGCAAATATTATATTTAATCTTTGCCATTGAACAGTATCATATTCACTGTCTGAGAACATTTAATAGGAAGTTCTTGAAAAGGGCACCAAATAATCATTGTTTCTCCTATTATTTGGAATATAGTAATAGTTGATTTTTCCACCATTGTTGTTTTGTTTAGTCACAATTCATTTTCAACTCTTGAAACTCCATGGAGTGTAGCCTGTCAGTCTCTTTTGTATATAGGATTTACCAAGCAAGAACCCACTTGCCGATGCAGGAGATGTAAGAGATATGGGTTTAATCCCTGGGTCAGGAAGACCCCTGGAGGAGGGCATAGCAACCCACTCTGATATTCCTGTCTAGAGAATCCCATGGACAGAGGAGCCTGGTGGGTTTCAGTCCATAGGGTCATACAGAGTCAGACATGACTGAAGCAACTTAGCACAATTTGGACTACAGACTACTGACAGAGAGCTTCTGCTATCGGAGTTACATTTTTTTTTATCTCTGTGTATAAATTATTTCCAAACAGTATTATAAACCGTGTATACCCTTTTGCTGAAGGAACTAAAGAGCATCCAAAACATACCAATATTCATGTATATTAAATTTATTTTTCCTAAAGCTATAGGTTTTTGCCAAATAGCCTACTTATCAAATGTTTTTGCAGTAACAGGAAATGATCAGCATCTTTCTAGCCTGCAGTTTCTCCGATACTGCTGGGAATAGCCAGATGATACAAACCTGTCCAATGAAGAGGATGTAAAAGTCTCTTAGTTTTGCTTTTCTGATAACAAGGTGACTCACAATCTATTTTGTCCCATTTATAGCTTTTCCATCTGCAAAAACATCTTGACAAGTGGATCTAAATCAGCTTCATGTTAATCATTAGCCAGGGTAGATAAAGAGGAAAGTCAGCCTACTGAGAATCAGAGAATGAAAAGAAAGAAAGAACAGGGACCATGGTATGATCCCTGATAATGTACACAAAGCATGCTTTCTCTCTCTCTGGACTCTCCTTGTTACATATGGTAAATTTCTTTTATGGGGAGGAAGGTGGGAGCAGGGTTCAGGAGTGGGAACTTATGTACACCCGTGGCGGATTCATGTTGATGTATGGCAAAACCAATACAGTATTGTAAAGTTAAAAAAAAAAAATTAAGTGCAGTTATTTGATTTTTAGTAGATCATTCCTAATACAATGTGGCTATAGTGTGTTCTATGTAAACCTTCCAGAACTGGTGAATATTAGCCTACAATGGTCTGTTGCCTGTGATTTTACCTAAATTAATAATGTATCCTAGTAACTGCTCTTTGTTTCATTCCTTCTGCATGAATGTGGGCTGGCCCTGTGTTAACTAAGAGAACCTGGTGGAGATGGCATTGTGTCAGTCCCTGGCCTAAGCTTTAAGAAGGCCTGGCAGGTTCTATGTTTGCATTTTGGAAATCAGAGCTATCATGTAAGGGATCCTCCAACCCTGAAAGAAGATCCCCAGGGGGCAATCAACTAGAGCACTCATGTGGAAAGGGAGACTATCTGAGATGACACGGGGAAAGGAAGCCCAGTCTCTGGCAACTGGTAAGAGATATGTGGACAAACAAGTGACCACTGGCAAGACAAGAAGAATATATGCCCAGATGGCCCAAGCAATATTGAACAACTGTGAAAAAATATAAAATGGTCATTAAGTCACCAAATTTTGAATAGTGAATTTTGGTACAAGAGATTGTCACAATAGAAATTGACACAGAGGGAGATGCTTCTGTAACAGAAACCTGAAATTAAGTGGCATTGATTTTGAAACTGGGTAGCAGGCAAAGATCTGAAGGGAAACTGCTAATAAATTCTGAAAGGACAGTGAGAAAATTTCTATCACAAAACTTAATTAAGTAGACCTAAGTTAAGTGCAGAATAATCAGCAAAACTCTTGAATGCGTTAAAGCGGAAGATAGAAAGTCTTCACTTTGAGCCAGTGGATATGGCTATGAAATTTCCAGACAGGATATTGAAAGTGCCAGTTGGCTCCTCTTAACTGCCTGGAATAAAATAGTGAAGGGGTAAGATGAGCTACAGAAGGGATTGTTCATGTTTAAATCATAATTTAGAGGAAATATGAAGAAGTCAGTGGTTACTGAGCTCAAAACTATTTCTCACCCCCAGTCTCTCTCTCTTGGCAAAAATCTCCAGGTAAGAAATATTATTAAAATAAATACTAAATGTATGATCTTGCCATTAAAAGAAGCCTTAAGTCAGGGTGTGGTTCTTAGAGTTTTTAGTGATATTCAAAAAATGTCAACTGGATACCTAATTCTCAAGGAGGAAAACATGACTTTTGGAAAATCCTATATGTATTCCTATTAGTCCCTAAGATAATATTAATCTAAGAATAATAGTTATTCTAAAAATCCTAATAGCATTATACCTCAGCACCCTAATTCTCAGTCTAAAGTAGAAGTAAGTGAAGTCGCTCAGTCATGTCCAGCTCTTTGCGACCCCATGGACTGTAGCCTACCAGGCTCCTATGTCCATGGGATTTTCCAGGCAATAGTACTGGAGTGGATTGCCATTTCCTTCTCCAGTGGATCTTCCTGACCCAGGGATTGAACCCAGGTCTCTTGCATTGTAGACAGACGCTTTACCATCTGAGTCACCAGGGAAGTCTTAAAGCAGAAGGGTGTGACTCAAAAAGATATGTTGTGTGATGTTGCCTTTGTGTAATAGAGTGGATTATGAGACCTGATAGATACACAGTTTTGTGAAAGAATTTTATAAACTTAAGAGAAAGAAAGTAACAAGAAACCCCAAATTAAAAG
Organism: Redunca redunca; assembly: GCA_006410935.1. NCBI lineage: Eukaryota > Metazoa > Chordata > Mammalia > Artiodactyla > Bovidae > Redunca > Redunca redunca. Next base: position 241,466 of record SJYQ01001034.1, read on the forward strand.
ATATATATAAAATTTCAATATACTCAAATTTCTCAGGCAGGGAACAGGCTAAAAAGACACTGAGATGAAAAAGAAAAACTCTTCTTATGGAAAAGAAAAGATGACCCAGAGAATTCTCAGGAAACATGGAGCAGAACTGGAACCTCATCAAATAATTGTCATCATGTAACTGATTGTTGTTGTTCAATTCCTAAGTCATATCTGACTATTTGTGACCTCATGGACTGTAGCACACCAGGTTTCCCTGTTCTATACCATCGCCTGGAGTTTGCTCAAACACATGTCCATTGAGTTGGTGATGCCATCCAATGACCTCATCCTTTGCCATCCCCTTCTCCTTCTGCCTTCAGTCTTTCCTGGCATCAAGGTCTTTTCCACTGAGTCAGCTCTTTGTATCAGGTGGCCAAAGTGTTGGAGCTTCAGCTTCAACACTAGTCCTTCCAGTGAATATTCAGGGTTGATTTCCTTTAGGATTGACTGGTTTGATCTCCTTAAGGTCTAAGCAACTCTCAAGACTCTTCTCCAATAACATAATTTGAAAACATCAAATCTTTAGCGCTCAGCCTTCTTTATGTTCCAATACATCCATACATCACTACTGGAAAAACCATAGCTTTGACTAGACGGACCTTTGTCAGCAAAGTGATGTCTTTGCTTTTTAATATGCTGTCTAGGTTTGTCATAGCTTTTCTTCCAAGGAACAAGCATCTTTTAATTTCATGGCTGCAGTTACTGTCCACACTGATTATGGAGCCCCCCAAAATAAAGTCTGTCACTGTTTCCATTGATTCCCCATTAATTTGCCATGAAGTGACGGGACCAGATGCCATGATCTTAACTTTTGATTGTTTAATTTTAAGCCAGCTTTTTCACTATCTTCTTTCACTTTCATCAAGTGGCTCTTTAGTTCCTCTTCACTTTCTCCCACTAGGGTGGTATCATCTGCATATCTGAGGTTGTTGATGGTTCTACCAGCAATTTTGATTCCAGCTTGTAATTCATCCAGCTTGTAATTCACCATTTTGCATGATGTACTCTGCATTTAAGTCATGCCACATCTTGGTAAGTCATGTTTGGCAGCATTTGGCATGACTTGCCATGGACCTGATTAGATTTCAGAATTACAAGGTACCATTTCCTGCTCTGTGCCTTTTACAATCTCTCTTTGTAAAAATCGTCTGTTTTTGTTTTCCTGTCCTAATCTCAACATTGCATACTGGAGGTGTATATGTAAGTTAACTTGTCTACCTAGTTTAAAGGAATTCAGATAAAGTGTTCTGATAGCTGAAGATCCTTATACACAACTGGAAATCATTATATTCTAAATCTCAAACCGGACATCCTGACTCTGTGTTACAAAGTGACATCTGCTGTTCTGGGGTGGGGAGTAGAGAAAGTGAGTGTGTTTTAATGTGGGGGAGAAATGTGAGTCCTTCAGAGAGAAATGGTGTACTACAATTATCTGTTAAATGACAATTCCAAATGAACAATGCTCTCAGTATTAGATTCTTGTATTGTCTCCTTCTGAAACTGGGATAGGCCTGAGGGTTACTTATAGGAATGGAAGGTGGCAAACATAATATCAAACCAAATCTCTTAAAGGCCTAGACATTACTGGATTTGGACTCTTGGAAAATATGACCACATAAGCATTTTTTTTTTTTCCCAGCAGGCCAGAGAGATACAATGGTTGGGGCAAAGGATTGAGAGAGGAAAACGAGAGAAAGATCACTCAGTGAGACTCCAGCTAATCCTCCAGCTTTCAAGACTAGTGGATTCTTTCAGGTGAGCGTAGCACAGATTGTAGGATCTGTGAAATAAACCACTTATTTTAATAATAATGAAAATATAACAATTAATAATCAACTNATTCACCATTTTGCATGATGTACTCTGCATTTAAGTCATGCCACATCTTGGTAAGTCATGTTTGGCAGCATTTGGCATGACTTGCCATGGACCTGATTAGATTTCAGAATTACAAGGTACCATTTCCTGCTCTGTGCCTTTTACAATCTCTCTTTGTAAAAATCGTCTGTTTTTGTTTTCCTGTCCTAATCTCAACATTGCATACTGGAGGTGTATATGTAAGTTAACTTGTCTACCTAGTTTAAAGGAATTCAGATAAAGTGTTCTGATAGCTGAAGATCCTTATACACAACTGGAAATCATTATATTCTAAATCTCAAACCGGACATCCTGACTCTGTGTTACAAAGAGACTTCTGCTGTTCTGGGGTGGGGAGTAGAGAAAGTGAGTGTGTTTTAATGTGGGGGAGAAATGTGAGTCCTTCAGAGAGAAATGGTGTACTACAATTATCTGTTAAATGACAATTCCAAATGAACAATGCTCTCAGTATTAGATTCTTGTATTGTCTCCTTCTGAAACTGGGATAGGCCTGAGGGTTACTTATAGGAATGGAAGGTGGCAAACATAATATCAAACCAAATCTCTTAAAGGCCTAGACATTACTGGATTTGGACTCTTGGAAAATATGACCACATAAGCATTTTTTTTTTCCCAGCAGGCCAGAGAGATACAATGGTTGGGGCAAAGGATTGAGAGAGGAAGAGAGAAAGATCACTCAGTGAGACTCCAGCTAATCCTCCAGCTTTCAAGACTAATGGATTCTTTCAGGTGAGCGTAGCACAGATTGTAGGATCTGTGAAATAAACCACTTATTTTAATAATAATGAAAATATAACAATTAATAATCAACTTTTCAGCCATTAGTTTGTTTATTCATTATGCAGCAATAGATAATCATGATATCTTTCCCCTATTATCCTTTTATTTCTTAATCTTAGACATGATACCCAGTGTTACTGCAGACTTATGGTTACTAGAAGGCAGCAGGAATGAGGATAAAAGTCACATGATAAGAATCAGAAAAGGAAAAGGGAGAGAAAACCTGATTATGTGCTTTGATCATGGAGATCCTACACCAGTTCTCTGCTGTCTTTTTCTGGACTTCTCCTATTATATGAGAGAAATCCCTTTTCCTGGAAGCCAGGTTAAATCAATTTGTAGTAGATCACATTCTTTCCTAATAAAATGTGCCTATGCTATGCTACGATATGCGGCTTGTCATATGAGTTACTCTGGTAACTCAGCTGATAAAGAATCCACTTGCAATACAGAACACCCTGGTTCGATTCTTTGGTTGGGAAGATCTCCTGGAGACTGGATAGACTACCCACCCCAATACTCATGGGCTTTGCTGGTGGCTCAGATGTTAAAGAATCCACCTGCAATGTGGGAGACATGGGTTTGATCCCTGAGTTGGGAAGATTCCCTGAAGGAAGGCATGACAACCCACTCCAGTATTCTTGCCTGGAGAATCCCCATGGGCAGAGGAGCCTGGTGAGCTACAGTCCATGGGGTTGCAGAGTTTAACACTGAGTAAACATGCCTGAGTGCACACAGCACATGCTATGTTATATTATAGTCCCTGCTTTTGGTGAGGATTGTATTATATGACTGAATATAAGCCACATAACACGTACTTCAAAAACAGATTCTGGGAACAAGACACTAAAATAACAGTCATAACACTGGGTTCATGAATTATCTTTTGAAACATGAACTCATGGAACAAAAGAACATGAAAATGTCTTTTGGTCTCTAGGCAGATTTGATGAACAAGCAAACCAAAATATTATGCTAGGACCTATATGGAAATATTAAGAGACTTGGGACTAGTCATTCTACTTCTCTGTAAATGGAAATTAGCCAGAACAATATTGTTTCTCCTTTTGTTTCATTTATTTTTAACCTTCTATTGTTACTGTGCTGCACTTACCAGCAGTGTCTATTCAGGAGAGTTTTAAAAGTTAATAAAGCAGTAACAAAAGAGTTCCAGCTAAATGTGGGGAAAAAAAAGAAAAGACAACCAGATTACCTAGGGAAAACTAAAAAATAAAAAGAGTTTTCATAATATTGAATTTTTTTCTCGGTATTACAGCTTTGCTTAATAGCAGAAAATAAAATATTGTGAGCAAATATTCAATTTCAAATATCTAGTACATTAGAATACAACCCCAGCAGCAGTGGTTTATTATGCAGATAATGTGGGCCACAGTATTTTATTTCTTAATTATGAAATATTTTGCTTGAGAGTAGACTTGACAAAATTTGTGAGGTCTAAAACAATTTATTAAAATCAGAGCATCCAAATCATGAAGAAGTTAACACTCACCAGCTTCTGAGAAAATATTATCTCCATTAGAGTCACATTCATTAAAGGAATTTCTTTTGATTAGGCTTTGTCATCTTCAATGGAAATTTTCAGGGCCATTGAAAAATTTCACACATTATTTTCTGTGTCATTCTAAATTCTTTAGAGAGTGAATAAGGAAGCTGCATGGCTCTGTTAGACGTTTTTCAGTCATCTTTAAATGGGTCATAGTTTTAAATAGGATATGTCAAATTGAAACGATGTGAACAAAATTATATCTAAATTTCACTGTATCATCTGCCTAATGAATTCTTAGCAGGGGGTCAGTGTCTCATCAAATACTAATTGCAATTCATTTTTGAAAATGTCAAAATCAATGCATATTTTTCAAATGAAGGGGAGGTGAAAAATTAGCCCTCAGGAAATACTGAAAAAGAGGTAGCTGAACAATGGCCGTAGGTATTCAGTGTCTATAGCAAACAAAAAATCTATTTACTAATGCCTGATATATAATTTGTTGCTAAATTTAAGCTCCTTTTTTATTTAGTTCCATACCTGGGTTTTTAACAAGGATACATAATTAAAATAATCAAGCTATTGAAATATCTTTGACCTTTCAAATGTCCCATAACTTGTGTTTTTCTATGTGCACAAAACTTATATTTCATGTAATAGGTATATTATGGCAATGTTGACCTTTTCTTATTTTGATTATCTATTATTTTTTATCTCTTTTAGTCTTTATCAGTTTGAAATTGTACATTCTATTTTAAATGTTCAGTTTCTTAGCTAAAAACTTTACATGTACATTTTACTAACCAAATTTCATAAAATTAGATCTGCATTCTCCTTCTGAGCTATATAAAATATAATTAGGATTTCATTCCTTCTGAGCCATCCTTCTTCTAAAATGGCATTGTGTCTGTATTTTAATTCCATCTTTATAACCACCAAATATCTAGCATCAAATATTTATTTGGTGTTAATACTTGTTTAGATTCACCACCATTTTTACCTATTTCTGATGTTACAGTAAGATATATGTCTATTTCTGAATGCTATCACTTAAAAAAATACAATAACTTCACTGAAAGTCTCTTAACATTAGGCTCTATGCTCTTGTTTATTTATAACATTTTTATTTTCCCTCAGTTTTGTTTTATGGTTATTTGTGTATACAATTTTAGGCTGAGAATTATTTTCTTCCATCTTTCTTTCAAGGAAATGATCTAATTTTAATTTTTTCATTGAAAATTCTGTTCTCATTTAATTGCCGTGTTATTAGGAAATCTAAATGAACATGAGATTTTAAAAACTTTTCCTTACACTTGATACTTCATAATTTTATCTTTGCTGACAAAGGTCCATGTTATCAAGGCTACAGTTTTTCCAATAGTCATATACAGATGTGAGAGTTGGACCATATATAAGACTGAGATTCGAAGAAATAATGCTTTTGAACTGTGGTGTTGGAGCAGTCTCTTGAGAGTCCCTTGAACTGCAAAGAGACCAAATCAGTCAACTGTAAAGGAAATCAATCCTGACTATTCACTGGAAGGACTGATGGTAAAGCTGAAACTCCAATACTTTGGTCACCTGATGCAAAGAGTCGACTCATTAGAAAAGACCCTGATGCTAGGATAGATTGAAGGTGGGAGGAGAAGGGGACAACAGAAGATGAGATCATTGGATGGCATCACCGACTCAATGGACTTGAGTTTGAACAAACTCCAGGAGATGGTGAGGGACAAGCCTAGCATGCTGCAGTCCATGGGTCACAAAGAGTCAGACACAACTGAGTGACTGAACAACAACAACAATTTTACCTGCATGTATTTGGATTGATTCAACAAATCTTTGTTGTTATTTAGTTGCTAAGTTGTGTCTGACTCTTTTGAGACCTTGTGGACTGCACCCCACCAGGCTTCTCTGTCAGTGGGATTCCCCAGGCAAGAATAGCGGAGTGGGTTGCCATTTCCTTTTCCAGGGGATCTTCCCAATCCAGGGATCAAACGCATGTCACTTTGGCAGGCAGGTTGTTTACCACTGAACAACTAGGGAAATGTTTGCTAAGTCATTAACTGTTCCGAGACTGTTGGATACATCAGTTTTGGAATCATGTTACCTCAGTTTGGGGAATGACATCCTCCATCAGACATATCTCAGCTAGTATTCCTTAAGGATTCCTTCTTTCACACTCCATGGCTTCCTAGACCTTTTCTAGGATATGTGTTAGACAGTATTGATCTGAATACATTGTCTCTCAAACTGTCTTTCATAACCTTCCATCGTTGCCTTTCTGTGGTAATCACTGAAAATGTCTTTTTGCTGATATATNTGTCAAAATTACCATTTCATATAATCTTATGGCTTTTTAGAGAGAGAAAAGAGAGAGAGAAACTTATCTGGTAGCTCAGCTGGTAAAGGACTGGCCTAACATGCAGGAGACCCACTACCCACTCCTGTATTCTTGGGCTTACCAGGTAGCTCAGATGATAAAAAATCTGTCTGCAATGAGAGAAACCTGGGTTCAGTCCCTGAGTTGAGAAGATCCCCTCGAGGAGGGCATGGCAACCCACTGCAGTATTCTTGCTTTGAGAATCCCCATGGACAGAGGAGCCTGGCAGGCTACAGTCCATGGGGTCACAAAGAGTAAGGCATGACTGAGCAACTAAGCACTTAGAGAAAGAGAGTTTAAAGTTCATTATATTAACCTTCTTCTAATTTATTTCTGTTTATCTTCATTCTTTATGTGAATTCCAGTTACTGTTGAAAAAATCATTTTTCAATACAGTTTTCTTTCTTTTTTTGGTAATAATTGAATTTATTTTTATTTTTGGTAAATATAGTTTGTTTTTAATACCCTAAACACACTTTTATAAACAATATACTATAAATGTTTGGAAGAGTAAATGGCGAAATTGGAGCCATTAAGACATTTTTAGCAACAGAGCTTTTTTCGGGGGTAGGGACTATTTACAGAAAACACTGAAATTGTCTACGGTATTTTTCAGTTAATTCTGTCCTCATAGTTTCCATGGAGATATATATATTTTTTTCTAAATGAAGAAAGGTATGAGGGGGGTGGGCTGGGTATAGTGTGACCAATTTAGGTCACAAAGAAACATACTGCTTTCCTAGTTGCAGAGCACCAATTTATTTCCACAGTCAGTTTCTAGTAACAGCATCCTTGCTTGATATTGGTGATTTTGTTGTTTATTTAGTTGTTAATTTTTTCTAGTGACCGACTGAACTATCTCCATGAAGCCTATTCCCCTTACTTTATGCTGCTTCTGATGCCCCAGTTCAAATTGCTTTGTTTGTTTGTTTTCGTCTTTTAAACTGGCTACTTAGAGTCACCACTAGGTTGTTATATACCTCTTTTTGGTCACAGGTTGTACTTAAGCCACTTTAGTCAGTTAGATTTGTTTTTCCTCTTTGACTCTTATTTGTGTGACTTAGAAGCTGCTACAGGGAATTTATATTTTTTTGCTTCATATTCAGACAATGATTGATTGCTTGGCGGGGGGACGGGTTGTTCTCTGATCACTCCTGAGAAGGTGAATCCTTGAACATGCACAGTCCTGCAGACTGACAGGGATGTGTGCAATTTTAGTTTTGTCTGACTTCCTAAGAGTTGCCCCTAAGAAAAGTTCATGCTTCAGCCAGTTTTCATTAGAGATTGTGCCTAAGGTCCTTGTGCCTGCAAGGCTTCTTCCTTGCATTGATGGATCTGTGTGTCAGCTGGGAAATTATTTTGAACTAATTCATGTCCTACTCTGCTGCTCAGCAGGTCAACCCATCCCATGCCACATGGCATTTCCCAACCCCCAGGGGTCAGAGGCTCTTCGGATCCCAGGATTATTTTTCTTGGCTGACTGGGTTCTCTCTGAAGAATTTCTGGCTGCCCTGTTCTTTCACTTGTTGCCACCGGTATCATGAAGCTACCAAGACCCTCATATCTGCTCTCCACCAAGCTCTTCATTCTTGTTGACAATGTCTTTGGGTATAACCTTTTTCATGCTCTGTTTTAAAGTCTGCTTCAGCAGAGCAGGGGCTGTCTTTGTACAGCTGACTTACCTCTCCCCTTGGAAAGAAACTCTGCATCAAAACAAACGAGCTGGGAGTGTGGGGAACAGCTCACTTCTCCTGAGATATACCCCCGCTCAATGAGCAGGCATTATTGCGGTGGGGCAGGGTGGACCCTCATCTCCTTAACTTGCCCTTCTCAGTATTAAATCTCCTCCCTATAAGTGAACTGGGGTGGGATCCACCAGGTCTCTGGGATTCATAGCCTTTGCTGCTTGGGAATGAAGCATTTCTACTAATACGGGCAACGTGGGACAGGGATCCTCCGTATTTTAGCCCACTCCACCCAGGGTAAATTTTCTGCAACAAGGGGCTGGAGTGGAGAGGTAGCATAGATGGAGTGAAGAAGTGCCAGCAGTCTGTCACTCCAAGGGTAAAACTCTAGACTTAAACTGGAAACTAGAGGAAGAGAGTCCCTTTATTCTTGGCCATCCCCTACAGATGCTCTCCGATAGAGCATCTGGAGGAGAGCTCGGGTAACGTGGGGAATTGGTGAGGAAGCAGGTTGCAGCTGACTGGCTGTGCTTACCAAGATTTAGGAGGTTCTCTTAAATGAATATTTCTCCATATGTCATATGCCCTTACGTCAATTTTCTGAAAGTTAAACCATTATATTACACATATAGTTTTGTTTTTTTTGTTTTTACCAATTAAATAACTATTTTTTTTTTTTTTTGCTGGGGAGAAGTTCTGCCAGGATCCTCACTCGATCATTCCAGAAAATGAAAGTGTTAGTTGCTCAGTTGTTTCCAACTCTCTGACACCCCATGGACTATAGCCCACCAGGCTCCTCTGTCAATGGAATTCTCCAGGCAAGAATACTGAAGTGGAAAGCCATTCCCTACTCCAGGGAATCTCTCAACCCTGGGATCAAACCCAGGTCTCCTGCAATGCAGGCAGATTCTCTACCATCTGAGGACACCAGGGATCATTCCAGAAAACCTACCTCAATACCTGTCTTTTAGTGTAAATACTTCACCTTGGGGACCCCAAGTCCATGCAGGAGAATATTTTTCTCTACAAGCCTATATGTATAATTTAAAATTTTGAAGCTTCAAAACTAATATACTCACACTTTCTTGGAATCACATTTTTTTATTAGGCCTATGTTCTAGGTTCTTTTTGAAATGAATTCTCAGAGGTCCCATCTTTATGTGGGACTCTCAGTATAAATTTCTCCTAAACTTGGTGTGAACTCAGTACCAGTTTCTCATGCTTATACAGCAACAAATATCATATTCTTTAATTTTCCAGAAATTGTTCTCTTCCAGATAAAGCCTTAAACCTCAGTATAACTTTCATCTTCAGTTCCCTCTTTTCTGTTACTTTCTTGAAGTTCCAAATATTGATTTTAAAAGGATATTTATTGTAGTACACCTATCATTTTATGTTTCGTTGTGTGAGGATTTTCTAATTAACCAATGCTTTATTCAGATTATATAATTCTCCAATTGTCAGAACAACAGAGCAGTTATATTTTTAAATATATAGTGTGTGGTAAGTCAGCATATGATTATATTATAGTTGAAAATGTGAAGAATATACTTGACCAGTTATTCTCTTTTCAAACATGGCTTATTTTTAATATTTTATTTGAATAACAGTAAAAACTAATCTTTAATATTTACTTAATTCATAAATTTATTAGTATAATTATAATTCCATTTTATATTTTACAATGTATATGTTTATAATAGCATAGTGAAATATTCAATGTGAAATACTGAAATTCCATCCCCCAAATATACATATATTTGCTCTTCATTTCCTTTTGAATTTTGCTGAGAG
>SJYQ01001034.1:258263-317462 GCA_006410935.1 Redunca redunca
AGCACTTTCACAGCATCATTTTTCAGGATTTGAAATAGCTCAACTCTAATTCCATCACCTCCACTAGCTTTGTTTGTAGTGATGCTTCCTAATGCCCAGTTGATTTCACATTCCAGGATGTCTGTCTCTAGGTGAGTGATTACACCATCGTGATTATCTTGGTCATGAAGATCTTTTTGATCTTCAGTTCTTCTGTTTATTCTTGCCACCTCTTTTTAATATCTTTTGCTTCTGTTAGGTCCCTACCATTTCTGTGCTTTATCGAGCCCATCTTTGCATGAAATGTTCCCTTGGTATCTCTAATTTTCTTGAAGTGATCTCTACTCTTTCCCATTCTATTGTTTTCCTGTATTTCTTTGCACTGATCACTGAGGAAGTCTTTGTTATCTCTCCTTGCTATTCTTTGGGACTCTGCATTCAAATGGGTGTATCTATCCTTTTCCCCTTTGCTTTTCGCTTCCCTTCTTTCACAGCTATTTGTAAGGCCTCCTCAGACAGCCATTTTACTTTTTTGCATTTCTTTTTCTTGAGGATGGTCTTCATTCCTGTCTCCTGTACAATGTCATGAACCACCATCCATAGTTCATCAGGCACTGTCTGTCAGATCTAGTCCTTTAAATATATTTCTCACTTCCACTGTATAGTCATAAGAGATTTGATTTAGGTCATACCTGAATGGTCTAGTGGTTTTCCCTACTTTCTTCAGTTTAAGTCTGAATTTGGCAATAAGGAGTTAATGATCTGAGCCACAGTCAGCTCCTGGTCTTGTTTATGCTGACTGTATAGAGCTACTCCATCTTTGGCTGCAAAGAATATAATAATCTGTTTTCAGTGTTGACCATCTGGTGTTGTCCTTATGTAATTGTGGCTGCTGAGATGGACAACGTAAGAGCGCAGCAAAGAGGAACTACACCATGGCCAAGGTAAGAGAATCCCAAGAGGGAGTGTAGGCACTGAGAGAGGACATCAGAGGGCAGACAGACGGAAACCACAATCACAGACAACTAGCCAATCTGATCACATGAACCACAGCCTTGTCTAACTCAATGAAACTAAGCCATGCCATGTGGGGCCATGCAAAACAGACCGATCACGGTGGAGAATCTGACAGAAATGTTGTCCACTGGAGAAGGGAATGGCAAACCACTTCAGTATTCTTGCCTTGAGAACCCCATGAACAGCATGAAAAGGCAAAAAGATAGGACACGGAAAGAGGAACTCCCCAGGCAGGTAGATGCCCAATATGCTACGGGTGATCAGTGGAGAAATAACTCCAGAAAGAATGAAGGGATGCAGCCAAAGCAAAAACAACACCCAGTTGTGGATGGGACTGGTGATAGAACCAGTGTTTGATGCTGTAAAGAGCAATATTGCATAGGAACCTGGAATGTAAAGTCCATGCATCCAGGCAAATTGTAACTGGTCAAACAAGAGATGGCGAGATTGAACATCGACATTATAGGAGTCAGGGAACTAAGATTGACTGGAATGGGCGAATTCAGCTCAGATGACCATTATATCTACTATTGTGGGCAGGAATCCCTTAAAAGAAAAGGAGTAGCCATCATGGTCAACAGAAGAGTCTGAAATGCAGTACTCAGATGCAATCTCAAAATAGACCAAATAGTCCATGGAATTCTCCTGTCCAGAATACTGTAGTGGGTACACATTCCTTTCTCCAGGGGAACTTCCCAACCCAGGGATCAAATCCATGTCTCCCACATTGCAGGCAAAGTTTTTAACAGCTGAGCCAGGAGGGAAGCTGTAAAGTAAAAGTGAAAGTTTCCCTCAGTTCTGTCAGACTCTTTGGACCCCATGGACCATACAGTCCATGGAAATCTCCAGGCCAGAATACTGGAGTGAGTAGCTGTATCATTCTCCAAGGGATCTTCCCAACCCAGGGATCAAACCCAGGTCTCCCGCATTGCAGGCAGATTATTTACCAGCTGAGCCACCAGGGAAGCCCAAGAATATTGAAGTGGGTAGAGGATCTCCCCAACCCAGGAGGAGAACCAGGATCTCCTACATTACAGGTGGATTCTTTACTAGCTGAGCTACCAGGTATAGTTCATGGGTCAAGTATGTTTCATGAAAAGCTATTCTTTTCCTTTTTTCTTTTATCTGTTTTTCCTTTTTTATATGAGATATTCACTTTGGACATTAATTATATAACAATATTTTAATTAAAATATGCCACATTTATTTATTGTGTAATATGTATCAGGCACTCCTCTAAGAGCATTGCATGTGAGCTTTTGTGTGCTTCACAGCAAATGTATGTGGTATAATGGCAAAAACATATACCCATGGGAATGGGAATTGAATTAAATAATATTTTGAAATTTTTCCCACTAGAAAGTGGCATAGCATTTTCTACATGCAGATAGTTGATTTCTACAGTTAAAGATATGAATTATTGTGCAATATAAGCCCTCTAGAATATAAAACTTTGCTAAGATGACAGTATTCTCTACTCTATCATCTTTTGTTAGTTGCCAGAAGAAACTCTAGATATTACATACATTCCTAATTCTATTTTTTTTTAACAGATAACTTACTCCTTGGAAGAAAAGTTATGAGCAACCTAGATAGTATATTCAAAAGCAGAGACATTACTCTGCCAACTAAGGTCCATCTAGTCAAGACTATGGTTTTTCCAGTAGTCATGTATGGATGTGAGAGTTGGACTATGAAGAAGGCTGAGCGCAAAAGAATTGCTGCTTTTGAACTGTGGTGTTGGAGAAGACTCTTGAGAGTCCCTTGGACTGCAAGGAGATCCAACCAGTCCATTCTGAAGGAGATCAACCCTGGGATTTCTTTGGAAGGAATGATGCTAAAGCCGGTACTTTGGCCATCTCATGCGAAGAGTTGACTCATTGGAAAAGACTCTGATGCTGGGAGGGATTGGGGGCAGGAGGAGAAGGGGACGACAGAGGATGAGATGGCTGGATGGCATCACTGACTTGATGGACGTGAGTCTGAGTGAAGTCCAGGAGTTGGTGATGGTCAGGGAGGCCTGGCGTGCTGTGATTCATGGGGTTGCAAAGAGTCAGACACAACTGAGCGACTGAACTGAACTGAACTGAATTTAGTTTTTATTGTTCAGTCACTCAGCTGTGTCTAACTCTTTGCAGCCCCATGGACTGCAACATGCCAGGCTTCCCTGCCCTTCACTATCTCCTGGAGTTTGCTCAAACTCATGTCCATTGAGTAGATGATGACATCGAACCATCTCAGCCTCTGGCGCCCCTTTCTCCTCCTACCCTCAGTCTTTACCAGAATCAGGATATCTTCCAATGAGTCAGTTCTTTGCATCAGGTGGTTAAAGATTTGGAGCTTCAGCTTCATCATCAGTCCTTTCAATGAATATTCAAGTTTGATTTACTTTAGGATTGACTGGTTTGATCTCCTTGCAGTCTAAGGGACTTTTAAGAGTTTCTCAAACACCACAGTTCAAAAGCATTAGTTCTTTTTTTTTTTTTGATTTTTCAAAATTTTTATTTTTTTAAATTTTTATTTTAACTGTAGTTTACTTTACAATACTGTATTGCTTTTGCCAAACCTTGACATGAATTCACCATGAGTGTACATGCGTTCCCAAACATGAATCCCCTCCCACCTCCCACCCCATTATATCTCTCTGGGTCCTCCCCATGCACCAGCCCCAAGCATCCTGCATCGGACATAGACTGGCGATTCATTTCTTACATGATAGTATACATGTTTCAATGCCATTCTCCCATCTCATTCCACCCTCTCCCTCTCCCCCAGAGTCCAAAAATTCACTCTACAGATCTGAGTCTCTTCTGTTGTCTCGCATACAGGATCATCATCACCATCTTTCTAAATTCCATATATATGCGTTAGAATACTGTATTGGTGTTTTTCTTTCTGGCTTGCTTCACTCTGTATAATCGGCTCCAGTTCCATCCATCTCCTTAGAACTGATTCAAATGTATTCTTTTTAATGGCTGAGTAATACTCCATTGTGTATATGTACCACAGCTTTCTTATCCATTCATCTGCTGATGGACATCTAGGTTGTTTCCATGTTCTGGCTATTATAAACAGTGCTGCAATGAACATTGGGGTACATGTGTCTCTTTCTATTCTGGTTTCCTCGGTGTGTATGCCCAGCAGTGGGATTGCTGGGTCATAAGGCAATTCTATTTGCAATTTTTTAAGGAATCTCCACACTGTTCTCCATAGTGGCTGTACTAGTTTGCATTCCCACCAACAATGTAAAAGTGTTCCCTTTTCTCCACACCCTCTCCAGTATTTATTGCTTGCAGACTTTTGGATTGAACACATGAAAAGTTGCTCAACATCACTCATTATTAGAGAAATGCAAATCAAGACCACAATGAAGTACCACTTCACACCAGTCAAAAGCATTAGTTCTTAAGTGCTCAGGCTTCTATAGTTCTAACTCTCACATACATACATGACTACTGGAAAAACCATAGCTTTGAATACATGGACCTTTGTCGGCAAAATAATGTATCTGCTTTCTAATATGCTGTCTAGGTTTGTCATAACTTTTCTTCCAAGGAGCAAGCATCTTTTAATTTAATGGTTGCAATCACTATCTGCAGTGATTTTGGAGCCCAAGAAATAAATTCTGTCACTGTTTCCATTGTTTCCCCATCCATTTGACATGAAGTGATGGGATCAGATGCCATGATCTTACTTTTTTGAATGTTGATTTTAAGCCAACTTTTCCACTCTTTCCTCTTTCACCATCATCATAAACCTCTTTAGTTCCTCTTCACTTTCTGCTATTAGGGAGGTGTCATCTGCATATTTCTCCCAGAAATCTTGATTACAGCCTTTGATTCATCCAGCCTGGCTTTTGCATGATATACTGTGCATGGAAGTTACATCAGCAAGATACAACCTTGATGTACTCCTTTCCTAATTTTGAACCAATCAGTCTATTGTTCAATGCTTGGATATAACTGTTGCTTCTTGACTTGCATACAGATTTCTCAGAAGGCAGGTAAGGTGGTCTGGTATTCCCATCTCTTTTAGAATCTTCCCACAGTAGGTTGTGATCTACACAGTAAAGGCTTTACTATAGTCAGTGAAGCAGAAGTAGATGTTTTTCTGTAATTCTCTTGCTTTGTCTGTGATCCAGTGGATGTTAGCAATTCAATCTCTGCTTCCTTGGCCTTTTCTAAATCCAATTTGTACATCTGGAAGTTCTCAGTTCAAGTACTACTGAAGCCTAGCTTGAAGGATTTTGAGCATTACCTTGCTAGCATGTGAAATGAGTGCACTTGTGAAGAAGTTTAAACATTCTTTGGCATTGCCCTTCTTTGGGATTGTAATGAAAACTGAGCTTTTCCACTTCTGGCCACTGCTGAGTTTTCCAAATTTAATGGTATACTCAGTGCAGCACTTTGACAGCATCATCTTTTAGGATTTGAAATATCTCGGCTAGAATTCTATCACCTCCACTAGCTTTGTTTGTAGAAATGCTTCCTAACGCCCACATGATTTCACATTCCAGGATGTCTGGCTCTGGGTAAGTGACCACACCATTGTGGTTATCCAGGTCATTAAGACATTTTAATACACTTATATCAAATAGGTCAAAAGTTTTAATTTGTAGAAATTCCTGACATATATTCAGTGAGCACTTGCAAGCTATTTAATTGGTAACACTGGGTATTAAAATTGCATTTATGAAATACGATGAAATCTGTATTATTTTTAAAAGGTGCATTAAAACCCTAGGTAGGGAATGAGTTCAGATGGTTACATACATTCATCCAGTGTTAACTGTTATTCTTGCTGAGATTTAAGACATGCTCAGCCACTATATATAACTCCCATCAAGTATGATATAGATACCTCCCAGAACTGAGGGCAAGGCCAGATCTCTCTATGAAAAAAAGGCCAAATTTTTTACTACACACAAAGGAAAGACTGAAGTCAATTCCATTTGTCATCATTGCCATACATTTTCCTTTCCCAAGGTGGAGAATGACCTTATACTATGTACTTTATTTGACTACATATTTTGGGTGCTGTGCTCAGTTGCTTTAATCATATCTGACTCTTTGTGATCCCAGGGACTGTAGCCCACCAGGCTTCTCTCTCCATGGGATTCCCAGGAAAGAACACTGCAGTGAGTTACCATTTCCTACTCCATGGCATCTTCCCCACCCAGGGATCGAACCCATGTCTCTTGTATCTCCTGCATTAGCAGACAGGTTCTTTACCACTAGCTTGCAGTAATGAAAATGTTTGTCCTTTTTATGTGTGATGAAAATATTTGAATTTTTGTAAGGATTAAAGCACCTCATTATTATCTCTATTTTGCTTTTGTGGTAACCATAAGATTATCCTGATGAAATAGTAAGCTAGTGTATATAATTTAATCTTATAAAAATGTGCTTCACCATTAAAGCAACATATTAAAGTGGCTGCTTCTATAACTCACATTTTTAATTTCTTTAAAATTAAGAATGTCAACATTTATTAAATCTGCAACCATATGTACATATATATGTATATATCTGTATGTATGCATAATAAGGTCTTCCCCTGTGACTGAACAATAAAGAATCCACCTCCAAAGCAGGAAACCCAGATTTGATCCCTGTGTTGTGAAGATCCCCTGGAGGAAGGCATGGAACAATCCACTCCAGTATTCTTGCCTGGAGAATACCATGGACAGAAGACTCTGGTGGGCTACAGTACATAGGGTTTTATGAGCACCTTCAAAGAGTTGGACATGACTGAATCAACTGTACATGCATGCATGCATAATATATATATATATATATATATATATATATATATATATATGATGTGAAGTGAAGTCGCTCAGTCGTGTCCAACTCTTTGCAACCCCATGGACTGTAGCCTACCAGGCTTCTCAGTCTATGGGATTTTCCAAGCAAGAGTACTGGAGTGGGGTGCCATTTCCTTCTCAAAGGGATCTTCTTGACCGAGGGATTGAACCTGAGTCTCCCATACTGTAGGCAGACGCTTTACAGGTAAAGCGTCTNCTGAAATCAGATTAATTATATTCTTTGCAGCCAAAGATGGAGAAGCTCTATACAGTCAGCAAACACAAGAATGAGAGCTGACTGTGGCTCAGATCATGAAATCCTTATTGCAAAATTGAGACTTAAATTGAAGAAAATAGGGAAAACCAGTCAGGTATGACCTAAGTCAAATCCATCACAATTATATGAAGGAAGTGACAATCAGATTCAAGGGATTAGATCTGATAGACAGAGTGCCTGAAGAACTATGGACAGAGGTTTGTGACATTGTAAAGGAAGCAGTGATCAACACCATTCCCCCCAAAAAAGAAAGTGGTTGTCTGAAGAGGACTTACAAATAGCTGAGAAAAGAAGAGAAGCTAAAGGCAAAGGAGAAGAGGAAAGATATACCCATTTGAATCCAGAGTTCCAAAGAATAGCAAGGAGAGATAAGAAAGCCTTCCTCCGTGATCAATGTAAAGAATTAGAGGAAAACAATTAAATGGGAAAGACTAGAGATCACTTCAAGAAAATTAGAAATACTAAGGGAACATTTCAAGCAAAGGTGGGCACAATAAAGGACAAAAATGGTATGGACCTAAAAGAAGCAGAAGATATTAAAAAGAGATGGCAAGAATGTACAGAACTATACCAAAAAGATCATCATGACCCAGATAACAACGATGATGTGATCACTCACCTAGAGCCAGACATCTTAGAATGCAAAGTCAACGGGGCCTGAGGAAGCATCATTATGAACAAAGTTATTGGATGGGATATAATTTTAGTTGAGCTATTTCAAATCCTATAAGATGATGCTATAAAAGTGCTGCACTCAATATGCCAGCATATCTGGAAAACTCAGCAGTGGCCACAAGACTGAAAACGTTCAGTTTTTATTCCAATCTTAAAGAAAGGCAATGCCAAAGAATGCTCAAACTACTGCACAATTGCACTCATCTCACATGCTAGTAAAGTAAAGCTCAAAATTCTCCAAGCTAGGCTTTAACTTTACATGAACCATGAACTTCCAGATGTTCAGGTTGGATTTAGTAAAGACAGAGGAACCAGAGATCACTTTGCCACCACCCATTGCATCATCGATAAAGCAAGAGAGTTGCAGAAAAACATCTATTTCTGCTTTATTGACTATGCCAATGACTTCGACTATGTGGAACACTGCAAGCTGTGGAAAATTCTTAGAGATGGGAATACTAGACCATCCTACCTGCCTCTTGTGTAATCGGTATGCAGGTCAGGAAGCAACAGTTAGAACTGGACATGGAACAACAGACTAGTTCTAAATTGGGAAAGAAGTACGTCAAAGCTGTATATTGTCACCCTGCTTATTTAAATTATATGCAGAGTACATCATGTGAAACTCTGGCCTGGAAGAAGCACAAGCTGGAATCAAGATTGCCAGGAGAAATATCAATAACCTCAGATATGCAGATGACACTGTCCTTATGGCAGAAAGTGAAAAAGAACTGAAGAGCCTCTTGATTAAAGTGAAAGAAGAGAGTGAAAAAGTTGTCTTAAAACTCAATTCAGAAAACTAAGATCATGACATCTTGTCCCATCACTTCATGGCAAATAGATGAGGAAACAATGGAAATAGTGACAGATTTTATTCTTGGGGGCTCCAAAATTACTTCAGATGGTGACTGTAGCCATGAAATTAAAAGACATTTGCTCCTTGGAAGAAAAGCTAAAGACCAAGTAGACAGCGTATTAAAAAGCAGATGTATTATTCTACCAACAATGGTCTGTCTAGTCAAAGCTATGGTTTTTCCAGTAGCCATGTATGGATGTGAGAGTTGGACTACAAAGAAACCTGAACACTGAAGAACTGATGTTTTTGAACTGTGGTGTTTAGAAGACTTTTGAGAGTCCATTGGCCTGCAAGGAGATCAAACCAATCCATTCTATGGAAAATCAGTCCTGAATATTCATTGGAAGAACTGATGCTAAAGCTGAAACTCTAATACTTTGGCCACCTGATTTGAAAAACTGACTCATTGGAAAAGATCCTGATGCTAGGAAATATTGAAGGCAGGAGGAGAAGGGGACAACAATGGTAGAGATGTTTGGATGGCATCCCCAAGTGGATGGACATGAGTTTGAGCAATTCCGGGTGTTGGTGATGGGCAAGGAAGCCTGGCATGCTGCAGTCCATGGGGTCACAAAGAGTCAGACATGACCGAGCAACTGAAATGAGACTTTTAGCAAATATGTAAGGTATTTATTTATTTATTTATTTCATCTCAGTTAGCCAATTAGAACCATCGAAATAAAGTCTGGTTCTTTTTCCTCTGAAACTTTTTATTTTCAGAAGAAATCTGTTTTAAATGTCCAACCCCTTAATTATATCCTTGGCATGTTTCCTGTGGTTATGCTGTTGTACTGCCAATTTTCAGGACATAGAATACAGTTTTTTTAATTGCTAAAAATTAAAATTATAAGTTTAAAACTGTCATTATATTTTGTCTTTGTCAAATTAATGAGCATCTTCAAATTGATAAAACCCCAACTTTTTAGTTTTTTATATAATGTAAATATGTCTTTTTCCCCATCAATTTTATTTCTGAAATATTCATTTTTGAAAGAAAAGTTTCAGAAAATCAGATGTGTGAGCTTGTGTCATGTGTGTGTGTGCAGGGGTGTGTTGAGGTATATATGTGTGTGCATTGTTTTCCCCAAAGGATAGGCTTGTATCTCAAAGAATTGTTTCAAACTCTGTGCTCAAAATATAAGGGAGCTATTTTTTCAAACAAATATCTAGTTCTAAACTCTGAAAAGCCCATGTGGCTTCTTTTTAAACTCATATCAGTTTATAATACCTTTGATCATATCACACTGCTAAAGGTCAAAGCACTTTTACAGAAATATGGGTACTTTAATGTCAAGTCAGAAAGAGGTACTCCCCACATTAAAAAAGAGTTACTAACAGGTAAAACAACTCCCACATAGGGCTTGAAATGTTATTCTTATGATCATCCATCCTTTAATTAATAAGTTTGTTTTTGAAGACTTCTATACAGAGATGGACAAATCCCTGGAGAACTGATGAACTCTTTAGATCCCTTTTCATCCATCATCACATCTCAAAACACAGTTGAGTAAGGAATTTTGTGTTATTTTAAGCAGCCTTTGTATTTAAGATAAAATATGGGCTCACTTAATTTTTGCTTTAAGTAATCTGTTTTGGGAAATACATGAGAATTTCTTCAATGAAGCTGATTGATTTTTTTTGACTGATTTCACAGAACTGTCATAGGCCTGTAAATTATAAATGTGGATCTGCTCTACCTGTAAGCCCCATGAGGTTGCCACTCTCCATCACAAGGCAACGAGGGGGAGGAGACAGACTCAATAACTTCAGTCTCATGGGCTCTTCTTTTTTGCTCCAAGAGGTGAAGGATGGGGAGATGAATAGACTAGCCAACAAGTATGACAGAATTCCTCTCCCTGTAAGTCATTTTGAAACCTCAGGAGATGCAACTCCACCATCTTCATCAACAAAATGAGAGGGATAATAGTTGACTTGAAGAATTAGTAAGTATGTATGCATGCATGCATGCATGCACTGCTAAGTCATGTCCTACTCTTTGTGACCCTGTGGACTGCAGTCTGCCAAGTTCCTCTGCCCATGGGATCTAGGCAAGAATACTGGAGTGGGTTTCCATGCCCTACTTCAGGAATCTCCTCCAGGAATCTCCTCCCAACCCAGGGATCAAACCGGCATCTCTTACATATCCTGCATTGGCAAGCAGGTTCTTTACCCATTAATAAGTACAGTGATTAGTGTTAATCAGTCATTCATGTCCTACTTGCAACCCCATGGACTGACCATAGACCGACAGGCTCCTGTCAGTGGAATTCTCCAGGCAAGAATATTGGAGTCGGTAACCATTCCCTTCTCCAGGGGATCTTTCTGGCCAAGTGATCAAATGCAAGTCTCCTGCATTGCAGGCAGATACTTTACCATCTGAGTCACTACGGAAGCCCATTAATAAATATATCTGTCACTAAATATTGTACATACAACTGCCACAGCTCCAGTCATATCTAAGAATATAACCCTGTGCTCCATGCCCACAAATCTTTCCCATTTACTTTCCATATATTTATTAACAGTTTATATTCGATACCTCCCAAAAATGCAGATAGCTTCTACTTTTTGTTCTTTGAAAATAATTTACAAACTATATTTGTGAATTTAGGAAACCATGAGATAAAAATTTAAATTTTTTTCTATATTCAAAGTACTCAATCATATTAATTTTAACACACTGACTTAGTCTTTTTTCAGGTGATACTTTTTTAATTTTACTGTGAGAAATTTTGGATATCAACCTTTGGAGGGTGGTGAAGTCTGATTTTGTCTACTACCTGCAGTAGACTGCATAAATACAATGTGCTGTCCACATATTTCTAACCATTCCTGGACCAAAAATTATGGGCAGTGATGGCATCTTTTTATATTTTTTATATATTTTTGTACATTTTAAATGGCTTTTGCCTTTATAATAACAAGAAACATTAAGCAGATAAAATTTAAATGTTCTTTCTAAGAGAGTTCTAAGCATGGTATATTCTATATATTGCAATAAGTAAAATATATCTTTTTTGAGAAATGTAAGCAATGGTATTTGTGACTTTCATAAGACCCATGACTAGCCCCCAGTTTATATACTTTTTATTGTAAACTTTTTATGCAAAAAGAGGATGAAATTATGAGGTGACTATTGGTGGCTCAGAAGTTAAAGCATCTACCTGCATTGCAGGAGACCCATGTTCAATACCTGGGTCAGGAAGATCCCCTGGGGAAGGGAACCTCAATCCACTGCAGTATTCTTTCCTGGGAAATCCCATGGACAGGGGAGCCTGGTGGGCTACAGTCTACCGGGTTGCAAAGAGTCAAATGAATACAACTAACTAACACACACATTTGATCTTAAAGGACTTCAAGCCTATACATGGAAATGGTCTAAGCTTGATCAAAAACATTTTACTGTAAATTAAGAATACATTGGTTAAAAAAAAGAAAAAAAAAACCTTTAAAAATGTTATTTGGTGCATAAGAATAATGATATAAAGTCCTCTTACTTGCCTGGAAGAAATAGTTTACTCATATTAAGAGTAAATGTTTATCTAAAACATATCATGTTTAAGGGATATAGTGTGGAGGGAGGTGGGGGTGGGGGTTAAGGATGAGGGGACACATGTATACCTGTGGCTGATACATAACCCATCCTACTATTGTAAAGTAATTGCCTCCAATTAAAATAAATAAATTTAAAATAAAAATAAAACATACCATGTTTAGAAGTGAATTTGATACAGAAGTAGCAAATTTCCATTTCTATAAATTGCCCATATGAAATCCCTATTATTACCTCTATGGTGTGTTGCTGGTTAACAGAAAACACTCAGTCAAAACAGTATTCATTGAAACCTTTATTAACTGCTATGCAAACTGCATTACTGTGATGAGAATTGTTATGGCAATAGACATGTAATTATCATCTAGTCCAAATATTCAATTACTGTACTAGATGGAAGAGGCTTTGTTTCTTTAACCCAGAAATTATAAATAGATGAAATGTATCTACCAATATTTAAATGAACCTGTATTCTGAATCAAAACCTATATAATTGATCAACATAACTATATACAATGAAATAAAAAACTTATACCGGGCCTTCTGATGTTAATCTCTAGTTTTGCTTTGGTTAAAGAACTGATATTAATCAGAGTGCCTAAGGAAATGACATTGGTCTAATGAATATTTTTCTTTCTGGTATCCAATTTTCTTATATTCTACAATGTCTTGTTTTCCTACAAATATTTTTCCCAGGATATTTTTATTAAATTTTAGTTTTTCTATATGCACTTGTTCCAAGCACATGCATCAATATCTATTCCTTAGCTTCTCCTCTAGAACGGTCTCTGCAAGTATGTGAAGTTTGAGCTCTTTCTTTTCCTCTTTATTGCTATTTGTTTTTATTTGTCTTCCTTCTGATCACTACACCATATTACTTGCTTTCTAGCATGAAAGAAATCTGTGAATAGAGAAGTGGTTTTGGAGGGGTTTAGATACTTTCTAAGAGTCAGGCATGACTGAGCGACTTCACTTTCACTTTTCACTTTCATGCATTGGAGAAGGAAATGACAACCCACTCCAGCGTTCTTGCCTGGAGAATCCCATGGACGGGGGAGCCTGGTGGGCTGCCGTCTATGGGGTCGCACAGAGTCGGACACGACTGAAGTGACTTAGCAGCAGCAGCAGCAGATACTTTCTATAAAAAGAGCTACTCTTCTTACTGAATAAGCTAACAAATGATCCCTCCATTATGCAGACCATTATCTTTCCATTGTAGCAGTATTTAGTTGCAATCAGTCTGTGGTAACAAACAAGTGACAATATATATTTTAAAAACTAATGCTGTAGCCTTGAGTCAGAGAAGAGCCTGCCTTGGGCTCTGGGCTAATAGCTGCTGCTGCTAAGTCGCTTCAGTCGTGTCCGACTCTGTGCAGCCCCATAGAGGCAGCCCACCAGGTTCTGCTGTCCCTGGGATTCTCCAGGCAAGAACACTGGAGTGGGTCTGGGCTAATAGAGGCCTTCGTTATGATTGTTCCTTTGGCTATCTTCCTCCCCATAGGACGACAAATTTATATGGCCAAAGGGATGGGGCTAGTGGGAGCTAAAGACATCAGTTTGCTCCCACTTTTCTAGATCATGCTGTGGTACTTTGAAACTTAGCTTTGAGACTGCTTACAGGGTCCATATTCCTCTCCCCCAGCTCTGTCACACAGGTTACATGTACAATGTGGAAAACTAGAGACCATAGGGAATAATAAGTTTTTTGTAGGAGGTATGGTAGTAGACTGAGCTTAGATGGGTCAATGAATTCCTGCCTCGAAGGCATCTATGAGACAATGTCTGTGGGCCAATTCAACTCATGTCCCCAGAATCTGATGATGAATTCTGAATATCCAGGAACTGTAGTTCAAATCTGGCTTTAATTAAGAAGGTATTTTTGTCAAAGTGGGAGACAAAGCATATTTTATGTCATAGTTTAACTTTATTTATAACTTTTAAATATTGAAACATATCATATGTGTCTTTATTAATCTTTCCCAGGCCTTAAGAAAGTTCAAGTCTTATTTAAATATTTTATTAGATATAAGAAAGCAATCGTGCATACTCACAAATGCAAATATAAACCTTAACCTGTCTCTACTTTTAAAATATAATAACATATTCCATTTAACATCCTATTACAGTGCAGCCCTGGTAGTATCTTTGGTGATTCAGTTACATTTGTCTATTCAACAGGGCTAATTTTTCCTTGGGTGGGGGCGGGGGGGGAGAGTGTTCTACTGCCACAGCAAAGTTTTATTTCTCATAACTACAAAAGTGTGGGACAGATATGTTTTACCCACATATTTTTAATCTAGGTCATATTAATAAGACAAAATTTTGGTCATAAGTAAACTTTAAAGTTTCAGTTGAATCTTACAGCAGTCTTCCCTGGTACCTCAGCTGGTAAAGAATCCACCTGCAATTCAGGAGACCCTGGTTCAATTCCCAAGTTGGGAAAATCTGCTGGAGAAGGAACAGGCTACGCACTCTAGTATTCTTGGGCTTTTCTGGTGGCTCAGCTGGTAATATATCTGCCTGCAATGCGGGAGACATGGGTTCAATCCGTAGGAAGATTCTCCTGGAGAAAGGAACAGCTACCCACTCCAGTATTCTGGCCTGGATATTTCCATGGACTCTATAGTCCATGGGGTTACAAAGAACTGAACACCACGGAGCAAAACTTTCACTTTCACTGCACTGCTTCCCTCATGGCTCAGATCATAAAGAATCTGCCTGCAATGTGGGAGACCTGGGTTCAATCCCTGGGTTGAGAAGATCCCCTGGAGAAGGGAGTGGTTACTCACTTCAGTATTATGGCCTGTAGAATTCTAAGAACAGTATAGTCCCTTAGGTCACAAAAAGTCAGACACAACTGAGTGACTTTCACTCAACTCTCTTTACTTACAGCAAGTTAGTTGTTAGTATATGCCTCACACAAACACATATACACATAATTATCTCAAATAGAAGCTATAAGAAGTTGACTTGGATGCATTAAGAATTGTAATCTATGATAACTTTATAATAACCATTTGAATTTAATACTTGTGTAGGTCAACCCAGTTAAAAATATTTTTGTTTCCTCCATCTAACTGGTTTGAACCTATTGATGGGTAAACAGGCTGGCAGTGTTTTGTACATGAACTCCTGTATACCTCGACCAAAGTATATAAACGTTGGCAGCTCAGATGGTCTTACACAGTATTTATCTAATCAGGGCCTTATTTATTTTGGTCATCATGTTAAAGGTCTGTGGTGAATTTTATGAAGGGATTGATGACTGTTTAGATTTGGGAAAGAAAAGCCTGTAGAAACAGCTTAAGTATGTCTCTGATACCTTCTTTTCCCCTGGCTATGAATCCATAAATGTTATATTCATATATAATTTGGAATACCCAAGGTCCTTCCTTCAAACCTTCCACAAGAGACTGAGACTCATAATGAGACACATTAATGAAGCACAGTTACCATCTGATAATACTGTCATTAACACTTATTATCACATAATTAGATTGGACATTAGCCATCTCAGAGCCAATTTAAAAGAAGAAGAAGAAAAAAAACTTTTTCAAAGAACTCTATCAGGATAAAACATTGTGAAGAGTGTCTGAATACTGATAAAGATTCAGAGAGAATGAGACATCTTATCACTTGGTCAGTTAGCACTTTGAAATCGCAGTAATCTAATCAACCTCTTCCCCCAATCTTATATATGAGTAATTTGTTAAATCTTCCACCATCTCAAACTGNTTCCACCATCTCAAACTGGAGCAGTTATCTCAGCAATGACATTTTTTAGTGATGGCAGAAAAATCACAATAACTGTGGGTAATTGTTAGGAAGAATCAACACAACTCTGAACTTTATAGGTCACAATATCTCTGTAGCTTGTGGGTATAACTGCAGTTTGAAATAGATAAGTGTCTCTCTTAGCATCTCTTTTTTTTTAAATTTTTTTTAATGTGTGTAAGTTTACAAAGGTCAAATGCCAGTATCATCTAGAATAAGAGCTTTTGTGGCTTTTGAAACATTACTTTAGAGAAAATCTCGTGAAACAGCAGTACCCCAAAGTGCTGTGGGAACTGTGGCTACAGTCTTATTACTTGCTAACAGAGTTTCAAACACATTTGAATTGCAGAGTGTTGAATGTGTACATGAATCTGAAGATTCTGGTCTCTGTTTACTAAATAAAAGTGAAAAGGCATCTCAAGGTCACATTTACACTTCTGAGGTCATGTTCACGTGATATACAAAATAACGTGAAAATCATTTCTACCATAAAAGAAAAATTTGAAACACCTATTTAATGATTTACTAGAATAATTGTAATGCAAAATCTTTGTAATAGTGAAGGGAAAGTCATAGGCCTCCCTTCTCTACTGACTATTATACTATCTTTTGATACTGAGGAAAATGACAGAATGATGTCTGTTCATTTCCAAGGCAAACCAAGGCCCATTCAAAATGACAGTAATTCAAGTCTATGACCCAAACACTCATGCTGAAGAAGCTGAACAACTCTATGAAGACCTACAAGACCTGCTAGAACTAACACCAAAAGGGTGTGTGGGGGGGGGGGAGATATCCTTTTCATCATAGGGGACTGGAATGCAAAAGTAGGAATGCAAAAGTCAAGAGATACCTAAAGTAGCAGGCAAGTTTGGCCTTGGAGTACAAAATGAAGCAGGGCAAGGAGCAGGGCAAAGATTTATAGAACTTTGCCAAGAGAACACATTGGTCATAGCAAACACTCTCTTCCAAAAACACAAGAGAATACTCTACACTTGGACATCACCAGATGGTCGATATCGAAATGAAATTGATTATATTCTTTGCAGCCAAAGATGGAGAAGCTCTATACAGTCAGCAAAACCAGACAAGGAGCTGGCTGTAGCTCAGAACATGAACTCCTTATTGGCAAATTCAGACTTCAACTGAAGAAAGTAGGGAAAACCTCTAGACCATTCGGGTATAGACTAAATCAAATCTCTTATGATTATAGAGTGGAAGTGACAAATGGATTCAAAGGATTAGATCTGATAGACAGAATGCCTGAAGAACTATGGATGGGGGTTCATAACATTGTACAGGAGGCAATGATCAAAACCAACCTAAGAAAAATAAATGAAAAAGGCAAAATGGGCATCTGAGGAAGCCTTACTAATAGCTGAGAAAAGAAGAGCTGCTAAAGGCAAATCAGAAAGGAAAGATATACCCATTTGAATGCAGGATTCCAAAGAATAGTAAGGAGAGATAAGAAAGTCTTCCTCAGTGATCAAGGCAAAGAAACAGAAAAACAATAGAAGGGGAAAGACTAAAGACCTCTTCAAGAAAATTAGAGATACCAAGGGAACATTTCAAGCAAAGATGGGCAAAATAAAGTCAGAAATGTTATAGACCTAAAAGAAGCAGAAGATATTATGAAAAGATGGCAAAAATACACAGAAGAACTATACAAAAAAGATCATCATGACCCAGATAACAATGATGGTGTGATCACTCACCTAGAGCCAAACATCAAGGAATGAGAAGTCAAGTGGGCATTAGGAAGCATCACTAGGATCAAAACTTGTGGAGGTGATGGAATTCCAGTTGAGCTTTTTCAAATCCTGAAAGATGATGCTGTGAAAGTGCTGCATTCAATATGTCAGCAAATTTGGAAAACTCAGCAGTGGCCACAGGACTGAAAACAGTCAGCTTTCATTCCAATCCCAAAGAAAGGCAATGCTAAAGAATGTTTAAACTTTTGCACAATTGCACTCATCTCACAAAGTAATGGTCAAAGTAATGGTCAAAACTCTCTGAGCCAGGCTTCAACAGTACATGAACTGAGAAATTCCAGATGTTCAAATTGAATTCAGGAAGGGCACAGGAACCAGAGATCAAATTGTCAACATACGTTGGATAATAGAAAAAACAAGAGAGCTCCAGAAAAATTTCTACTTCTTATTTATTGATTATACCAAATATTTGGTTTGAATCACAACAAACTATGGAAATTATACAAGAGATTTGAATACCAGACCATCTTACGTGCCTCCAGAGAAATCTGTATGCAGGTGAAGAAACAACAATTAGAAATGGAAATGGAACAATGGTCTGGTTCAAAACTGGGAAAGGAATATGGAAAGGCTTTATACTGTCACCCTGTTTATTCAATTTGCATGCAGAGTACCAGAGTACACAATGCAAAATGCAAAATGCTGAGCTGGAATCAAGATTGCTGTGAGAAATATTAGTAATCTCAGATATGCAGATGACACCACCATTATGGCAGAAAGTGAAAGGAACTAAAGAGCCTCTTGATGAAAGTGAAAGAGGAGAGAGAAAAAGATGACTTAAAATTCCACCTTCAAAAAACGAAGATCGTGACATCCAGTCCCATCACTTCATGCAGATCTGGGAAAAAAATGAAAACAGTGGAAGACTTTATTTTCTTAGATTTCAAAATCACTGAAGAGAGTGACTGCAGTTCAATGAGTTCAGTTCAGTTCAGTCAGTCGTGTCTGAATCTTGCAACCAATGGACTGCAGCACGCCAGGCTTCCTTGTCCATCACCAGTTCCTGAAGGCTACTCAAACTCATGTCCATCTCCTCGGTGATGCCATTCAACCATCTCATCCTCTGTCATCAACTTCTCATCCTCATTCTCAGCATCAGGGTCTTTCCAAATGAATCAATTCTGCACATTAGGTAGCCAAAGTATTGAAGTTTCAGTTTCAGCATCAGTCCTTTCAATGAATATTCAGGACTGATTTCCTTTAGGATGGCCTGTTTGGATCCCCTTGCAGTCTAAGGGACTCTCAAGAGTAATCTCCAACACCACAGTTCAAAAACATCAATTCTTTGGTGCTCAGCTTTCTATATAATCTAACTCTCACATCCATAACTGACTACTGGAAAAACCATAGCTTTGACAAAATGAACCTTTGTTGGTAAAGTGATGTCTCTGCTTTTTAATATGTTGTCTAGGTTGGTCATAGCTTTTCTTCCAAGGAGCAAGCGTCTTCTAATTTCATGACTGCAGTCACCATCTGCAGTGATTTTGGAGCCCCCCAAAATAAACTCTCTCACTGTTTCCATCATTTCCTCATCTATTTGTCATGAAGGGATGGCACATGATGTCATGATCTTAGTTTTCTGAATGTTTAGTTTTAATACAACTTTTTAACTCTTCTCTTTCACTTTCAAAAAGAGGCTCTTTAGTTATTCTTTGCTTTCTACCATATGGGTGATGTTTTCTGTGTATCCAAGGTTATTGATATTTCTTCTTGCATTCTTCATTCTAGCTTGTGTTTCATCCAGTCCGGCATTCCGCGTAATGTGCTCTGCATATAAGTTAAACTAGCAGTGTGACAATATACAGCCTTGATAAACTCCTTTCCCGATTTGGAACCAGTAAGTTGCTCCATGTCCAGTTCTAACTGTTGCTTCTTGATCTGCACACAGATTTCTCAGGAGGCAGATCAGGTGGTCTGGTATTCCCATCTCTGAGAATTTTCCACAGTTTATTTTGATCCACACAGTCAAAGGCTTTGGTGTACTCAGTAAAGCAAAAGTAGATTTTTCTCTGGAACTGTCTTGGTTTTTCATGATCCAACAGATGTTGTCAATTTGATCTCTGGTCCCTCTGCCTTTTCTAAATCCAGCTTAAACATCTGGAAGTTGTTGGTTCACATTCTGTTGAAGCCTGGCTTGGTAAATTTTGAGTATTACTTTGCTAGCATGTGAGATGAGTGTAATTGTGCAGTAGTTTGAACATTCCTTGGAGTTGCCTTTCTTTGGGATTGGAATAAAAACTGACCTTTTCCAGTCCTATGGCCACTGCTGAGTTTTCCAAATTTGCTGGCATATTGAGTGCAGCACTTTCACAGCATCATCTTTCAGGATATGAAATAGTTCAACTGGAATTCCATCACCTCCACTAGCTTTGTTTGTAGTGATGCTTCCTAATGCCCACTTGACTTCTCATTCCTTGATATCTGGCTCTATGTGAGTGATCACACCATTGTGATTATCTTGGTCGTGAAGATCTTTTTTGTATAGTTCTTCTGTGCATTCTTGCCATCTTTTCTTNCTTCCTAATGCCCACTTTACTTCTCATTCCTTGATATCTGGCTCTATGTGAGTGATCACAGCATTGTGATTATCTTGGTCATGAAGATCTTTTTTGTATAGTTCTTCTGTGCATTCTTGCCATCTTTTCTTAATATCTTCTGCTTCTTTAAGGTCCATACAATTTCTGTTGTTTTTTGTGCTCATCTTTGCATGAAATGTTCCCTGGGTATCTTTAATTTTCTTGAAAAGATTTCTAGTCTTCCCTATTCTATTAATTTCCTCTATTTTATTGCATTGATTGCTGAGGAAGTCTTTCTCATCTCCTTGCTATTCTTTGAATCTCTGCATTCAATGGGTATATCTTTCCTTTTCTCCTTTTCCTTTAGCTTCTCTTCTTTTCTCAGCTTTTTCCAAGGCCTCCACAGACAACCATTTTGCCTTTTTGCATTTCTTTTCTTGGGGATGGTTTTGATCACTCCCTCCTCTACACTGTCATGAACCTCCATCCATATATCTTCAGGCACTCTGACCTTCAGAGCTAATCCATTGAATCTGTTTGTCACTTTCACTGTATAATCATAAGGGATTTGATTTAGGTAATGCTTGAATGGTCTGGTGGTTTTCCCTATGTTCTTCAATTGAAGTCTGAATTTGACAATAAGAGGTTCATGTTCAGAGTCACAGTCACCTCTCAGTCTTGCTTTTGCTGATTCTATAGAGCTTCTCCATCATTGGCTGTAAAGAATATAATTAATCTGATTTTGGTATTGGCCACTTGGTGATGTCCATGTGTAGATGCTTCTCTTTGTTTTTGGAAGAGGGTGTTTGCTATGGCAAACTCTGTTAGCTTTTGACCTGCTTCATTTTGTACTCCAAGGCCGAACTTGCCTGTTATTCCAGATATGTCTTGACTTCCTACTTTTGCATTCTGTCCCCTATAATGAAGAGGAAATCTTTTTGAGTGTTAGTTCTAGAAAGTCTTGTAGTTTTTCATAGGACCATTCAACTCAGCCTCTTCAGCATTACTGGTTGGGGCATAGACTTGAATTACTGTGATATTGGATGGTTTGCCTTGGAAATGAACAGAGATCATTTGTCGTTTTGAGATTGTATCCAAGTACTGCATTTTGGACTCTTTTGTTGACTATGATAGTTACTCCTTTTCTTCTAAGGGATTCTTACCCACAGTAGTAGATATAATTGTCATCTGAGTTAAATTTACCCATTCCAGTCCATTTTAGTTCACTGATTAATAAAATGTCAATGTTCACTCTTGCCATCGCCTATTTGACAACTTCCAATTGGCCTTGGTTTATGGACATAAAATTCCAGGTTCCTATGCAATAGTATTTTTTACAAGATCACACTTTACTCCCATCACCCGTCACATTCACAACTGGCTGGTGTTTTTGCTTTGGCTCCGTCTCTTCATTCTTTCTGAAGTTATTTCTCTACTCTTCTCTAGTAGTATATTGGGCACCTACCAACTTGGGGAGTTCATCTTTCAGTGTCATACCTCTTTGCCTTTTCATACTGTTCATGGGTTTCTCAAGACAAGAATACTGAAGTGGTTTGTCATTCCTTTCTCCAGTGGACCACGTTTTGTCAGAACTCTCCACCATGACCTGTCCTTTTTGGGTGGCCCTTCACTGTATGCCTCAAAGTTTCATTGAGCTAGACAAGGCTGTGGTCCATGTGATCAGTTTGGTTAGTTGTCTGTGACTGTGATTTTCATTCTGTGTACCCTCTGATGGATAAGGATAAGAGGCTTATGGAAGCTACCTGATAGGAAAGACTGACTGAGGGGGAAACTGAGTCTTGTTCTGATGGGTGGGCCATGTTCAGTAAATCTTTAATCCAATTTTCTCATTTTGTTAATGAGTGAGGCTGCCTTTCCTCTCTGTCCCTTGACCTGAGGTCAAGCTATGGTGTAGGTAATGAAGATAATGGCAACCTCCTTCAAAAGGTCCTACACAAACACTGTTGCATTCAGTGCGTCCGACTGTTTAGCAGGCTACCACTGACCCATGCCTCCATCGAAGACTCCTGGATACTCATGGGCATGTCTGGTTCAGTTTCTTGTTGGGTCACTGCTCCTTTCTCCTGGATCCTGGTGCACACAAGTTTCTTTTTGTGCCCTCTAAGAGTCTGTTTCTGCAGTCCTGTGTAAGTTCTGGTGGTTCTATTGTAGGGTTAATGGTGACCTCCTCCAAGAGGGCTTATCCCATACCCAGGTCTGCTGCACCCAGAGCCCCTGTAGCAGGCCATTGCTGACTCATACCTCCACAAGAGACACTCAGACACAGTTCTGTCTCAGTCTTTGTGGGTAGGGTGTGTGTTTTGTTCCCTTCCCAGGTCTGAGCAGCTCAGGTGACCAGTTGCTTGGTGAGTGCACTGTCTCAGGTGGGCTGTGCATCTTAATCACCTCCCCAGTCCCGACTGCTGTTTCCTGCATGCACTGTGAGAACACCGTCTCAGGTGTGCTGTATGTCTCCTCTGGAGAGCTGATCTCAGGCTGTGACCCTCCTGGAGGATGTCAACCATCCAGGATCTCAGAAAGCCTTGGTTAGCAGCTGAGAACCTGCACACAGCCATGTTTAAAAGACACTTGCTCCTTGGAAGAAAAGCTCTGACCAATCTATACAGAGACATTACTTTTCTGACAAAGGTCTGTTTAGTCAAAGCCACGATTTTTCCAGTAGTCATGTATGGATGTTGAGTGTTGTCTGTAAAGAAAGCTGATTACTGAAGAATTGATGCTTTTAAACTGAAGAATTGATACTTTTAAGCTGAAGAATTGATGCTTTTAAACTGTGGTGTTCATGAAGAATCCCATGGACGGAGGAGCCTGGTAGGCTGCAGTCCATGGGGTCATGAAGAGTCGGAGACGACTGAGCTACTTCACTTTCCCTTTTCACTTTCATGCATTGGAGAAGGAAATGGCAACACACCCCAGTATTCTTGCCTGGAGAATCCCATGGACGGGGGAGCCTGGTAGGCTGCAGTCTATGGGGTCACACAGAGTTGGACACGAGTGAAGTGCTTTGCAGCAGCAGCAGCAGCAAACTGCGGTGTTGGAGGAGACTTTTGAGAGTCCCTTGTCACAAGAAAAATAAACCCGTTAATCCTAAAGGAAATCAATCCTGAAAATTCATTGCAAGGAGTGATGCTGAAGCTGAAGCTCCAAAAATTTGGTCACCTGATGTGAAGAACAGATTCATTGGAAAAGACCCTGATGGTGGGAAAGTTTGAAGGCAGGAGGAGAAGGGGACAACAGAATTAGATGGTTGAATAGCATCACCGACTCAATCAGCATGAGTGTGAGCAAGCTCTGGGAGTTGGCAATCAACAGGGAAGCCTGGCATGCTGCAATCCATGGGGTTGCAAAGAGTTGGACACAACTGATTGACTGAACTGAACTGATGATGTTGTATCAAGCTTTCCAAAATCTAGAACTTTTCATTGGCTGTTTATCCCACAAAACTATATTTTAAGGAAAACAGTGAAGTTCAGGATCCTGCTAGTATTAAATTAAGGTAATCTGGTTATATATATATTTTTAATTTTTCAGAGTGAAAGACTGGTAACTAAAAAAAAAATAAAAAATCTGCATAAATCAACCATAGATGTTTAAGCTGTGAATGACTATAATTGTAACTGAAGTAATCTAATTATGCCTTGTATGAATGTGACCTGATAACATTTAATATTTCATTTTTAATGAAGAAATATATTTTTAATAAAGCATGGACTAGTTCTTTTTCTGAGATGCTCATATGTTAAATAGTACTAGAAATTTACTATAATTAATGTTTCTTCACTTTTGTTTTTTATTATTTTTCAAGGTGGGAGGAGATTCTAGTCTTGGAGTTGGATAAGGGCTGAACTGAGTAACAAATAGTGTGTTAACTTTAAGGGTACACATGATGATTAAAAACAAGATGCATTTATAAAATTAAGTGTTCTGTGTTGATAGTGCCTTAGAGACAAAGACAGAAAGAGACAAAGGGAGATACACAGAGAGAAAGATTTGATAGATATACATATGCAAATGTAATCATCCACTAGATTTCATGCAGGAAATTTTGAGTGTTAGATTTTTCCTTTTTTTTCTTTCACTAACTTCCTTGTTAATCACTCTGTCATGTTTGACTCCACAATCTCACAGATTGTAGCCTGCTAGCCTTCTCTGTCCATGGAATTCTCCAGGCAAGATTACTGGAGTGAGTAGCTCATCCATTCTCCAGGGGACCTTCCCAACCCAGGGATCAAATCCAGGTCTCCTACATTGCAGGTGGATTCTTTACCATCTGAATCCCAGGGGAAGTCTTATATTCATAGGGAAACATTAAAAGTACATATAGAAAGAAATGTAACTGTTTTTAATAATTGCAGTAGAAACACTTTAAAAAGAGCTATCATGGGGTATAGTTCAGGAATTACTGCTCAGGTATTGATATATCTGAAAATCTCATGTTTTTGTATGTATCTATTAACTCTATTATCCAAATTACAATGCTACAAAACAATTAGCATTTTCTAGAAGTAAATTCTTTTCTGCAAAGCATTTCTGAGAATCTCTGAATGATGTTTGCATGATCTTGATGGTGACTGCAGCCATGAAATTAAAAGACACTTACTCCTTGGAAGAAAAGTTATGACCAACCTAGATAGCATACTCAAAAGCAGAGACAAAACTTTGCCAAATAAGGTCCATCTAGTCAAGGCTATGGTTTTTCCAGTGGTCCTGTATGGATGTGAGAGATGGACTGTGAAGAAAGCTGAGCACCAGAGAATTGATGCTTTTGAACTGTGGTGTTGGAGAAGACTCTTGAAAGTTCCTGGACTGCAAGGAGATCCAACCAGTCCATTCTGAAGGAGATCAGCCCTGTTTTTACTTTGGAAGGAATGATGCTAAGGCTGAAACTCCAGTACTTTGGCCACCTCATGCGAAGAGTTGACTCATTGGAAAAGACTTTGATGCTGGAAGGGATTGGGGGCAGGAGGAGAAGGGGACAACAAAGGATGAGATGGCTGGATGAGATGGCATCACTGACTCGATGGACGTGAGTTTGAGTGAACTCCGAGAGTTGGTGATGGACAGGGAGGCCTGGTGTGCTGCGATTCATGGGGTTGCAAATAGTCAGACACGATTGAGCGACTGAAATGAATTGAACTGAATTGAACTGAACTGATGTCTATCCAGTGTTTGTTTCCTCTGCCAGAAAGTATTATTTCATTGCTATTTTAACACGTTGATGGTCAACACACATTTCCATAGACTTACAGATCTTGTGTTGCCCTTCCCCATACCAACTTTTTACCACAATTGGACATAAGTCACTTCTATCACTGATCAGAACTTAGCCTATCAGTTCAGTTCTGTCGCTCAGTCGTGTCCAACTATTTGCAACCCCATGAATCGCAGCATGCCAGGCCTCTCTGTCCATCACCAATGCCCGGAGTTCACTCAGACTCATGTCCATCGAGTCAGTGATGCCATCTCATCCAGCCATCTCATCCTCTGTCGTCCCCTTCTCCTCCTGCCCCCAATCCCTCCCAGCATCAGAGTCTTTTCCAATGAGTCAACTCTTCCAATGAGGTGGCCAAAGTACTGGAGTTTCAGCTTTAGCATCACTCCTTCCAGAGAAATCCCAGGGCCGATCCCCTCAGAATGGACTGGTTGGATCTCCTTGCAGTCCAAGGGACTCTCAAGAGTCTTCTCCAACACCACACAGTTCAAAAGCATCAATTCTTTGCTGCTCAGCCTTCTTCACAGTCCAACTTTCACATCCATACATGACCACAGGAAAAACCATAGCTTTGACTAGACGGACCTTAGTCGGCAAAGTAATGTCTCTGCTTTTGAATATGCTATCTAGGTTGGGCATAACTTTCTTTCCAAGGAGTAAGCATCTTTTAATTTCATGGCTGCAGTCACCATCTGCAGTGATTTTGGAGCCCACAAACATAAAGTCTGACACTGTTTCCACTGTTTCCCCATCTATTTCCCATGAAGTGATGGGACCGGATGCCATGATCTTCGTTTTCTGAATGTTGAGCTTTAAGCCAACTTTTTAACTCTCCTCTTTCACTTTCATCAGGAGGCTTTTGAGTTCCTCTTCACTTTCTGCCATAAGGGCGGTATAATCTGCATATCTGAGGTTATTGATATTTCTCTCTGCAATCTTGATTCCAGCTTGTGTTTCTTCCAGTCCAGTGTTTCTCGTGATGTACTCTGCATAGAAGTTAAATAAGCAGGGTGACAATATACAGCCTGACGCACTCCTTTTCCTATCTGGAACCAGTCTGTTGTTCCATGTCCAGTTCTAACTGTTGCTTCCTGACCTGCATACAGATTTCTCAAGAGTCAGGTCAGGTGGTCTGGTATTCCCATCTCTCTCAGAATTTTCCAGTTTATTATGATCCACACAGTCAAAGGCTTTGGCATAGTCAATAAAGCAGAAGTAGATGTTTTTCTGGAACTCACTTTCCTTTTCGATGACCCAGCAGATGTTGGCAATTTGATCTCTAGTTCCTCTGCCTTTTCTAAAACCAGCTTGAACATCAGGGAGTTCATTGTTCACGTATTGCTGAAGCCTGGCTTGGAGAATTTTGAGCATTACTTTACTAGCATGTGAGATGAGTGTAATTGTGCAGTAGTTTGAGCATTCTTTGGCATTGCCTTTCTTTGGGATTGGAATGAAAACTGACCTTTTCTAGTCCTGTGGCCACTGCTGAGTTTTCAAATTTGCTGGCATATTGAGTGCAGCACTTTCACAGCATCATCGTTCAGGATTTGAAAAAGCTACACTCGAATTCCATCACCTCCACTAGCTTTGTTCGTTGTGATGCTTTTTAAGCCCCACTTGATTTACATTCCAGGATGACTGGCTCTAGACTAGTGATCACACCATCATGATTCTCCGGGTCATGAATATTTTTTTGTACAGTTCTTCTGGGTATTCTTGCCACCACTTCTTAATATCTTCTTCTTCTGATAGGTCCATACCGTTTCTGTCCTTTATCGAGCCCATGTTTGCATGAAATGTTCCCTTGGTATCTCTAATTTTCTTGAAGAGATCTCTAGTCTTTCCCATTCTGTTGTTTTCCTGTTTCTTTGCACTGATCACTGAAGAAGGCTTTCTTATTTCTCCTTTCTATTCTTTGGAACTCTGCATTCAGATGCTTATATCTTTCCTTTTCTCCTTTGCTTTTCACTTCGCTTCTTTTCACAGCTATTTGTAAGGCCTCCCCAGACAGCCATTTTGCTTTTTTGCATTTCTTTTCCATGGGGATTGTCTTGATCCCTGTCTCCTGTACAATGTCACGAACCTCATTCCATAGTTCATCAGGCATTCTATCTATCAGATCTAGGCCCTTAAATCTATTTCTCACTTCCACTGTATAATCATAAGGGATTTGATTTAGGTCATACCTAAATGGTCTAGCAGTTTTCCCTACTTCCTTCAGTTTAAGTCTGAATTTGGCAATAAGGAGTTCATGATCTAGCCACAGTCAGGTCCAGGTCTTGTTTTTGCTGACTGTATAGAGCTTCTCCATCTTTGGCTCCAAAGAATATGATCAGTCTGATTTCAGTGTTAACCATCTGGTGATGTCCATGTGTAGGGTCTTCTCTTTTGTTGTTGGAAGAGGGTGTTTGCTATGACCAGTGCATTTTCTTGGCAAAACTCTATTAGTCTTTGCCCTGCTTCATTCTGCATTCCAAGGCCAAATTTGCCTGTTACTCCAGGTGTTTCTTGACTTCCTACTTTTGCATTCCAGTCCCCTATAATAAAAAGGACATCTTTGGGGGGTGTTAGTTATAAAAGGTTTTATAGGTCTTCATAGAACCATTCAACTTCAGCTCTTCAGCATTACTGGTTGGGCCATAGACTCGGATTATGGTGATATTGAATGGTTTGCCCTGGAAACGAAGAGAGATCATTCTGTCCTTTTTGAGACTGCACCCAAGTACTGCATTTCAGACTCTTTTGTTGACCATGATGGCTACTCCATTTCTTCTAAGGGATTCCTTCCCACAGTAGTAGATATAATGGTCATCTGAGTTAAATTCACCCATTCCAGTCCATTTTAGTTCACTGATTCCTAGAATGTCGACATTCACTCTTGCCATCTCCTGTTTGACCACTTCCAATTTGCCTTGATTCATGGACCTGACATTCCAGGTTCCTATGCAATATGGCTCTTTACAGCATCGGACTTTGTTTCTATCACCAGTCACATCCACAGCTGGGTATTGTTTTTGCTTTGGCTCCATCCCTTCTTTCTTTCTGGAGTTATTTCTCCACTGACCTCCAGTAGCATATTGGACACCTACTGACCTGGGGAGTTCCTCATTCAGTATCTTATTATTTTGCCTTTTCATACTGTTTATTGGGCTCTCAAGGCAAGAATACTGAAGTGGTTTGCCATCCTCTTCTCCAGTGGGCCACATTCTGTCAGACCTCTCCACCATGACCCACCCATCTTGGGTTGCCCCGTGGGCATGGCTTGGTTTCACTGAGTTAGACAATGCTTTGATCCTAGTGTGATTAGACTGACTAGTTTTCTGTGATTATGGTTTCAGTGTGTCTGCCCTCTGCTGCCCTCTAGCAACACCTACCGTCTTACTTGGGTTTCTCTTACCTTGGGCATGGGGTATGTTTTCACGGCTGTTCCAGCAATGCTCAGCCGCTGCTCCTTACCTTGGACGAAGGGTATCTCCTCACCAACCGCCCTTCCTGACCTTGAACGTGGGATAGCTCCTCTAGACCCTCCTGCGCCAGCGCAGCCACTGCCTCTTGGATGTGGGTTGATGTTCCTGGCTGCCACCTCTGCCTCGGGTGTGGGGTGACTCCTCCAGATCGTTGCTCCTGACCTCAGATGTGGGGTGGCTCCTCTAGGCTGTTCCTGCGCCATTGCAGCCTGGATAGGTGGATACCAATAACCACATACGGGAACAAGTCAATTATTCTACATTTGTATAAATGCAGTATCATTCTGTTGACTTTTAATAAAACAAATGAAGACTTCAAGTTGAATTCATGCTTTATCTGGTAGAGAACAAACAATGTGTTATGAGCTGATTTGTATCCTCATCAAATTTATGTTTGGGATCCCTGATTCTCAGTACCTCAAAATGTGGCCAAATTTAGAATTTTTAAAGAGGTATATAAGTTAAATGAAGTCATTGAAGTAAGAAAGTTTAGTCGCTCATTCGTGTCTGACTCTTTGCAACCCCATGGACTGTAGTCTACCAGGCTCCTCTGTCCATGGGATTTTCCAGGCAAGAATACTGGAGTGGGTCGCCATTTCCTTCTCCAGAGGATCTTCCTGACCCAGGGATCAAACCCAGGTCTCCCAAGTTGTAGGCAAACACTTCACCGTCTGAGCCACCAGGGAAGTCTCATTAAAGTAAGTTCTAGTCTAATATGTCTGGCCTTGTTATTAAAAGAGATTAGGACACCAGGCATGTGTGCACACTGAGAGGCAAACATGGGAGGACAAAGTGAGAAGAAAGCCATCTGCACATCTAGGAGAGAGGCCTGGGAGAAATCAAGCCTGCCAACACCTTGGTATCAGGCATCTGGAGTGCAGACTGTAACATTGAAGATATTCTCTTTTTTAAGCCACCTAGTCTGCCGTACTTTGTCATGAAGAGTCTAAAAAATTGATATACGATTTTTAACAGATTCTGAATCATAAGCCTGTTGTGATATGGCAAGAATGATAATACTAGGACTTTGTCACCCTATGTATAGATAATGATATACAAGGCTATATAAAAGAATTATTCTCTAAATTAAAGAAAAAATCAATACCATTATCAGGAACTCATATACTTTAAAATCTGAATGAGTAGTTATATAGGAACTTTTTCCTCTGGCTTGATAGAAATTTAAACCAGAAATGTCTGCATATTTGTTTTTTAAATACTTTAAAATTTAATTGGCATCCTGGAGTTCAAAGGAATGCTGTAGACATGACATAATTAACTGCTCATGTGACATCTACAATGTTGGCAAAGATGATTTTAATTTTCCTATTATACAAATTTTATAAGTGTTAAGTAAATAAATAAGTAAAATTACCAAAGTTAAGTTAAAAACAGAAAAACATCTACACAACTCAATTTTTAAGTCCCCAAGTCAATTCGATCTTACCTCTGGAGATAGAAATGGAACCCACTCCAGTATTCTTGCCTGGGAAATCCCATAAACAGAGAAACTTGACGGGTCGTAAGTCTATGGGGTCACAAGAACTGGACACAACTTAGTCACTAATCCAAAACCACACAGAGTACCTTTTATTTTAAATATGCACAATACATATTTTTCAAAGAAAATAACAATATCTTAGCACTTGTGT
Source organism: Redunca redunca (assembly GCA_006410935.1). Taxonomy (NCBI): domain Eukaryota; kingdom Metazoa; phylum Chordata; class Mammalia; order Artiodactyla; family Bovidae; genus Redunca; species Redunca redunca. Next base: position 288,841 of record SJYQ01001034.1, read on the forward strand.
GTTTAAAGGCTGGTGCTAACCACTCTACAAACATCATTGTATTTAAATATCACAACAAATTCATGTTATAGGTACTCTCTAAATTATATGTGTGGCAAAAGAGGTTCAGAAAATTAAATTATTTGCCTAATATTACATAGCTAGTAATTAGCAAAGCCAAAATCTGGACCTTTCAAATTACAAAACTATTATTCTATTCAATAAGTAGAACAAAATATTTCTTTTTCTATCTATTTAATTGTATTTATACATGCACTAATGGGTTTACTTTTCTATGTAAGTACAATATACTTTGGAACCTTGAGATATATTCAAAGGGAAGATACTAGAAAATTTTAAAACAAATAAAAAGTCAATTCAAGTATTTCCCTTGTATCCCTTGGGGTACATTAGAGCATACTTCATAAAATTATGCAACATTATATAAAATTTTACTCTCAATATTAGTAGAATTCTTAAATCACTCTCAGATCTCCCTAGATAGTTCAGGAAATGATGTACTTTACCACTTCAACCTACTAAAAATGAAAAAACAATGATCAGTTCAATTGATGTAGAAAACCTTTGATAAAATTTCATATAGATTAAGATGTAAACATTCATAGATTGTAAGAAATAGAAAAAAATAATTTTAACTTGACAAATGGCATCCACTAAAATCTATATATCCTTAGAAGAGAAGTGATACAAACATTTCCATGAAATTAAACAACATAATAAACTCGTGTCTGACTCTTTGAGATCCCATGGACTGTAGCCTACCAGGCTCCTCCCTCCATGGGATTTTCCAGGCAAGAGTACTGGAGTGGGGTGCCATTTCCTTCTCCAGGGGATCTTCCCAACCCAAGGATCGAACCCGGGTCTCCCGCATTCCAGGCAGATGCTTTAACCTCTGAGCCACCAGGGAAGCTTATTAAATTAAACAACATAATAAACTAGCTACTATTACTATTTTTTGCAGTGTTGTCTGAAAGACCAAAGGCACCAAAAAAAAAAAAAGGAATTAGCAAAATATGATAGTCAATTTACATATTAGGCTATGCTGATCTGGGTTGTCTTGCATTCATAAAAATAATATTTTTTTTTTTATCAAAAGTACCCCTTTATTTGTGGCAAAACCATGGACGGGTCACATAAGTGCATACAAGTGCTGAACTTGCATGCCACAGAGCAAAGCTGGGACATAAATCTTGTAGAACAAAATGTCAGCATACGTTATTGGATGTAGTGTAACAGTACTGACTCCCTGCCACTTAATTTTACTCTTAGTACAATAGCACACCCACAGCAAAAAATTGAGGGCACACAGTCTCCTTGGAAGCTATACCCAAAGAAATTGTGAGCCAATTGCTATGACCCAGATGAGAGATGAAGATTTCAGGAAAGTTTCCCTGAGAGATACAGAGCTTAATGAAATGGAAGAAAGACCAAAAACATCTCTGGAAAAAGAAGAAGTAAAATCCTCCTCCTGGGATAGGTAGAATGTATCAGTGATTCATGAGTATGGTTTGGGAAAGTATTGTGCTTTGCGTCTGAGCCAGTTATGAAATCGTTTGAGTTTTTCTGAGGAATACAGTTCCATTATCCTAGGGGTGAATCATGAGGGCTTCAAGTTCTTAGAGAGGCAAGGAAGATTTTAAAAGTATTAGGATAATATGCCTTTATTCAAGAATGTAGAAATATTAATTCTAAATTTATTAACATGGCCAGCACATCTCTTCAAGATGATTAATTATTGAGAGATATTCAGGTGAGAAATATATCAGACCTTTGGAGATAATATGTGCCGCTTCTGAGTGAAGAATTTTTGGTGAACTTTATATAGATACTTCCTCTGATTGTTTGAGCGCCATATATACTTGTGTTTCAGAAGATGATATTTCTTCAGAATATAGTTCTGATACAGACAATGTGAATACTAGACCAACAAAATGACAAGGAACCTTAGTGATTGATTCTGATACAAGAAGTGAAAATGAAACTCCCAAGCTGGAGAAGACTTTACAAGTGTGTCAGGTGTAACCATTAAGTGTATGATCCACAAAATGTTAGTGAAATAACAGAATCAAATTTTGACAAGCCAAGATAAAGAGTGTCATCCACAGTTGTTAGTTTCTGCAAAAATCAATAATGAGTTAACATCTGAAGGTCTGAGGGCCCTAACAAGGACCCTCTTCATTTAGCCAGATTCTGCGTGGTGCTCAGAACCTAATAGTGCCCATAATCATCCATCGAAAGAAAGACAGATTCAAGAGGTGAACTAACATGAAGTGCGTTCAGCCCAGAAATTAGTTTCTACACAAGGGAAAATAGCATTTGTAGAATGCTGTAGTTAATTTAGATTTCTAAGCTTTATGTTATCTTGAGATCTTTGAACACTTTTAATTTTACAGTCCCCGCTCTGCTAATTATTCATTTGGTGTGAGACAAAAGTTGGTATTTTGAAGACTAAAGTAAATTCTAAGGAGAAGAAATTATTTTCAGTGAGATAAAGACAATATCACTTCAGTCAGTTCACTCAGTCGTGTCCGATTCTGTGCGACCCTATGAATTGCAGCACACCAGGCCTCCCTGTCTATCACCAACTCCCGGAGGTCACTCAAACTCATGTCCATCAAGTTGGAGATGCCATCCAGCCATCTCATCCTCTGCTGTCACTTCTCCTCCTACCCCCGAATCCCTCCCAGCATCAGAGGCTTTTCCAATGAGTCAACTCTTCACATGAGGTGGCCAAAGTACTGGAGTTTCAGCTTTAGCATCAGTCCTTCCAAAGAACACCCAGGATTGATCTCTTTTAGAATGGACTGGTTGGATCTCCTTGCAGTCGAAGGGACTCTCAAGAGTCTTCTTCAACACCACAGCTCAAAAGCATCAATTCTTCGGTGTTCAGCTTTCTTCACATCCATACATGACCACTGGAAAAATCATAGCCTTGACTAGATGGACTTTTGTTGACAAAGTAATGTCACTGCTTTTTAATATGCTATCTAGTTTGATCATAACTTTCCTTCCAAGGAGTAAGCATCTCTTAATTTCATGGCTGCAGTCACCATCTGCAGTGATTTTGGAGCCCAGAAAAACAAAGTCAGCCACTGTTTCCACTGTTTCCCCATTTATTTGCCATGAAGTCATGGGACCAGATGCCATGATCTTCGTTTTCTGAATGTTGAGCTTTAAGCCAACTTTTTAATTCTCCTCTTTCACTTTCATCATGAGGCTTTTGTGTTCTTCTTAGCTTTCTGCCATAAAGGTGGTGCCATCTGCATATCTGAGGTTATTGATATTTCTCCTGGCAATCTTGATTCCAGCTTCTGCTTCTTCCAGCCCAGCATTTCTCAACATGTACTCTACATATAAGTTAAATAAGCAGGGTGATAATATACAGCCTTGAAACATTCTTTTTCCTATTTCGAACCAGTCTGTTGTTCCATGTCCAGTTCTAACTGTTGCTTCCTGACCTGCATACAGGTTTCTCAGGAGGCAGGTTAGGTGGTATGCTATTGTTATCTCTTTCAGAACTTTCCACAGTTTATTGTGATCCACACAGTCAAAGGCTTTGGCATAGTCAGTAAAGTAGAAATAGATGTTTTTCTGGAACCCTTTTGCTTTTTCCATGATCCAGCAGATGTTGGCAATTTGATCTCTGATTCCTCTGCCTTTTCTAAAAGAAGCTGGAACAAATGAATGTTCTCTATTCACGTATTGCTGAAGTCTGGCTTGGAGAATTTTGAGCATTACTTTACTAGCATGTGAGATGAGTGCAATAGTGCGGTAGTTTGAGCATTCGTTGACATTGCCTTTCTTTGGGATTGGAATGAAAACTGACCTTTTCCAATCCTGTGGCCACCACTGAGTTTTACAAATTTGCTGGCATATTGAGTGAAGCACTTTCACAGCATCATCTTTCAGGATTTGAACTAGCTCAACTGGAATTCCATCACCACCACCAGTTTTGTTCATAGTGATGCTTCCTAAGGCCCACTTGACTTCACATTCCAGGATGTCTGGCTCTAGGTGAGTGATCACACCATCGTGATTATCTTGGTCTTGAAGATCTTTGTACATTACTTCTGTGTATTCTTGCCACCTCTTCTTAATATCTTCTGCTTCTGTTAGGTCCATATCATTTCTGTCCTCTATTGTGCCCATCTTTGCATGAAATGTTCCCTTGGTATCTCTAATTTTCTTGAAGAGATCTCTAGTCTTTCCCACTCTGTTGTTTTCCTCTATTTCTTTGCATTGATTGCTGAGGAAGGCTTTCTTATCTCTCCTTGCTATTCTTTGGAACTCTGCATTCAGATGCTTATATCTTTCCTTTTCTCCTTTGCTTTTCACTTTGCTTCTTTTCACAGCTATTTCTAAGGCCTTCCCAGACAGACATTTTGCTTTTTTGCATTTCTTTTCCATGGGGATGTTCTTGATCCCTGTCTCCTATACAATGTCATGAACCTCAGTCCATAGTTCCTCAGGCACTCTATCTATCAGAACTAGTCCCTTAAATCTATTTCTCATTTCCACTGTATAATCATAAGGGATTTGATTGAGGTCATACCTGAATGGTCTAGTGGTTTTCCCTACTTTCTTCAATTTGAGTCTGAATTTGGCAATAAGGAGTTCATGATCTGAGCCACAGTCAGCTCCTGGTCTTGTTTTTGCTGATTGTATAGAGCTTCTCCATCTTTGGCTGCAAAGAAAATAATCAATCTGATTTCAGTGTTGACCATCTGCTGATGTTCATGTGTAGAGTCTTTGGTCCACTGGAGAAGGGAATGGCAAACCACTTCAGTATTCTTGCTTTGAGAACCCCATAAACAGTATGAAAATCAAAATGATAGGATACTGAAATAAGAACTCCCCAGGTCGGTAGGTGCCCAATATGCTACTAGAGATCAGTGGAGAAATAGCTCCAAAAAAAATGAAGGGATGGAGCCAAAGCAGAAACAATACCCAGCTGTCATGTGACTGGTGATAGAAGCAAGATCAAATGCTGTAAAGAGCATAGGAACCTGGAATGTCAGGTCCATGAATCAAGGCAAATTGGAAGTGTTCAAACAACAGATGGCAAGAGTGAACGTTGACATTCTTGGAATCAGCAAACTAAAATGGACTGGAATGGGTGAATTTAACTCAGATGACCATTATATCTACTATTATGGGCAGGAATCCCTTAGAAGAAATGGAATGGCCATCATGGTCAACAAAAGGGTTGAAAACACAGCACTTGGATGCAATCTCAAAAACGACAGAATCATTTCTGTTCGTTTCCAAGGGAAACCATTCAATATCACAGTAATCCAAGTCTATGCCCCAACCAGTAGTGCTGAAGAAGCTGAAGTTGAACGTTTCTATGAAGACCTACAGGACCTTCTAGAACTAACAACCCCAAAAGATGTCCTTTTAATTATAGGAGACTGGAATGCAAAAGTAGGAAATCAAGAAACACCTGGTGTAAGAGGCAAATTTGGCCTTGGAATACAGAATGAAGCAGGGCAAAGGTTAATAGAGTTTTGCCAAGAGAATGCACTGGCCATAGCAAACACCCTCTTCCAAGAAAACATAGAACTTAGCAAAAGAGTACTTATCAAATATTGACTGCTGGTGCTTTGTGGGGAGATTGCTGAAATAAATTCCGCTAATGCTGCTTCTCAGTTCCACTTATATAGTAGGCAGCAATGATAATTTTACAGAATGACTTGAATTTCTTGGAACAGGAATTTTCCCTTAGATTTCTAGTTTTTCCTGGAGACAATAGTCACAGGGAATGTTCTTTCACTGGAAACATAGAAGAGTTACTAATCTTTTTAATTATGTAAGTAATTCCTGGATAATCTGATAATTTTAAACAGATCACCATTTAGTCAAGCAAGGATGTGCGGCTTAACTAAAAATCCTAATAGGGACCCTGGGGTAATGTATGTGACAAACTCCAGGAAAGAGACTAGCTGCTTGGTACAGACAAATGCATCCTGAATCACTGGCTGTTGTGAGCTCTGCATGGTTGCCCTTGTGTTGTCCTTGCATTGGTACTGGTGGTGGTGGCTGTTCAGGAGAAGGTGACAAACTATAGAATCCTTTCACCATGCCCTGCCACGTTTCTCAAAACCCAGGTCGTTCCGAGGTGAGTGTAACCAGAGTGACATCTCAACGACCAGGCATGGATTTCAATTCACTTTTCCTTTCCTTACACACAAGCCTCTCTTTCAAGTACTCACTATAGTCCTAGGTGTTTAATTTCTTCACCAGAGTATGATATAGAAGCATTGTGATATATTTTAATAGGAAAATAAATAAACATTAAACTCACACTAAAGTGCTACCTCATCCATATAGAGATGAAAAAATGTAAGAATCGTTTGTTTACCCTCAGGGATTTCCAAGAAGTGAAACAAATTTTAGGTAGTAGATCCTTAATAAATTCACAAACACTAAAGCAAACATCTCAGCTCTCCATTCTGTCCCCTTACTTCTAAATGCTTTTGAAATATTTTTTCTGTCCCAGCAATTCAAGTCTTCGTAATGCCCCAGCAACCCAAGCCTGTTTATCACAAAGTTTCCTAGCTGGCCTTTCCAAAAAAAACTTTAGGGATCACAAACTTAGTCTTTGTTTTATTTTTTAATCCACCTTTTGTTTTGTTTGCTGATTTTTAATTCCCTGTAAACATAACCAGTTGTTCAGTGGTAAAGAATCCGCATGCCAAGACAGGAGACTCAAGAGACACAGGTTTGATACGTGGGTTTGGAAGATCCTCTAAAGAAGGAAATGGCAACCCATTCCAATATTTTCCCTAGGAAAGCCCATGGACCAAGGAGATTGTGGGCTACATTCGATGGGTTCATAAAGAATCAGACATATCTGAAAAACTGAGCACAGATGTGCGCATGCACACACACACACACACACACACACACACACACACAAACATAGCTATATAAGCAATTGAAGTCCAGAGAACTTATAAAATATACTCAATCCAACTCATAATTCACTATAAAGAATTAGATATCAATTTTCTTAATTCAGGGTTTGAATGCTATCAACAAATTCATTTTATTTGATGTAATATATATATTAATGAAATTTTTGATAAGGAAGTATATCAAAGAAGTATATANTTTAAGCATATTTTTGGAAAGAGAAAGCATAAGCTTTTTGCTCTTACTGATTATTTACAACCTACTGAAGCTGGGATGAATGAAAACAAGTCATTTTATTCATTTATTCCATCACTAAAAATAGTTCTAAAGATTTTAGATTAGGAGTTCCTCCTTCCATGAAAAGCACAATCTAGTGGGCAATACTCATTCATTCCTTATGCAGTTAATTGGATTAATTAAATGTTCCTTCTTTGTCTTCCTCTCAAAATGTTAACTCTGTCTTAAAACTTGAGGCAAAATCTGTTAAAATGGTAAGAACTAGCTTTCAGTTCGGGGAAGGCAATGGCACCCCACCCCAGTACCCTTGCCTGGAAAATCCCATGGAGGGAGGAGCCTGGTGGGCTGCAGTCCATGGGGTCGCTAAGAGTCGGACACGACTGAGCGACTTCACTTTCACTTTTCACTTTCATGCATTGAAGAAGGAAATGGCAACCCGCTCCAGTATTCTTGCCTGGAGAATCCCAGGGATGGGGGAGCCCGGTGGGCTGCCCTCTATGGGGTTGCACAGAGTCGGACACGACTGAAGCGACTTAGCAGCAGCAGCCGCAGCAGCAGCTTTCAATCAAATCCGTTAACCATTGGCATTCTGTGGACAATGATAACTCACTCCATCTATTTGATATATTCTCACCAAGATCAGCAGCTGTCAAATCAGCTGCACATTTTTATCATCTGGGTAGTGTGTGTGTATGTATGTTTGTGTGTGTATATGAGAGAGAAGAATCTCCAGATAAGAAGGTATCAGTCAGGTATCTGTATTTATAAAAATCTTGCCGGTTTACTCTGACTCAGAGTTGAGAACAACTGACATGGGGATAAAAACATGCTAATCAATTTAAATGACAATTCAGTAATTGCATGCCATCCGGCACATTTTTATGACTGTATATTCCCTGGTTACCCTTTAAGCGGCTAGTGACTGTTTTTAATCTGTATAATACAGATATAATGAGAATAATGGAAATTACTTGTAAAGTTACAATTAGAACATTTCTTTAAAATTACAAAACAGTTTAGCTATAATCGTCAGGATATTGAGTAAAAAAGAATAAATAAAAACAAATTATGGTTTGGTCCTATAATTGGCTCTATAATAGCAAAGAATTGATTCCGCATGTACACAGTAAAAGGCAGCACAAATCAGAATGTAAAGCAGTCCCATTTTGATTTGGGGAGTTTTTAAGAAATAATGTATTCTATCTTTAATATAACACTATTTCTGGAGAATAAATAACCTACAAACAATCCTAATCCCAAACATATTGCCAAGCACCTTTTGACCTTCATATCAACTCCAAAGTGAATAGTAAATTGGATTACATGGCTGGGCATATTTATAGCAGAATTTGATCTTAACTACACAGAATGCACCTGCTTACCCAGACATGATTTTAATATCAGAGTATCTGTGGAAGGCTTAAAACAAATCCTTTTAAGAAGTCTATTGATAGATAAAATTTCCCAGTAGAAAAGTTAGTTCAAAATAACAAGTCAGCAGAGCACTGGCTGTTTCACTGTGTCTGTAATGGAAGTTAGAGATAGAGAAATTCAGAATTATTTATAAGAGGATTAAAAAAATATTCTACCCCAAATACGCTAAACATAGGAAACTGGTAAGTTTTGATTTAATCATCAAATCATTAAGGAAGTTATACATCCTGCTTCTGTCTTTTTGGTTTGATATAGAGCATGGGCTAAAATAAAAAAAAATGTTTATTGAGAAAGATTTCATTATGAATCTTACAGTGCACACTCTGATAGTCAGAAGGAAGACACCCCCCCACACACACATGCACACAAACGCAGATGTCTGGGTTGTCATCTCTAGGATTTATGTAAATAGTAACTTATGTGTATATGTTACTATGTGTGTGTTGTGTTTGTGTGCATGCTCAGTCATGGCCAACTCTTTGTAACCCCATGGACTGTAGTCTGCAAGCCTCCTCTGTCCATGGAATTTTCTTTTTTTTTTTCATTTTTTTTTCTTTTCTTATTTATTTATTTATTTTTACATGTTTCAATGCCATTCTCCCATCTCATCCCACCCTCTCCCTCTCTCTCTCCCCCAGAGTCCAAAAGTTCACTCTATAGATCTGAGTCTCTTTTGTTTTCTCGCATACAGGGTCATCATCCCCATCTTTCTAAATTCCATATATATGCGTTAGTATACTGTATTGGTGTTTTTCTTTCTGGCTTGCTTCACTCTGTATAATCGGCTCCAGTTCCATCCATCTCCTCCATGGAATTTTCCAGGCAAGAATACTGAAGTGGTTTCCATTTCCCTCCTCTGGTGGATCTTCCCGACCCAGGGATCGAACCCTTATCTCTTGCATCTCCTGCATTGGCAGGTGGATTCTTTACCACTGAACCACCTGGGAAGCCCTATATGTGTCCATACATGGACTTTATATATCTAAAGAGACTTTGCAAATGCCATTGAGTGTCTTGAGATGGAGAGATCATACTGGATTATTCAGGTGGATCTAGTCTAATCATTGTTGTTGTTGCTGTCCAGTCATCCAGTCGTATCCAGATCTTTGTGACCCCATGGACTGTAGCACGCCTGGCCTCCCTGTCCCTCACCATCTCCCGAAGTTTGCTCAAGTTCATGTCCAGTGCATGGGTGATGCCATTCATATGCACCCGTAAAAGCAGAGAACTTTTCTTGGCTGTGGTCAGAAAGAGAGTTGTGACCCTGGAAGAATTTCTAGAGAAATGCAACTTTTTGGCTTTTATGGAAGAAGGAGGTCAAGAGCTAAGGCATGCAGGTGGCCTCCAGAAGCTGATAAAGTCAAAGCAGTAAACTCTCCTTTGTATCCTCCAGAGAGGAACACAGCTCTGCCAACACCTGTGTTAGCCCAGTGAGATCATATCGGGCTCCTAACCTATAGAACTGTAAGATAATAAATCTGCGTGGTTCTCAGCTGCCACTTTGTGGAGCTTTATCACTGTAGAAATACAAAAATAATACATACCCACACACTTAACCATTTAAAATTCTTTGTATCTACATTTTAATTCATTATTACTGTTCTGGATTTACTTTCCTGGGGACCTTATCATCATTTCCCTCTCTATCTCCTTATATATGTTCAGAGGGAAGAAAGCATAGGGCCTGTTCTATTTAAGAGCAAACTCAATCTAAGGAAACCCGCTCTTTGTCACACAGTCAAATTCGTTGTGAAATGTAATGTGATTCATTTATCTTATTTTTTTACATACAAACATTGCCCCCATGAAATTGTTGTCTAATTTAAGAAAAAAGAAGTTTCCTGTGAAGTGTTTTTACTTATTATGTGACCATTTATTCATAAATTTACATCCTTAAACATCATAATTATCATGTATTTTCCCAAAGCCAATTTAATTTCTCTCAAAATTATTTACCTTGAGATGACAGCTAAATTACTATGCATGCATATAGTTATAGAACATCAAACCTGAATTTTCCAGAATATCTTTTATTAAAACTTTCATGTAAATTATTCTGACTCAATCANGACTCATGGAGAGTTGTGCTTTAATACACAGGTGAACAGAGCTTCCCTGGCAGTTCAAATGGTAAAAAAATCTATCTACAATACAGGAGACCTGAGTTCAATTTTTGATTTCATCCCTGGGTCAAGAGTATCTCCTGGAGAAGGGAATGGCTACCCTCTCCAGTATTTTTTCCTGGAGAATTCCATGAGGGAGCCTGGCAGGCTACAGTCCCTGGGGTCTCAGAGTGGAACATGACTGAGTGACTTTCACTTTCACACAGGTGAACACATAGATGGATTGGATGGTCTTGATGTATGAATTTGCTATGGCATTCAGTTGCTCAGTCTGACTCTTTACAGCCCTATAGACTGTAGCCTGCTAGCCTCCTCTGTCCATGAAATTTTCCAGGCAAGAATACTGTACCAGGTTGCCATTTTCTACTCCAGAAAATTTTTCCAACCCAAGAATCGAAACTTCATCTCTGTGTATCCTGCATTGGCAAGCAAATTCTTTACCATGAGTGTCACCTGAGAACACAATGAATTTGCTCTAGCTGCTGTAACAAATTACCACAGAGTGACTTAAAACAGTGAAAATGTCCCCCCCCCCACACACAGTTCTGGAGGCTAGAAGTCCACAGTCAAGGTGTTAGCACTACCATGGCCCCTCTGAAGACTCTAGGGAAAAATTCTCTGTTTCTTCCTAGTTTTTAGTGGGCTCCAGAAATCCTTACCATTCCTTGACTTGTAAATGTATTACTCTAATCTCTGCCTTTTTCATCACATGCTCTTCTTTCCTATGTGTCCATGTCAGTATGTCCCTAAATATTCCTTTACTTAAATGGAAAGGACACTAGTCAATGTCTTTAAGGCCCAGTGTAATCCAGTATGACATTTTCTTAGCTTGATTGTATTTGTAAATACCCTATTTGTAAAGAAGGTCCTCACAGATACTTTTAGGACATCAACTCCCGAAGCGTGCTCAAATTCATGTCCATCGAGTCAGAGATACCATCCAACCATCTCATCCTCTTTTGTCCCCTCCTCCTCCTGCCTTCAATCTTTCCCAGCATCAGGGTCTTTTCCAATGAGTCAGTTCTTTGCATCAGGTGGCCAAACTATTGGTGTTTCAGCTTTAGCATCAGTCCTTCCAATGAATATTCAGGACTGATTTCCTTTAATATTGACTTATTTGATCTTGCTGCTGTCCAAGGGCCTCTCAAGAGTCTTATCCAATACCACAGTTCAAAAGCATAAATTCTTTAGCACTCAGCTTTCTTCACAGTCCAACTCTCACATCCATACATGACTAATGGAAAAATCATAGCTTTGACTAGATGGACCTTTGTTGGCAAAGTAATGTCTCTGCATTTTAATATGCTGTATAGGTTGATCATAACTTTTTTCCAGGGAACAAGTCGCTTTTAATTTCATGGCTGCAGTCACCATCTGCAGTGGTTTTGGAGGCCAAGGAAGGAAAGTCTGTCACTGTTTCCATAGTTTCCCCATATATTTGCCATGAAGTGATAGAACTGGATGCCATGATCTTAGTTTTCTGAATGTTGAGCTTTAAGCCAACTTTTTCACTCTCCTGTTTCACTTTCATCAAGAAGTTCTTTAGTTCTTCTTTACTTTCTGCCATAAGGGTGGTGTCATCTGCAAATCTGAGGTTATTGATATTTCTTGCAGCAATCTTGATTCCAGATTGTGCTTCACCCAGCCTGGCATTTCCCATGATGTACGCTGCATATAAGTTAAATAAAGAGGGTGACAATATACAGCCTTGGTGTACTCCTTTCCCAACTGGAACCAGTTTGTTGTTCCATATCTGGTTCTAACTGCTGCTTCTTGACCTGCATACAGATTTCTTAGGATGCAGATAAGGTGGTCTGGTATTCCCATCTCTTTTAGAATTTTCCACAGTTTATTGTGATCCACACAGTCAAAGGCTTTGGCATAATCAATAAAGCAGAAATAGATGTTTTTCTGGAACTCTCTTGCTTTTCCCACGATCCAGCAGATGTTGGCAATTTGATCTCTGGATCTTCAGCCTTTTCTAAAACCAGCTTGAACATCTTGAAGTTCATGGTTCATGTACTATTGAAGGTTGGCTTGGAGAATTTTGAGCATTACTTTGTTAGCGTGTGAGATGAGTGCAATTGTGTGGTAGTTTAAGCATTCTTTGGGATTGCTTTTCTTTGAGATTGGAATGAAAACTGACCTTTTCCAGTCCTCTGGCCACTGCTGAGTTTTCCAAATTTCCTGGCATATTGAGTTCAGCACTTTCACAGCATCATCTTTTAGGATTTGAAATAGCTCAACTGGAATTCCATCACCTCCACTAACTTTGCTTGTAGTGATACTTCCTAAGGCCTGCTTGACTTTGCACTTCAGGATGTCTGGCTCTAGGTGAGTGATCACACCATCATGATTATCTGGGTCATGAAGATCTTTTTTGTATAGTTCTTCTGTGCATTCTTGCCACCTCTTCTTAATATCTTCTGCTTCTTTTAGGTCCATACCATTTCTGTCCTTTATAGTGCCCATCTTTTCATGAAACATACCCTTGAAGAAAATTAGAGCACCAGAACAAGTTTCTTACCTCAAAATGTCTTTTTAATGTGTGCACTGATAACTAATACCTACACTTTTTTTTGAAGAAGGACAAAATCTTGCCGTGTAACAACAGTCCATTTTAGAGGAAATGGTTATATGGCTTGCTGAATTTTATGCTATTTCAGGAGGTGTTTTCTTTGTTAGATAATAGTTTTTTAAGGTCTGAGAAAACCAGAATGAAATAATTCTCCAGTTCCTGATAAATCTGGACTTCATTCCCAATTTTCACTGTCTTTATTTTTATTCTTTAAATGGACATTCTTCTACCCAACTCTCTCAGCCTTCTATCCATAGTCTGTTTTTATATTTTGTTATGATTTTAAATTTCTAGTGTTCCCACTGCCTCAGGAGTAATTTGCCATTTGAAGTCACATTTCTTATGAAAGGTAAGACTCTGTCCTTCCTCAAAAAGAAGTGTAGGTATTAGTTGTGAGTGCACAGACTAAAAAGACATTTTGAGGTAAGAACTCATTCTGGGGCTCTCATCATCTCTACAGATGCCAGATCTGATCAATAAAGTTGCATTTGAGCCTGTTTATCACACTCAGTTATACAACCAGATTTTCTTCTTTACCTGAATGCCTGAGAGTATTGTTTCTTTTGTCTCATATCTGTTTGAGATAAGACAGGGTATGCAATGGAAGGAGGGCAAAGCCATAGAGGATCCCATAGTTAGGTTCTTCTAGCTCCCTCTTGTTTCTCAAGACAGCTTTTTTCTTTTTCTTTTTTTATTTTTTGTTTCTTAAAGAACAGACATTATTCCACTCACAGGGTACAATTGGGACAATAGATGAGCGTATAACAATTGAATGAGCAAGAGCATGGAACGGAGAGCTGCCTTATTTGCCCTCAAGAAACCTGCAAAGGGTTTGGTGCAGGGGAGAGCCGTACATCCTCTCATTATCTTAAAATTCTATGAAAGAAAAGGCAATTCTGACAAGAGTTCCATGAAATGAAGCCATGCCTTTGTTTTAGAACCTAAGCCTATGGTGAAAATTTACTGGTATGGTTACAGTTCACTACAGTGAATATCACAGGACAGATGATCAAAGGATTTATACGCAGTCCAGATCATGAAGCAGTCACTGTCTATAGCAAACATTTTCCTCTGCCCTTGGCACTGTTTCACCACAGTAAAAGATTCTATGGCTCTTCACCACACTCGTTTTCTAGCTATCATGTTCATTCTTTTTACACCCGCTCAACCCAGTAAAAAGTTTGCCCAAATCCACTATTATCACCCCCCCTCAAATTGTACTCATATATCATCTAAATTTGTCTGGAATAATGTTTATATCTTATTCTCTCACATGGAGGCACAAATATAGTTTCCCTTTTTTACTCCTTTTTTTGGAGGAAAGCTTCCATCAATGTTCAGGACACTATACAAACTAAAGACAGAAACATGAATGTTGGACTGTGCTTCTCAGGAGCTCCCTTCTGTGGGTGAGTGGATAGGGTGTGGTGTACAACATAAGGAATAAGATGGAAATATGAAATGTTAGCAGGATTAAATGAATGGAATAAGGAGCACACATGGTGAGGAACATACAGTGTAGACTAAAAGGGTCAGGGACAGAAGAAATAGAAAACTGAAATGAGTTATGAAAAATAATTTACATATAACCATGTCAAACTGTGGAATTGAGTTTGGGGAAATAGTGCATGCAAAGGGTAGGAAACTGTACTCAGTGGATGGCAAGCAGGGCAGCTTAACTATCAGTATACATTCAATTTACTGACTGATGTTGGGGAGGTCCTCATTCTGGTCCAACTCTAGCTTAACAAGAGAATGTTGAATGCCCAGTGGGCTTCATTAAAGTGGGTGTGAAATATGTTGCATGCAGAAATATGAGTGTACATTATGGAAAGTTGAAATACACTCACATTTAAAAACTGAAAAGAAAAACCTGGTCTTCCGTAATTAGCTATATCACTTCCTTCCCTTTAATGTGATTAAAGGCAATACTTAATAGTGTCACAGAGTTTTCGGTGCTGATCTATACCTCTTGGGTAGCAGCCATTTCCTTTTATTTTACATATTGTGGTAAAAGACAAAACAGCAGTATATTAATAACATCTGTTACAAAAGAGAATCTGGGGAAAAATCACATAATACTATGATTCTTTGAATTCAGGACTGTGAGGCATGTTCTACACATGTGTGTTTCTCTTTTATTTCTTTCTGTGAAAGGTCCCTGCCTGTCCAGTTAACAAAGGGAAACACTTGGATGCTCTTGGGTGTTGTCTGTTGGCAGTGCTGTGCTCTAAGTTCAAAACTGAATAGTTGACAGTATTGCCAGCAGCTTGATATTTCCACTGCTCATTTTCTGTGTCGCCTAGTCTTTAGGCAGTGGGAATGAGCTTCAGGGGTGTATATTTGTGTGTTGAAGGTGAGGACAGAGGACAGAGCTTATAATCAGGTGAAATAAAAAAGGAGGTCTCTGTGGGTCTAATTGCCCTTGCACAGTGAGTCAGCTAGCCTTAGTCTTGCTGAATGGGAAAAAAAGAGACCCTGAGAGGTGGCATGAAGGTGTGGGAAATCTTCAGAGAAACACCTTGAAAGTTAAAATATACTCTTCATAAATCAGAGAAAGGATTACCTAATGTTCAGATTCAGTAGGTTTTATTGTTTTGTTTTGTTTTTGTATTGGCTTTGCTTTGCATATTTGGGAAGTTTCTGAAGAAAATACCTCCCAGAGGCACATGTCTATAAAGATTCAGTAAAGTTGTCCAAGTTTTCAATTCAGTTTCATTCAAAATTCTATGTGCCTATTAAACTTCAGCTATGTGTCCTTCATTATGCTGAAGGAGGTACAAGAGGAGAATGTGATGAGCTCACATTCCTGTTGAGGAAGATGAGAGTACAAGAAGGCAAGTTCTTATTTGACAGTGTGGTAGTAAATTCAGTTCAGTGTTTCCCCAATAAATTAGTATCGTTGAAATTTTATTAACTGTACAGTAAGAAAGAACATGATCTTTGCTATTTTTCACTTGATTTCTTGAGACTCTTTGAGAATATATTTCTTTATTTTTACATGATAGGACACATTTCATCAGATTATAATATGATGCTGGCAACTGGTTCAACAGTTCAGTTAAGTCTATCACTCATGTCCTACTCTTTGCAAAACCATGGACTGCAGCATGCCAGGCCTCCCTGTCTATCACCAACTCCCGGAGTCTACCCAAACTCATGTCCATTGAGTCGGTGACACCATCCAACCGTCTCATCCTCTGTCGTCCCCTTCTCCTGTCCTCAATCTTTCCCAGCATCAGGGTCTTTTCAAATGAGTCAGCTCTTTGCATCAGGTGGCCAAAGTATTGGAGTTTCAGCTTCAACATCAGTCCTTCCAATGAACCCAGCACTGATCTCCTCTAGGATGGACTGACTGGATCTCCTTGCAGTCCAAGGGACTCTCAAGAGTCTTCTCCTACACCACAGTTCAACAGCATCAATTTTTCAGCACTCAGCTTTCTTTATAGTCCAACACTCACATCCATACATGACTACTGGAAAAACCACACCCATGATGAGACAAACCTCGTTGGCAAAGTAATGTCTCTGCTTTTTAATATTCTGTCTAGGTTGGCCATAACTTTCTTTCAAAGGAGTAAAGGTCTTTTAATTTCATGGCTGAAAACACTATCTGCAGTGATTTTGGAGCCCCCCAAAATAAAGCCAGCCACTGTTGACACGGTTTCCTCATCTATTTGCCATTAAGTGATGGAATCAGATGCCATGATCTTAGTTTTCTGAATGTTGAGCTTTAAGCCAAAATTTTCACTCTCCTCTTTCACTTTCATCAAGAGGCTTTTTAATTCTTCTTCACTTTCTGCATAAGTGTGGTGTCTTCTGCATATCTGAGGTTAGTGATATTTCTCCCGGCAATCTTGATTCCAGCTTATGCTTTTTCCAGCCCAGTGTTTCTCATGAGGTACTGTGCATATAAGTTAAATAAGCATGGAGCCAATGTACAGCCTTTGCATACTCCTTTTCCTATTTGGAATGAGTCTGTTGTTTCATGTCCAGTTCAAACTGTAACTTGTTGATCTTCATACAGATTTCTCAAGAAGCAGGTAAGGTGGTCTGGTATTCCATTCTTTCAGAATTTTCCACAGTTTATTGAGATCTACACAGTCAAAGGCTTTGGCATAGTTAATAAAGTAGAAATTGATGTTTTTCTGGAACTCTTGCTTTTTCCATGATGCAACGGATGTTAGCAATTTGATATCTGGTTCCTCTGTCTTTTCTAAAACCAGCTTGAACATCTCAAAGTTCACAGTTCATGTATTGCTAATGCCTTGCTTGGAGAATTTTGAGCATTACTTTACTAGTGAGTGAGATGAGTGCAATTGTGTGGTAGTTTGAACATTCTTTGGCATTGCCTTTCTTTGGAATTGGAATGAAAACTGACCTTTTCCAGTCCTGTGGCCACTGCTGAGTTTTCCAAATTTGCTGGCATATTGGGTGAAGCACTTTCACAGCATCACCTTTCAGGATTTGAAATAACTCAACTGGAATTCCATCACCTTCACTATCTTTGTTCATAGTGATGCTTTGTAAGGTCAACCTGACTTTACATTCCAGGATGTCTGGCTCTAGGTGAGTGATCATTCCATCGTGATTATCTGGTTCATGAAGATCTTTTTTGTACAGTTCTTCTGTGTATTCTTGCCACCTCTTCTTAATATCTTCTGTTTCTGTTAGGTCCGTACAATTTCTGTCCTTTATCGAGCCCATCTTTGCATGAAATGTTCCCTTGGTATCTCTAATTTTCTCGAAAAGATCTCTAGTCCTTCCTATTCTGTTATTTTCCTCTATTTCTTTGCACTGATCACTGAGGAAGGCTTTCTTATCTCTTCTTGGTATTCTTTGGAATGCTCCATTCAAATCAGTATATCTTTCCTTTTCTCCTTTACTTTTTTCTTCTTTTCTTTTCACAGCTTTTTGTAAGGCCTCCTCAGACAGCCATTTTTCTTTTTTGAATTTGTTTTCCATGTGGATTGTCTTGATCCCTGTCTCCTGTGCAATGTCATGAACCTCTGTCCATAGTTCTTCAGTCACTATGTCTATCAGATCTAGTCCCTTAAATCTATTTCTAACTTCCACTGTACACTCATAAGGGATTTTATTTATATTATACCTGAATGGTCTCGTGGTTTTCCCCACTTTCTTCCATTTAAGTCTGAATTTGGCAATAAGGAGTTCATTATCTGAGCCACAGTCAGCTCCCACTTTTCTTTTTGCTGACTGTATAGAGCTTCTCCAACTTTGGCTGCAAAGAATATAATCAATCTGATTTTGATGTTGGCCATCTGGTGATGTCCATGTGTAGAGTCCCCTGTTGTGTTGTTGGAAGAGGGTGTTTGCTATGACCAGTGTGATCTCTTGGCCAAACTCTGTTAGTCTTTTCCCTGCTTCATTCTATACTCCAAGGCAAATTTATCTCTTACTCCAGGTGTTTCTTGACTTCCTACTTTTGCATTCTAGTCCCCTATAATGAAAAGGACATCTTTTATGGGTGTTAGTTCTAAAAGGTCTTGCATGTCTTCATAGAACCATTCAACTTCAGCTTCCTCAGCATTACTGGTCAGGGCATAGACTTGGATCACCATGATATTGAATGGTTTGCCTTGGAAACGAACAGAGATCATTCTTCATTTTGAGATTGCATCCAAGTACTGCATTTCAGACTCTTTTGTTGACTATGATGGCTACTCCATTTCTTCTAAGGGATTCCTGCCCACAGTAGTAGATATAATGGTCATCTGAGTTAAATTCACCCATTCCAGTCCATTTTAGTTCACTGATTCCTAAAATGTTGATGTTCACTCTTGCCATCTCCTGTTTGACCATTTCCAGTTTGCCTCAATTCCTGGATCTAACATTCCAGGTTCCTATGCAATATTGCTCTTACAGCATCGGAGCTTGCTTTTATCACCAGTCACATCCACAACTGGGTGTTGTTTGTCTTCATTCTTTCTGGAATTATTTCTCCACTGATCTCCAGTATCATATTGGGCACCTACTGACCTGGGGAATTCATCTTTCAATGTCCTATCTTTTTGCCTTTTCATAAGGTTCATTAGGTTCTCAAGGCAAGAATACTGAAGTGGTTTGCTAATGCCTTCTCCAGTGGACCACATTTTTTCAGAACTCTCCATCATGACCTGTCCATTTTGGATGGCCCTACACTGCATGGCTTAGTTAGACAAGGCTGTATCCATGTGATTAGATTGGTTAGTTTTCTAAAACTAATTGGTTCAACACAAACTACCAAGTGGGTACTTAATTTGCTCCACTTAGTTGCTCAGTCCTGTCTGACTCTTTACAATACCATGGACTGTAGCCCTCCAGGCTCCTTTGTCCATGGAATTTTCCAGGTGAGAATACTGGAGTAGATTGTCACTTCCTCCTCCAGAAGATCTTCCCATCTCCAGGACAGAAACCTGCATCTCTTGCATCTCCTGCATTAGCATAAAGATTCTTTACCACTGCACCACCTGGGAAGTTCAGGCACTTAATAAATACTAGTTTTTTTTTCCCTTGCCCCATGACTAAGTTCGTACATGGAACTTTAAATTTCCAGGGACAGAATTTCTAAACCTGAGCCTCAGGCTTTTTGGGAATAATCTTCTAATAGAAGTACCTCCACAGCTTTGGAATCACTGCTCCCTTAGCTTCTACTAGAAGAGATGTGGGCTTTCCCAATAGCTCATTTGGTAAAGAATCCACCTGCAATGCTGGAGACTGGGATTTGGTCCCTGGGTTGGGAAGATCCTCTAGAAAGGGGAAAGGGTCCAGTATTCTGGACTAGAGAATTCCATGGACCATATAGTTCATGGGGTTGTAAAGAGTTGGACAAAGAGTGAGCAACTTTCAGTCACTAAAAGAGAGATACTGAACCTTAGGATTGGTGGAAAAGGGGTACCACTACCAGGTCATTATTTGCCTCTACTACTTGCTATGCATCTGGAAAATCCTGATTCACTATCTCTGTTATTTCACATTATTTCCTTCTTCCAAGATACCCACTTCTAGAAGATGCTCCTGATTAATGCTATTTCTTGATGCCCATCATTTCAACCCTAATATTGACAATTCAGTGGTTTGTATTTTTCTATCTTTGTTTATATTCAAAAATGAGTTTATTACTAGCACACACTCTGTTTCATGTGTGTATGTGTATGTAATATGTTGAATAATAGTTCTAATAATATTGTCATTTGCTTATGCACCACTTTGAAAATTTCAATATATTCCAATGCCTTTAAGAAATGGAAAATCAGTTAGAATTGTAATTAACTACAGAAAAGGATTCAACAGCTCAGATCAGTTAAATTGTTTTTCCAAAGTCCACAGCTAGTTAGACTCAGAGTTTAGTTTACAGATCTAATAATGCCAAATTTAAAGTCTGTATTCTTCACAAAATTTATTAAAGTAATTTTCAGTGTGCAGTAAAAGGTAATCTGACTAGTGGTAGAGGCCCTACTCCAGTTCTGTGGCTCACAATTTGATACTAGAGATTGAGACTGTTCTGGCAACTGAGACCTCTGCAGGTGATGGCTGAGATCCTTGAAAGAGTAGCAGATGTCAGTCTGGAGGAGGGGCTTCTAGTTAACCCAGCAGCTGGAAGGTGAATGCAAGAGATGCAGAATATACTGTATGGGGAGGTTTTGAAGAGATCAAGCCCTGAGACTTTGAAGTTGGAACACTGACTCTAAGACCCTAGACTACTGGAGAACTAACCCTCTATTCAGTTCAGTCGGTTCAGTCACTCAGTCGTGTCTGACTCTTTGTGACCCCATGAATTGCAGCATGCCAGGCCTCCCTGTCCATCACCAACNCAATTTGATACTAGAGATTGAGACTGTTCTGGCAACTGAGACCTCTGCAGGTGATGGCTGAGATCCTTGAAAGAGTAGCAGACGTCAGTCTGGAGGAGGGGCTTCTAGTTAACCCAGCAGCTGGAAGGTGAATGCAAGAGATGCAGAATATACTGTATGGGGAGGTTTTGAAGAGATCAAGCCCTGAGACTTTGAAGTGGGAACACTGACTCTAAGACCCTAGACTACTGGAGAACTAACCCTCTATTCAGTTCAGTCGGTTCAGTCACTCAGTCGTGTCTGACTCTTTGTGACCCCATGAATTTCAGCATGCCAGGCCTCCCTGTCCATCACCAACTCCCAGAGTTCACTCAGATTCATGTCCATCAAATCAATGATGCCATCCAGCCATCTCATCCTCTATCGTCCCCTTCTCCTCCTGCCCCCAATCCCTCCCAGCATCAGAGTCTTTTCCAATGAGTCAACTCTTCACATGAGGTGGCCAAAATACTGGAGTTTCAGCTTTAGCATCATTCCTTCCAAAGAAATCCCAGGCCTGATCTCTTTCAGAATGGACTGGTTGGATCCCCTTGCAGTCCAAGGGACTCTCAAGAGTCTTCTCCAACACCACAGTTCAAAAGCATCAATTCTTTGGCGCTCAGCTTTCTTCAAAGTCCAACTCTCACATTCCGGGGTCCAGCCCTGGTGGATCCAGGGAATTCGAAGCATGGACGATGTAGGTGAGGAGAACTTATTTATTTATTAATATAGAAATATAAGATTAGATTAGGAAGAAATAGTGTAGTAGGAAAATTAAGTGGAGAAAGGAGGCTGAATAACTTGGCTTATGGGGAAGGCCAATAAAGTTTTAGACAAGGAGCTTGCACCATCTATGTTGGGCCACTGGCACCTACTTGAATATCGAAAGGTGCTCCACCTTAGGCTCCCTTTCACGCGGGTCTTAAAAGCCAGGGCAAGTAAGTAGACTTGGTGAGCCGCCCCCACTCCAGATGGGAATTCAGCCTCAAATTAGAGTAAAGAGGAGACACGGGGAAACCAGTCCAGTGACTGGCCCCGGCCTCTATTGTCTAGAAAGGCCTTTTATACCTTTTTGATTGTACATAGAGATCAATGGGTAATATAAAATTATGCAGTGTTAGCAGCCCAGACTCATCAAAACCAGGCTTTTCTCTCTGCATACCTAGTTGTATACACAAGTCTTAGGTAATTCACATCATCTTTCTGCCAAAAGAGCCAATTAACATTTTACAGCCTTTTTTCTGATAAGTGTTTGTCAACCAGAAGACTTATTTGTGTTCTTCTTCCCAAAGTCTGGTGCCACTTTCAAAAAGCAGTAAATAAAGTTACATTCTTACATAGCAAAGATACAACCATTTATAATGAGTAAAAGGGATACAGTGATTTATAACAAAAAAAGTAATTAACTCAAAAGTCTAGTGTTGCTAACATCAAAACTACTATACATCTTTTTTCATATCCCATTTACATTGATTAACATCCTCCCAGGTGCCTAAAAGATAAAGAATATGGAGGTCTGTCAGAAATCATTGAATCAATAGTGAAAACCCATCACCAATGATTTTTAGTTCTTTAGAAAAGGCTCCGTATCTTTAAGATGCTTTTAAGCTTTGTACCTCTCACGGTTGGGGGGCTGTAAACAATTCACAAGCTGTAAGAGGTCCAGGGGAACCTGGTAGGCAAGCTAGAGAGCTATCAGAGAGGTTTAACCAAAACATCCCTTTCAAATGCAGAAGACTAAAGCCCTGATTTGACTTTTTCCAGAAAATATCAGAAGAGTGGAAAAGCGGGCAGATTCTTGTTTGGGGGGTGGGGGGAAGGTGGATGCTCAGAAAATTCCAGGGGGAACCCCTGAAACCTGATCACACTCTTGCGTTTTGTCAGGCTTCCTTCCGCATGACCTTGTCATGGGCAGGATTCTTCACGCTGGCTCCCGACACTCACATCCATACAGGACCACTGGAAAAACCATAGCCTTGACTAGATGAACCTTTGTCGGCAAAGTAATGTCTCTGCTTTTGAATATGCTATCTAGGTTGGTCATAACTTTTCTTCCAAGGAGTAAGCGTCTTTTAGTTTCATGGCTGCAGTCACCATCTGCAGAGAACTAAACCTAGGGAGTATCAAATAGTGAGAACTCACATAAACAAAATGACTTGAATACAAACATGGCATCACCCAACTACCAGTAGCACCCTGTGTAGGATGCCCCATCTAAACAACAAACAAAACAAAAATGCAAATTGAATCATCAGCAGACAAGATTACTACCTCTCTCAGCCTTGCCCATCAGAGGAAAAACAAACAAACAAAAACTCAGCATAAATCTCACAATAATCAAAGCTTACACAAACCACTGGACCAACCTTAGGAGGGCAGAAACCAAATGAAAGAAAAAATTCAAATTTCTTCAAGAAAAGAATTCAACTTTCCTTGAAACCTGGGAAAAGGAGACCTCAAAAACAATAAGTTAAAAAAAAGCAATGAATAGGCAGAGAAATACTACAAATAAAGGAACAAGCTAGAAACAGAAGTCCAAATAAATGAAGAGGAAATAGGCAAACCATCTGACAAAGAATTCAGAATAATGACAGTAAAGATGATCAAAAACCTTGAAAACAAAAAGGAGACAATGGAAGAATCAATTAACAAAGACCTAGAAGAATTAAATAATAAACATACAGAGACAAATAGCACAATTACTGGAATTAAAAACACTTTTGAAGGAAGAAATAGGAGAATATCTGAAGCAGAAGAATGAATCAGTAAGCTGGAAGATAAAATGGTGGAAATAACTTCTGAAGAGCAGAATAAAGTAAAAAGAATGAAAAGAACTACAGATAGTCTCAGAGAGCCCCGGGACAATATGAAATGCACCAACATTCGAGTTATAGGCAATGGCACCCCACTCTAGTACTCTTGCCTGGAAAATCCCATGGACAGAGGAGCCTGGAAGGCTGTAGTCCATGGGGTCGCTAAGAGTTGGGCACGACTGAGAGACTTCACTTTCACTTTTCACTTTCATGCACTGGAGAAGGAAACGGCAACCCACTCCAGTATTCTTGCCTGGAGAATCCCAGGGACAGAGGAGCCTAGTGGGCTGTCATCTATGGGGTAGCATAGAGTCGGACACGACTGAAGCGACTTAGCAGCAGCAGCAGTAGCAGGAGGAGAAAAGAAAAAGAACGGGTATGAGAAAATTTTTGAGGAGATTATAGTTGAAAGTTTAGCCAACACGGAAAAGGAAATAGTCAATCAAGTGAAGAGGGACAAAAAGTCCCATATGGGATAAACCCAAGGAGAAACACACCAAGACATATACTAATCAAACTAACAAAGACTAAACACAAAGAAAGAATATTAAAAGCAGCAAGGGAGAAGCAACAAGTAACATACAAGGGAAACCCCATATGCTTAATAGCTGATCTTTCAGTAAAAACTCTGCCAGCCAGAAGGGAATAGCAGGATATACTTAAAATAATGAAAGGGAAAAATCTACAACCAAGATTACTGTACCCAACAAGGATCTCATTCAAAATTGATGGAGAAGTCAAAGCTTTACAGAGAAGCTAAAGTTAAGAGACATCAGTACCACCAAACCAGCTTTACAGCAAATGTTAAAGGGACTTATATAGTCAATAAATACAAGAAAACAAAAAAGATCTACAAAATCAACCCCAAACAATTAAGAAAATGGCAATAGGAACATATATATCAATAATTATTTTAAATGTAAATGGATTAAATGCTCCAACCAAAAGACACAGACTGGCTGAATGGATACAAAAACACGACCCATAAATATGCTGTCTACAAGAAAGTCACTTCAGACCTAAAGACACATATAGACTGAAAGTGAGAGGATGGAAAACTATTCCCTGTAAATGGGAAGCAAAGGAAAGCTGGAGTAGCTATCCTCATATCAGGCAAGATAGACCTTAAAACAAAGAAGATTATAAGAGATAAGGAAGAACAATACATAATTGATCAAGGGATCAATCCAAGAGGAAGACATAATAATTGTAAATATATATGCACCCACCAGAGGAGCACCTCAATACATAAGACAAACACTAACAGACATAAAAGGAGAAATTGACAGTAACACAGTAATAGTAGGAGACTTTAACACCCCACTCACACCAATCAGATCTGTCACACCAAGACAGATCATCAAAGCAGAGAATTAATAAGAAAACACAAAACAATACATTAGATGAGATGGATCTCATTGATATATTCAGGACATTTCATCCAAATGCAGAAGAATACACCTTCTTCTCAAGTGCACATGGAACATTCTCCAGGACAGACCACAGTTTGGGTCACAAATCAGTAAACTTAAGACAATTGAAATTATATCGAGCATCTTCTCTGACCACAACACTATGAAACTAGATATCAATTACAAGAAAAATACTGTAAGAAATACAAAGACATGGAGACTAAGCAACACATTTCTAAATAACCAACACTTTACTGAAGAAATCAAAAGGGAAATAAAAAATATTTGCAGAAACAAATGACCATGAAAACACAACAACTCAAAACCTATGGGAAGCAGCAAAAACAGTCCTAAGGGGGAAGTTTATAGCAATACAATCCTACCTCAAGAAACAAGAAAAGCTTTGAACAGACAATCTAACTTTACACCTAAAGCAACTGGAAAAAGAAGAACAACAACAGCGAAAGAAGAAAAAAAAAAAGCCCAAAATTAGTAGAAGGAAAGAAATCATAAAGATCTGAGCAGAAAGAAATGAAAAAGAAAGAAAGAAACAATAGTAATGATAAAAACTGAAAGATGTTTCTTTGAGAAGATAAAGAAAATTGACAAACCTTTAAACATACTCATTAAAAAAAAGAGAGAGACAGAGAATAATCAAATCAGCAAAATTAGAAATGAAAAAGGAGCAGTTACAACAGACAATGCAGAAATACAAAGGATTATAACAGACTATTATGAACAACTATATGGCAATAAAATAGATAACCTGGAAGAAATGGACAGATTCTTAGAAAAGTTCAATCTTCCAAGACTAAACCAGGAAGATATAGAAATTATAAACAACTCAATTACAAGAACTGAAATTGAAGCTGTGATCAAAAATCTCTCAAAACACAAAAGCCCAGGACCAGATGGCTTCACAGGAGAATTCTATAAAACATTGAGAGTAAAGCTAATGCCTATTCTTCTAAAACTCTTTCCAAAAATTGCAGAGGAAGGAACACTTCCAAACTCATTCTACAAGACCACCATCACCCTAATACCAAAACCAGACAGAAAACACAAAGGAAGAAAACTGCAAGCCAATATCACTGATGACCATAGATGCAAAAATCCTTAACAAAATTTTAGCTAACAGAATTCAGCAACACATCAAAAATCTCATACAACATGATCAAGTTGGATTTATTCCAGGGATGCAAGGATTCTTCAATATACGGAAATCAATCATTGTGATATGCCATATTAACAAATTGAAAGACAAAAGCCATATGATCATCTCAATAGATACAGAAAAAAGCCTTTGACAAAATTCAGCACCCATTTATGATTACAACTCTTCAAATGGTCATAGAAGGGATATACCTCAACAAAACAAAGGCCATATATGACAAGCCTACAGCAAACATTATTCTCAGTGGTGAAAAACTGAAAACATTCCCCCTAAGATTAGGAACAAGTCAAGAGTGTCCACTTTCACCAATATTATTCAACATAGTTCTGGAATTTCTAGGTATAGCAATCAGAGAAGAAAATGAAATAAAACTAATTCAGATCAGAAAAGAAGTAAAGCTCTTACTGTCTGCAGATGACATGATACGGTACATAGAACACCCCAAAGATAGTATCAGAAAACTACTAGAGCTAATCAGTAAATTTAGTAAAGTTTCAGGATACAAAATCAATACACAGAATTCGATTAGGAATCAAACCCATTCACCATTGCAACAAAAATAATTAAATATATAGAAATAAACTTACCTAAGGAAACAAAAGAACTGTACACAGAAAATTATATGACATTAATGAAAGAAATTAAAGATGATATGAACAGATGGAGAGGTATTCCCTGTTTCTGGGTAGGAAGATTCAATGTTGTGAAAATGACTATACTACCAAATTCAGTCTACAGATTCAATATGATCCCTATCAAGTTACCAATGGCATTAAAAAATTTAATTAATTTATTTTAACTGGAGGCTAATTACTTTACAACATTGTAGTGTTTTTTGCCATACATTGACATAAGTCCCATTTTTAAAAGAATTAGAAGAAAAAAATTCACAATTCATACAAAAACACAAAAGACCCAGAATATCCAAAGCTGTCTTGAGAAAGAAGAATGGAGCTAGCTGGAGGAATCTACTTTTCTGACCTCAGATTATGCTACAAACCTACAGTCATCAAGACAGTACGGTTCAGTTCAGTTCAGTTCAGTTCAGTCATTCAGTCGTGTCCAACTCTTTGTGGCCCCATGAATCTCAGCATGCCAGGCCTCCCTGTCCATCACCAACTCCCAGAGTTCACTCAGATTCATGTCCATCGAGTCAGTGATACCATCCAGCCATCTCATCCTCGGTCATCCCCTTCTCCTCCTGCCCCCAATCCCTCCCAGCATCAGAGTCTTTTCCAATGAGTCAACTCTTCACATGAGGTGGCCAAAGTACTGGAGTTTCAGCTTTAGCATCATTCCTTCCAAAGAAATCCCAGGGTTGATCTCCTTCAGAATGGACTGGTTGGATTTCCTTGCAGTCCAAGGGATTCTCAAGATTCTTCTCTAACACTACAGTTCAAAAGCATCAATTCTTCAGTGCTCAGCCTTCTTCACAGTCCAACTCTCACATCCATACATGACCATTGGAAAAACCATAGCCTTGACTAGACGGACCTTAGTTGGCAAAGTAATGTCTCTGCTTTTGAATATGTATGGATCACAGTAAAGCGTGGGAAATTCTGAAAGAGATGGGAATACCACACCACCTGACCTGCCTCTTGAGAAACCTCTATGCAGGTCAGGAAGCAATGATTACAACTGGACATGGAACAACAGACTGATTCCAAATAGGAAAAGGAGTACGTCAAGGATGTATATTGTCACCCTGCTTATTTAACTTCTATGCATAGTACATCATGAGAAATGCTGGACTGGAAAAAACACAAGCTGAAATCAAGATTGCCAGGAGAAATATCAATAACCTCAGATATGCAGATGACACCACCCTTATGGGAGAAAGTGAAGAGGAACTAAAAAGCCTCTTGATGAAAGTGAAAGTGGAGAGTGAAAAAGTTGGCTTAAAGCTCAACATTCAGAAAATGAAGATCATGGCATCTGGTCCCATCACTTCGTGGGAATTATATGGGGAAACAGTGGAAACAGTGTCAGACTTTATTTTTTGGGGCTCCAAAATCACTGCAGATGGTTATTGCAGCCATGAAATTAAAAGACACTTACTCCTTGGAAGACAGTATTGTACTGGCACAAAAATAGAAATATAGAC